>JARQOC010000010.1:50418866-50782563 GCA_033576535.1 Allobates femoralis | reverse complement strand
TACACAGTGACTGCACCAGCAGAATAGTGAGTGCAGCTCTGGAGAATCATAAATTACTGATTCTGAGTTACCTCCTGTATTATATCCCATAGCTCCTCTCACTATTCTGCTGGTGCAGTCACTGTGTACATACATTATATTACTGATCCTGAGTTACCTCCTTTATTATACTCCAGATCTGCACTCACTATTCTGCTGGTGGAGTCACCGTGTACATACATTGCATTACTGATCCTGAGTTACCTCCTGTATTATACTCCAGATCTGCACTCACTATTCTGCTGGTGGAGTCACAGTGTACATACATTACATTACTGATATTGAGTTACCTCCTGTATGTACACAGTGACTGCACCAGCAGAACAGTGAATGCAGCTCTGGAGTATAATACAGGAGGTAACTCAGGATCCGTAATGTATGTACACAGTGACTGCACCAGCAGAACAGTGAATGCAGTTCTGGAGTATAATACAGGAGGTAACTCAGGATCAGTAATGTAATATTTTCTGGTCATCATAATGGGAGACCCAGACAATGGGGTTTAGGGCACTGCCCTCCGGAGGTCACACTAGGTACTACAAGTTTGTAGACACCGCCCCCTCCGCTTATAAACCCCTACCGCAGGGAACATCCTCAGTTTTAAACTTAGTGTGCTCGGAGGATCACGCTTTGCTTGCACTTCACTGCATTCTCACAACTTACGTGATGGCGTCTGAAGACAAGGTAAAATGGTCCCGGTCGGGACCTGCGACAGCCTCCCCACTCACCCTTGTGGAACACGCTGGTGGAGGTACCGGAGGGCCGAAGGCCTGGACACTTGCTGTTCTCCCGGTACGCTGTCGTGCTCCTTTCCATCCCTCCCTGGGGGGGCTCTGGAGAGTGGGAGATGGGAGCCTTGCACAGCTCCGCTCCGTCCGAGGCCTCCCTAAATGGTGCTTACAGACCGGACTGGAGCCAGCCCAGTCCGAGGCCTCCCTAAATGGTGCTTATACTCCGGACTGGTGCTGAACCCCCGTCCGAGGCCTCCCTAAATGGTGCTTACAGACCGGACCGGCACTGAGATGCTCTGTGTGTCTCCTGTGTGCCTGGGGTAGTGTCTGTCATCTGACACTCGGACCGCGCGTTACCCTCGGGTCCGCGGCTCTGGCGGTGTACCCCGTGCTGGGGTCACCCTGGCTGACCGCCCTGCGTCTCACAGGGGCTGAGGCCGTAGGCTGCGGATGTTTTGTTTGTACATGCAGTCTGTGTGTTGTATTCCACAATACTTCCCGCGCTGCGGGCCCCGGCGCCTTCATTACTGAGGCTGCCTGGAGGAAGGGAGGCAGCCCTTGCGATGACGTCATCGATGGGCGTGTGTGTGTGTTTCCCGCAGGTTTTCGGCGCCGCCCTCGGCTTGGCTGTCGGCGGCCATCTTCCCCTCACTGCCCGACTGGGATCTGTCTGCAGCGTTCGTCTGCACTCCAGGGGAGACCGGAAGCCCTCGCGGAGGTCACACACACACACCGCTTCCTCCTACCGCTTTACTGCGGTCGGTAAGACCGGGATCCCGGTTTTGTCTGTATATTTTGGCTTATATATCCCCTACTGTGGCGATGTCCTCAGCTAGGAAGCGTGCTGCTAAGGCGGCAGATGCCACCATTGCCTGTGCTACATGCAACGGGACACTGGTGGAGGGGTCCTGCAATAACTGCGGACGCCCAGAGGCCCGGACTGACACTGCTGAGTCAGCAGCTCCGGTGCTATACCCTGAGGTTCAGGTGATCCCAGGGCCATGGGAAACTCAGAATAAGATCAATGAATCTCTGTTGTCCCAGCTGTCCTCCATGTCGCAATCCCTGGAGGCTCTTAATTGGAGACTGGACAGCCCAGCTACTCCTTCCAGTTACCCCCGGGTGTCTCTCTCTTCTACTGTGAGACCCCTTAAGCGGGCTCGTCGTGAGGATTCATCCGAGCTCCAGGTCCTCTCTGAGGAGGAGCACTTCTCTGATGAGGAAGATGATGGGGGTTCGACTCTTGGGTCTGTGTCTGTGTCTGAACCACCAGACGGTGTGGAGGATCTGGTGTCCTCCATCAACGAGACCTTACGTCTCGTGACACCCCCTGAGGAGGTGAACGTTCACCCGAAGGAGGTCTATCAATGGCTGCGGCCGGAGGCTAGACCAAGTGGCTCCTTCATGGACCACACTAACTTTGGAAGGGTGGTTAGAGCACCCAGGTTACACCCTGGGCGGCGCTATGTCCGCAAACCCAAGGACAATCGCTTTCCTTTTCCCCAGGAGGTGCTACAGGAGTGGTCGCAGTCCCCGAAGGTGGATGCTTCCATGACCAGGATTGCTGCACGCTCCCTGTTCTCTGCCTCTGATAGCTCCTCGCTGAAGGATGCGACGGATAGACAGGTCGAGCAACTCGCCAAGTCTTCCTATGAGGCTGTGGGGTCTTCATTTGCCCCTAATTTTGCCACGGTCTGGAGCTTACAAGCGATTACCGCCTGTTTGGATGGTATCACTGAACTGGCAAGGTCCAGTCCAGAGGTCCTGGCGCTTACCGATAGGGCTAAGGCCTATGCGGACTACGCCAGGACGGCGACTTTGGAAACTGCAACTCGCTCTGCTGTGGCTTCGGCCAATGCTATTGCGATTCGCAGGTTGTTGTGGCTGCGCCTTTGGGACTCAGATGCCACATCCAAGAAGATTTTACAGAATCTTCCGTTCTCTGGTGACAGGCTTTTTGGCACCGAACTGGACAAGCTAATAAAGGATTCTGCTGAGTCTAAGATCCCGCAGAATAAACCTAAGCCACGGTACACCGTTAAAAGGAACCCAAAACAGTGGTCCTTTCGCTCCAGCTCACAGTCATCAGCGACGTCCGCTCGCTCGGACCGAGGGGGTAAGCCTGCTACTCAGTGGCGCTCTAAGAGTCGTCAGAAGAAACCGGCGGGGGCAGCGGCTGCCACCCCCAAACCCGCCTCTACATGACTCGCACTCTCTTCCTACCTCCCCACAGGTGGGGGGCCGCCTGTCGCGATTTCAGGACAGGTGGCTACTTCACGTTCAAGATCAGTGGGTCCGAGACGTGGTCTCGCGAGGTTACAGGATAGAGCTGATGTCACAACCGATACCCCGATTCCATCGGTCGGTCCCGTCTCCAGAAAAGGCTCAGGCTTTTTACCTGGTGTTGGAAGGGCTCCGCAGAGACGGGGTGGTGGTCCCAGTGCCTTCTGGGGAGAGGTTTCGGGGTTTTTACTCCAACCTCTTCATTGTCCCAAAAAAGGACGGCTCCTTCCGCCCGGTTCTGGACCTAAAACTGTTCAACCGTCACGTGTTGGTTCGGAAGTTCCGTATGGAATCCCTACGCTCCGTGATCGCGGCTGTGTCACAGGGAGACTTCCTAGCGTCAATCGATATCTGAGACGCTTACCTTCACGTGCCCATTGCACCGGCTCATCAGCGCTGGTTGAGATTTGCAGTGGGGGAAGAACACTTCCAATTTGTGGCGCTGCCTTTCGGTCTGGCCTCGGCACCGCGGGTGTTCACAAAAGTGATGGCATCTATGATGGCTCTCCTGCACGTACAGGGGCATGCTGTAATACCCTATCTGGACGATCTACTGGTGAGGGCGCCATCGGAACACCTTTGTCGGCTAAGCCTGGAGGTGACCATGAAGTCTCTGGAACAATTTGGGTGGCTTCTCAATATCCAGAAGTCGACACTGGTTCCGACCCAGTCATTGACATATCTGGGCATGGACTTCCACACGGACTCAGCCCTGGTGTCTCTGCCACGAGCCAAGCAGCTGGCTATCCAATCAGGAGTGCAGGATGTCCTCCTGTCACCACAATCATCCCTACGGGTATTGATGAAGCTGGTGGGACGCATGGTAGCTGCGATAGAGGCGGTGCCTTTCGCACAGTTTCGCCTCCGTCCTCTCCAGCTGGAGATTCTCCGCAGATGGGACAAGAGGACGATCTCTCTGAATCGGCTGGTGGCGCTTTCTCAACAGACCAGGGATTCCTTGCAGTGGTGGCTCCAGCCCCGTCACTTGTCGCGCGGGGCCGGTCCTTCCTCAAGCCGTCATGGTTAGTGGTTACCATCGACGCCAGTCTGAAGGGCTGGGGTGCGGTGTTCTTACACCACAGGGCTCAAGGCCTCTGGACTCCGTCGGAGTCGACGTTGCAGATCAACGTGCTGGAGATCAAGGCGGTCTATCTGGTGCTCCTAGCGTTTCAGAAATTCCTGTCAGGACAGCCCATTCGGGTTCAATCCGACAATGCGACAGCCGTCGCCTATATAAATCATCAGGGAGGGACCAGAAGTGCTCAGGCCCTCGCCGAAGTCCACCGCATTCTATCTTGGGTGGAGGACAACGACTGCCTGATCTCCGTAGTTCACATCCCAGGGGTCGAGAACTGGGAGGCCGACTACTTGAGCCGGCAGGGGATGGACGCCGGAGAGTGGTCTCTTCATCCAGACGTCTTCCGGGACATCTGCTGCAGGTGGGGCACTCCGGACGTGGATCTGATGGCCTCGCGGCTGAATCATCAGGTGCCGCAATACATGGCGAGATCATGGGACCCTCTGTCTCTGGGGGCGGACGCCCTGATCCTGAGTTGGTCCAGCTTCCATCTACCGTATGTGTTCCCGCCTCTGGCTCTGATTCCCAGGGTTCTGTGGAAGATCAGGTCAGAATACAGGGTAGCCATTCTAGTGGCTCCAGATTGGCCCAGGAGGTCCTGGTATCCGGACCTGTGGCGACTATCAGGTGGACACCGGTGGGCTCTTCCAGAACGCGCAGATCTGCTCGCGCAAGGCCCATTCTTCCACCTCAATTCCAGGGCCCTCAGATTGACTGCATGGCTCTTGAGGCCTGGCTGCTGACATCCAGAGGCTTCTCTCCTACGGTAGTCGCCACTATGACTCGGGCTAGGAAGCCTGTTTCCAGGAAGATGTACCACAGAACATGGAAGATTTTCTTCACCTGGTGTGCCTCGGGTGGCCGGTCCCCGTGGCCCTTGTCCATCCCGACATTGTTGGCTTTTCTACAGTCGGGGTTGGAATTGGGTTTATCCCTCGGCTCCCTGAAGGGTCAAGTGTCAGCTCTTTCAGTGCTGTTTGACAGGCGCTTGGCGCTCCTTCCCAGGGTCCGTCAATTTCTGCAGGGGGTGTCTCGGGTGGTTCCGCCCTACAAGCGACCACTGGACCCTTGGGACCTTAACATGGTCCTGGCGGCGCTGCAGAAACCGCCGTTTGAGCCGCTGAGAGACATTTCTCTATCTCGTCTGTCCCAGAAAGTGGTCTTTCTGGTGGCGATTACGTCTCTGAGAAGGGTCTCAGAATTGGCTGCACTATCGTGCAAGTCGCCCTTCCTGGTGGTTCACCAAGACAAGGTGGTGTTACGCCCGCGGCCAGAATTCTTGCCAAAGGTGGTTTCCACTTTTCATCTGAACCAGGAGATTGTTCTCCCATCATTTTGCCCCGCTCCCGTTCATCAGGTGGAGCGCGATCTCCATACTCTGGATCTCGTGAGGGCTGTACGCATTTATGTGTCCAGGACTGCCTCCTTCCGGAGTTCGGATTCATTATTTGTCCTTACGGCGGGTCGCTGTAAGGGGTCCGCGGCATCAAAGTCAACCTTGGCCAGATGGATCAAGGCTCCCATTCAAGAGGCTTACAGGTCTTCTGGTTTGCCTCTCCCGGTGGGATTGAAGGCTCACTCTACCAGAGCTGTCGGTGCCTCCTGGGCTTTGCGACATCGAGCTTCGGCTCTACAGGTGTGTCAGGCGGCCACTTGGTCCAGCCTGCACACTTTCTCTAAGCACTATATGGTGCATGCCCATGCCTCTGCGGATGCAAGTTTGGGCAGGCGGGTCCTCCAGGCGGCGGTTGCCCACCTTTGAGGGGGACCATGGATATCCGTCTTTTGAGGAACTTTTCCCGCCCTGGGGTATTGCTTTAGGACATCCCCATTGTCTGGGTCTCCCATTATGATGACCAGAAAAAAGAGAATTTTGTTTACGTACCGTAAATTCTTTTTTCTTTAATCATCAATGGGAGACCCAGCACCCACCCAGTTGTTCCGTTGCATGTTTTGCATTTGTTCTGTTCCCTGTTGGGACAGTGTTATCCGGGTTGTTGAACCGTTTGTGCACGGTTTCTTCCCGACGTTTCGGGTGTGGTTTATTTGTCTCCTCGCAGCTTATGGACCAAACTGAGGATGTTCCCTGCGGTAGGGGTTTATAAGCGGAGGGGGCGGTGTCTACAAACTTGTAGTACCTAGTGTGACCTCCGGAGGGCAGTGCCCTAAACCCCATTGTCTGGGTCTCCCATTGATGATTAAAGAAAAAAGAATTTACGGTACGTAAACAAAATTCTCTTTATGTACACAGTGACTGCACCAGCAGAATAGTGAATGCAGCTCTGGAGTATAATACAGGAGGTAACTCAGGATCAGTAATGTAATATATGTACACAGTGACTGCACCAGCAGAATAGTGAATGCAGCTCTGGAGTATAATACAGGAGGTAACTCAGGATCAGTAATGTAATATATGTACACAGTGACTGCACCAGCAGAATAGTGAATGCAGCTCTGGAGTATAATACAGGAGGTAACTCAGGATCAGTAATGTAATATATGTACACAGTGACTGCACCAGCAGAATAGTGAGTGCAGCTCTGGAGTATAATACAGAATGTAACTAAAGCTGCGTACAGGATCAGTAATGTAATGTATGTACACAGTGACTGCAGCAACAGTATAGTGAGTGCAGCTCTGGAGTATAATACGGGATGTAACTCTGGATCAGTAAAGGATAAGATATGTAATGTATGTACACAGTGACTGCACCAGCAGAATAGTGAGTGCAGCTCTGGAGTATAATACAGGAGGTAACTCAGGATCAGTAATGTAATGTATGTACACAGTGACTGCACCAGCAGAATAGTGAGTGCAGCTCTGGAGTATAATACAGGATGTGACTCTGCATAGGCCTGGTATGGTTATGCATGAAGAAATCTGTAAATCTGATTAGTAGTTTAGGAGGACAATGGAAGTATGTCTAATTTCCTCCTAGTGTGACAGCCTGTAACATAGTAAATGTGAGGCTGCTTGAAGGGAATTATCTGCATCCGGGGGTGGGGGGTTGGGGAGACTCGATGTTAATGAGCTGCGGATTCTCCCCCAGATAATGATAAAGTATATAATAAAGCTGCAGCACTTTACCAATAAATTATACTGTAAATAATGCAATCTGTAAGACCCAGTTTAGTTTTATCTCCAGTTTTTCTCTTATTTTCCTCTCAGGCAGCAAAACTTGGAAAAATGAAGATCTGTCCAAGTGAAATGTTCAAGACTGAAATTGATAAGTACTCAAAGTTTGATGAAAACGTGAGCCGAGAGCAGATTATCAGATGCCGGATGAATGGAATTTTTCTGTTTTTGTGACTTGTTTATTCTCTTACTCGTTTTGTTTTTTTCTTTTTTTCAGGGATTCCCAACACATGACACTGAAGGAAAGGAGCTGAGCAAAGGTCAAACCAAAAAACTCAGGAAATTATATGAAGCTCAAGAGAAGCTTTATAAAGAATATCTGCAGATGACTCAGAACAGCAACGCCTGACGGATAAAGCGGTGACAGGAGAGTGAGAACAAACTATTTATTTCTGCGCGTTCCCCAGAACGGGAGGATGATGTGACCCCAGCAGTGCGGCTCACAGGGGCCCAAGACTGATGAATGCCATGAGTTACGGGGGTCCTGGCTCTGTACGACCACCAACCAACCCGCCTGATCTCACTGCACATTCAGCAGCAGCTGGGACTAAACCACTAGATAGATACTGACAATTACACTGTACTAAATGGCCCGTGTCTTTTTTTATTTTTATCGCTCATTACAACAATCTGATTAAAACTTTTTTCCCCATCTCTAACACTGATGTCTGGTTAACTTTGTCTATAGAGTGGCTCTGCAGCTGTTTAGGCACTACAACTCCCAGCATGTTCTATATTTAAAAAGAGAGAATTCCTATAGCAGCCAAAGAATCACAAGGGGCACTACTCGTCAAATGCAACAAACTATACAATAAGAGTATATGGGGCAATCATAGAACAAAGGGATCATGTTAAAACATGAATAGTCACTCATAATAGACTCTAAATTGGTTCTCTAACTCTACTATATACCGTATTTTTTGGATTATAAGATGCACTTTTGTTCCCCCAAATTTTTGGGGAAAGTGGGAGGGGTGGCGTTTTATAATCCGAACATACAGATTATATACTGCAGGGGAGGTGGGAGCAGCACTGGAGCCTGTCCAGGGACTGGGGCGGGCTGCAGAAGGCAACGGGAGGTCACGTGCCCCCGCTTATATAATATGCACTGCCACTGTCCATCACCGCAGTACTGAAACCGCACCGAGGTGATGGACTGGGGGAGCGGCACACATTGTATGTGTCCGCACACCCAACTTCCCCCCCCAGGTGATTGCACATGTTTCCCCTGTGCTGGCTATGGCCCCCCATGCTGCTGCCCATAGTAAAATAAAGAAAAAAACTTAACTTACTTTCTCCAGCGATGTCCTCCCCGTGTCTCCTTGCTTGCCGCTGTGATGGGGCATGCTGAGATGATGTCACTTTGCTGTGCCGATCACATGACCGGTATTACAGAGAACCAGGAAGTGGAGGTGTACAGCAGCACGGAGGGAGACACCGGGAGGACAGCGCTGGAGAAGGTAAGTGAAGTATTTTTTACTTTACTATTGGCAGCAGCATGGGGGCCATAGCCAGCAATAGGGACGAGTGGCATCAATAGGGGAAGTGTGCCATCATTGGAGGACGTGTGCCAGCACTGGGGGACGTGCGGCATAACTGGGGAAAGTGTGCCAGCACAAGGGGGCCAATTTTAGGATGGGGGGCTATATCCCAGGATGAGGGACAATGTACCAGGATGAGGGGGCTATAAAGGGACATATACCCTATATGATTTATTAGACGGACCCCATTTAACACTAAAAATTATTTTTTTCTCTTTTCCGTAACCAAATTTGGGGGTACGTCTTATAATCAGGTTCGTCTCATAAAGCAAAAAATACGGTACTTGTGTCATCAACTTCCATCCAATTGTCCTCCTATCATGAGCTGGTGGCAGCCATATTTCCACATTCATGTGATGGGTGTTCAAATAAGGTGCCTACTGGCAGTACGGCCCATTGTGAGTAATACCAGCGATGCCGCCTACACCCGAAACCAAGACACATCATCGCCACTACTCCCACCGCTCCTCGCCACACCTCAGCGATGTCTGACTAACGGATCATGCGCCTACCCTTTGCGCATGCCCACTTACTTAAGTTGGCAGCACCCTGAGGAAGTGGGCATGCGCTCTTCGGGTACACATGCAGTTTTTCATTCCACCATGTTTGGACACCCAGGCGTCCAAAGATGGCGGCGTGACCGCCCAGAGAAGCGCACAGCAGTGGTGGGGGGGACAGAGAGAGTGAGAGCGCACACCACGGGGGGCAGAGAGGGTGCATGGCAGGGGGAAACAGCAAAAAGGAGAGGGCACAGAGGGGAAGAAGACAGCACACGGGGGGGAGGGGAGAAACAGCCGCCCCCAGCACCACACAGCCTGCCCCCATTGTGACATCACCGCCCTCCCAATGCGGTAACATCAGGTCTATATCTCGTCTATAATAAAACGGTGAAACAGAGTCTGGATAACCACCAATGACAAGATGGCAAGAGAACACACCCTCAGCTACTGATTGGCTTCACCAGTCTTTTTAACCCTTTCATGACCCTGAAGTTTATAATTTTTCATTTTCGTTTTTTGCTCCCCTGCTTCCAAGAGCAATAACTTTTTTTTATTTTTCCATCAATATAGACATAAAGGCTTTTTTTTTTTTTGCAGGAAAAGTTGTACTTTCAGATGAAGTCATTTATTTTACCATACAGTGTACAGGCAAATTGCAAAGAGATTCCAAGTGCAGTGAAATTGCAAAAAAAGTGCAATTACATGTTTGTATTTTGGGTTTTTCATTTGCCATGTTCACTATATGGTAAAACCGATGTGATGGTGTGATGCCTCCGGTCAGTATGAGTTCGTAGATTACAAACATGTATACATTTACTGGCATCTAAGTGGTGATTTTTACAAAAAACTTTTTCAAATGATTAGGAGGTAGTTTAGTTGTTTAAGTGTACGAAAAATCTCTACCAACTTGGGGGATATTTAAAAAAGTGAAAACTTTATTACATTTCTTTAAAATAATGTGAAACCCCTAACAAAAAAGCAAACAATATATACAAATATAAATACATTTTTTCTGAACCATGACAGGATCATATCATATCAAGGACAATGCATATTTTTTATTTCTTTGTATCTCGTAAGAAAAGCCAAAAGTGTCTGAGAAAAGAATCAAACATAACAGTAATGCAACATTCTATACATTGTCCTTGATATGATATGATCCTGTCATGGTTCAGAAAAATTGTATTTATATATATTGTTTGCTTTTTTGTTATGGGTTTCACATTATTTTAAAGAGCTTTAATAAAGTTTTCA
Organism: Allobates femoralis; assembly: GCA_033576535.1. Taxonomy (NCBI): domain Eukaryota; kingdom Metazoa; phylum Chordata; class Amphibia; order Anura; family Aromobatidae; genus Allobates; species Allobates femoralis. The sequence continues at coordinate 50,772,002 of JARQOC010000010.1, read as the reverse complement.
CTTTTTTAAATATCCCCCAAGTTGGTAGAGATTTTTCGTACACTTAAATAACTAAGTGGTGAGAAAAAATTCAGAAGTTTAAAAAAAAAAAAAAAGCAATTGCACTTTTTGTGCCATGTTCCGCGCCCGTAGCGTCCTCATTTTTCGGGATCTGGGGCTGTGATGGCTTATTTTTTTGCGTCTTGAGCTGACGTTTCTAATGATACCATTTTTGGGTGGATGCGCTGTTTTGATCACCAGCTATTGCATTTTATAGCAGTGGTGCAGCGACCAAAAAAACGTAATTGTGGCGTTTTGAGCTTTTTTCCCGTTACGCAGTTAATGGCTCTCATTAATTGATTTTATATATTGATAGATCAGGCGTTTCTGAACGCGGCGATACCAAACGTGTATTTAATTTTTATAATGCTTTTATTGTGAATGGGGGAAAAGGGGAGTTTTCTTTTTGCACATGTTTGTGAAACTTTTTTTTCATTGATTCTTATTTTTACACAGCCCCACAGAGAGGCACCCTGCTGCACCGCCCGATCACTTCTGTCAGAATCGCGGATGGTGAGTTGGCAGCGCTTGCCAAACACTCACCTGAAGTGCTCAGTGACCGCTTCCGGGGTCAAGCCAGGACCCCGGGCTGTCATGTGAGCGCCAGAGATCTCGCGATACTCTTGGGGAATCTCCGGCGCAGGCAAGGAACAGCTCGTTCCCTGCCGCGGCACCTTTGGATCCTGCTGTCAGTGATTGACAGCATGATCCAAAGGGTTAACAGCATGGATCCCGGATCCGATCGGTGCTGTTAGCCCAACATTTCAGCTGATGGGAGCAGCTGAGATGTCGGGTATTTGATGTGATCTCCGCGCCGAAGCTCACATCAAACAACGGGATACGACCCATGACATTGTACAACGCCATATATCGTGAAGGGGTTAAGCACAAGCTCCTCCCCCTTGGCTAATTCTTAGGTTGTGTGCCTACTGTGCTTTATTTTTCTGCACCCAAAAAGATCCTCCAGAAACACACACACCCACACTTTATTACCTTCCCCTAGGGCAGCGGTGTCCAGCGATGTGTTCCTTCCTGGTATCATGCTGTAACAGGACCTGCGAGAAGTCAAAAGGACCTGGCCATGTCACTCTCAGCCTGAGTCACATGACCAAGGTCCTGTCAGTACTCATACTACTCACAGGTCCTGCCGATGCCCGGAAGGAACACCTGTCCGGAGCACGGCATGGGATCGCCGGGTAGGTTAAGAAATTGGAGTGTTTGTGGGGTGGAAAGCACAGTAAAAAAAACATCACAAACTGACCGTGTGATACCAATCCGTTTAGGATGCTTTTTTTTCTTTTGTTATTAGAATGGAGTCAATGGAAAAAGCGCAGCAGTAAAACAGAGCACTAACATTCTCATTATGATTTGGATGCTCTTTCTGCACCACTAACCCAGCAGCCAGAAACACGGATGTCTGCAAATCCCATTCACTTTGCTGTAGATGCAGCAAATGATCCTTTTTGGTCCAGTTTAATAAAACACAGCACCAAAACTGGATCAAAAACGACCAGCGGGCTCAGGGCCTTGCAGTCACTTGCCCTGTAGTCTGTTGCCAGGCATCCTATCCTACCAACATTCTAAGGCTGGAAACACACTGTCCGAGAGTCATGTGAGTTACTCGCACGAGTCTCAGATCATTCACCTGGGATGGCCTCCCCCTCTCTGGACAGGAGCAGTGACCACTGACAGTATCCCGTCCAAAGAGGCAGGGGTCGTGCCGGGTGAATGATCCGAGACTCCTGCAAGTAACTCGCATGTCACTCGGACAGTGTGTTTCCTGCCTCATATCACTATCAGCACTGCTACATCTATACATTTTACCACGCCTAATGCATTATTAGTTAAACATCTTTCATAGCAAACAGAGTTGCTATGGATAACTGGACCCTTATCAAGAATAACCAGTAATCTATAATATAATGCTGAACACATCCTTCTGCCCAAAGCAGGGATGGTTGGAGCGTGTGCAGCGTTATGATCAACTTGCAGTTAAATTCTTAAATAAAACAGCACCGGAGACAGTGCATGCGCATACTGCGAACTACGGCACCATTTTATTGAAGACACAGTCTCTGTGAATGTCACTAGTTAGCAGTTTGTTTCAGATGATATTCACAGAGACAGTGTCTTCAAGAAAATGGCGCCTGAGATCGACGTTTGGGCAGGCGCTGAGTCTGACGCCGTATTATTGGAGAATTCAACTACAACATGAACATAGGAATAATGGTAGCGGCAGCAGCGCAAAATTTAAAGCGGAAGAAAGCATCCAGGAGAGGAATAGATAAAGACCTGACTACAAAAAATCCTGCACCCACATTGACTAATCAATATTATATTCACCCTTTGATGCCTCTTGGAATACGGCAGCGTGGTTTTTAACCCTTCATCCTCCCTACTTTAATTTTCTGAGATAATGACCTTTGGGTTTTCATTGGCTGTAAGCCATAATCATCAACATTAACAGAAATAAACACTTGAAATAGATCACTCTAATGACTCTTATAATATGTTTCTTTTTTTGTATTGAATTACTGAAATAAATTAACTTTTTGATAATTTCATAATTCATTGAGATGCATCTGTATATATATTATGCCAAATAGATCACAAATAAGGTTTAACACACTTCAACTGCTACTGTTCAAGATAGCAAGAAGTGATCATAAGGCAATAATGTATAACAAAGCTTCATTCCAATATAGGGAAAGTAGATAAGGTTTCTTATTTGCCCAAAGGGAACTCCTGATAGAAATATACACACTGCATCTATAAACCATCGAGAATCAAGACAGAACGGACTCAAATGATATTTGGGTAAGATCACTAGTATAGAAGAGAAAGGGTCAGCAGACAAATCTAAAGGAAGATCTATAGAAAATACATTTCTGGCACACCAATAAGGATTAGTAGAGACTTGAAGAAAATGTTCCTTTTTATGCTTAGTTTATTGCTTTACATAGATCATTTATAACAGACGTTTCGACCCGTCACGGGTCTTCTTCAATGTTAATCTACAATAAATGTATACAAAAAAGAGAATGAGTACACTGTTTATGCATGACCATTGCTTTACATAGCGAAATAAAACAAAAGACAAATATTTGTCATGAGGTATGTTGTGCGTCATACACCTATACATGTCATCTGTTTATTAATTGTAAAAGTAAACAGCCAAATCCAAAGACTGTGTTCCAGTCCTGATTTCACACAATGCATCTATATAAACAAAAAGCACTGGATTATACCTATGTTGCAATATCAGAAGAACCCTTGTGTCTCTTGATTGCTTCTTAAGGTTTGTTGACCTATAAGAATTGTCCAAATTAGTAATGCATTAATATGTTTAGTTCTACATAGGTATTTAGAGCTCCTGTGTGGGATCAGTGTTGTTGGTAAAGGTAGAACAACAAATTCCTTGTAGAGATTGTAAAGGTAAAGGGAAAAGAAAAAGAAGGAAGAATGGGGAGAAGAGGGAGGGGGAACCAGGAAAAGAAGAGGAATAGTGTGATACAGAGGATAATTGAAAGGGATGTGTAGTAGGATCAGATACCTTTTTCAATCCCATAACGGTAATAAAGCTCTATGTGCTTAATCTTTCGGGGTGTCCACTCCAATTCATAGAGAGTTGTCCTCAAATGAAGTGGTGTTTTATGTTATTCGAGGTGATAGACCTGTCACAGTATTGATAAATAATTGTAACATATGACGTCTATCTACAAATGGCATTGGGCATATAATGTCATATTACCTCCTTTCACTGTCTATCACCAGGGCTGGTGTGATAGATAGTAGCCTATATGGGCAGGATTAATCTGAAGAAAGACATAAGAAAGTGGGACCCATGTGGATAACCATCAGTCTTAAAGGATTAATAAACCATTAAGCCCTACCTTATGAATATCTAAGTGCTATTCATGAATCGCTAGGAGACCTATGGTGAAAGGTATAGCGGTATTAATAAGTGCAAATGTATTGTTCCATGTGTAAGATTGCCCCCTGGGACCCATTACCTGCTCCTGTGGCGTGTCCTCCCTGTGTTTGCAGTGGAATGCAGTATTAATGCCACCGCTGCCCATATTTATCGGGTCCCGGCGGATGAGATGCATATGTCACATCTGGTTCCGGTATTTGGAATGCGAACTTCCGGTCACGTGAAATGCAAACCGGAAGTTAGCGATAACTTATGTGTAATTAATCTGTGACTCCTGGTGATTGTTGCTGTGAGTGGTAGCAGGTCAGGGGGAGAAATCCTGGGCATTCTATACCTATATAGAGGTGTTCTATGAGAGGTTGAAGGAGATATTGCACTCCTAAGGTCTTTGTAGGGTAAAAGGTGGGAGAGAAAGAGAAAAAAAGATTAGTATTCATATGACAGGATTGGTCCATAGTAATAAAGTGATGCTATAAGTAACATGGACAACATCGGTATGTATGAGCACACTGTAGGAGCAATTAATCTCTATAAGAACCAGTTACATTAAGATCACAAAAGAACATGCATAAGTAGTAGGATGTGAGGAGCCTCTTAGGAGAGAGGAGAAGCTGTGACATACCCAAAATTGATTCAACCATCAGACCTGACAGAACAGTCACTGTCACCCTATAAACGAACCTTGTACTCCCTATTCAATCCTAATGGGTGCAAGGTCTGTAATTGGTGAATCCAGTGCGACTCACGTTGTTTGAGTCGCTGGATGCGGTTGCCCCTCGTCTGTTAATGGGGACCTGCTCTATTAACTGAAACTTGAGCTGTGAGATTGAATGTTGATAACTATTGAAATGGGATTTATGCTTACTAATGCAGTCTCAGATACGCTGGGTAGTTTCCCCAACGTACCTGAGACTGCACGGCCACTTAAGATAAATTACATAAGAGGATTCACACGTGAAAAAACCTTTTATTTGGTATGTTTTCCCGGTTCTGGGATGAGTGAAAGTATTGCCCTTTGTTACAAGGGAGCACTGAAGGCATCCTAGACATGAATACGTATCTTGACATGGTGTAGCTAAAAATTGTTGTCTAGGGATTCGTATATCGGACCCCAAGTCTGCCCTAATCAGTTCCTCCTTTAAAATTCTAGGTCTTTTGTGACAAAATAGTGGACCCTTTTGAAATTCTTTAACAAGAGAAGGTATGCTTGGCCTAATAATGGCCAATGCTTATTAATAGCGCCACGGATGAGGGTACTGAACGGGTAATAGGTCATGACGCAGGCCACTTGGGGAACCTTTTCTCATCGGGTGTGACTTTAATTCTAGGTAATGCTATGGATCTAGGATAGCCTTATGCTGTAAACTTACGTGTCATTTCTTCATGACACATGGCATGTGTTAGCGGGTTTGTCACAATGCGAGCTACTCTCATATGTTGCAAATGAGGTAAAGCAGTTTTGATGTGCCTGGGGTGGCAATTCGTGTGGAGTAGCAGGCTGTCCTGTCTGTCAGTTTAGTGTACAGGTCAATGCTGATCTCTCCCTTCTGGTCCAGGTGTACCCAAGTGTCCAAAAAGTTAATGTTGGTCACTGGGGGCCGGTGCTGTCTTAAAGAATTAAAAGATTAATCCTTTAAGACTGATGGTTATCCACATGGGTCCCACTTTCTTATATGTCTTTCTTCAGATTAATCCTGCCCATATAGGCTACTATCTATCACACCAGCCCTGGTGATAGACAGTGAAAGGAGGTAATATGACATTATATTCCCAACGCCATTTGTAGATAGACGTCATATGTTACAATTATTTATCAATACTGTGACATGTCTATCACCTCGAATAACATAAAACACCACTTCAATTGAGGACAACTCTCTATAAATTGGAGTGGACACCCCGAAAGATCAAGCACATAGAGCTTTATACCGTTATGGGATTGAAAAAGGTATCTGATCCTACTACACATGCCTTTCAATTGTCCTCTAATCCTCTGTTTCACACTATTCCTTTTCTTTTCCTGGTTCCCCCCTCCCTCTTCTCCCCATTCTTCCTTCTTTTTCTTTTTACTTTACCTTTCCAATCTCTATGAGGAATTAGTTGTTCTACCCTTAGCAACAACACTGATCCCACACAGGAGGTCTAAATACCTATGGGTCAACAAACCTTAAGAAGCAATCAAAAGAGACACAAGGGTTCTTCTGATATTGCTACATAGGTATAAACCAGCGCTTTTTGTTTATATAGATGCATTGTGTGAAATCAGGACTGGAACACAGTCTTTGGATTTGGCTGTTTACTTTTACAATGAATATACAGATGACATGTATAGGTGTATGACGTACAACATACCTCATGACAAATATTTGTGTTTTGTTTTTGTTTTATTTCGCTATGTAAAGCAATGTCATGCATAAACAGTGTACTTACTCTTTTTTTTTGTATACATTTATTGTAGATTAACATTGAAAAAGACCTGTGACGGGTCGAAACGTCTGTTATAAATGATCTATGTAAAGCAATAAACTAAGCATAAAAAGGAACATTTTCTTCAAGCCTCTACTAATCCTTATTGGTGTGCCAGAAGTATATTTTCTATAGATTGATTGGCTTTTTTCTGAGCACCCTCACTGGTGAGCCACACTTCATTTCTGAAGAAATCTAAAGGAAGAATCCTATACAGGGCAGAAGAGCCAGCTAGACAAGCAAAGGGTCAACAGGGGGTATCAATGCGCGTTTCATCTAGTGCTTTGTCCTTCATTCTTTTAACATGATGAAATAAAGATTAAGCTATTCATGCATCCCTTTGTTCTATGATTGGCTCAAATACTCCTATTGAATAGTATGTTGTGTGGCGCCCCACTGGTCGGTGCGCCATGGAGGGGTACTGCACCCAGACCAGCGTGTGTAGTATCCCTGTGACCAGGGGATTGGAATGTTAATTTGAGACCCTCACCACACGCATTCACACACCTAGAGCCAGGGGATCAATTGGTTAACCCGTTGTTAAGGGGACCGATCCCGGTGGGCGGAGTTAGGTAAATAGTGAAGAGTCGGAAAGAGGGGTAGAGAGTCAGATTGTGAGAGGAGAGAGAAGAAGTGGGACCCTGCGAGTGACGCAGAAGGAGGACACCTAAAGGACGGTGACCCGGACTGAAGCGGGATCCTCGGGTGTCAGCTAACACCCTAATCTGGTCCCTTACTTAATTCAGCGCCGGGTACCACCACAATCCTTGTCCCCTTCCATGGGGTCCATGCTCTGCTGAGAGAACTCCTCACACCGCCGCCTGTCAGCACCGCTCACTGACTTCCTCGGATGCCGTGCGGTGCACTTCCCCTTCCAAGGGGTCCACGCTCTGCTGAGAGAACTCACACCGCCGCCTGTCAGTACTGCTCACTGACTTCATCGGATGCCGTGCGGTGAACTTCCCCTTCCATGGGGTCCACGCTCTGCTGAGAGAACTCCTCACACCGCCGCCTGTCAGTACCGCTCACTAACTTCCTCGGATGCCGTGCGGTGCACTTCCCCTTCCACGGGGTCCAGGCTCTGCTGAGAGAACTCCTCACGCCGCCGCCTGTCAGTACCGCTCACTGACTTCCTCGGATGCCGTGCGGTGCACTTCCAGTTTATGAAGTTCATGCAACCATAACAACAATATACAAGCGGCAGCACTCACCGGTCTTACAAATTCACTTTATTGTTTAAAACACAGCGGTTTTTTACAGGTTCACATGGGGGTGCAGGGTTAGAATGGGGAGTCCTCTGGAACGACGGACCGTTTCACGCCTCTCACGGGCGCTTCTCCAGGTTGTTGCACAATAACAGGTGGCATTTCTTGTCTTATATCTCCACCTGTATACTTCATTAACTCCTTCCAAGCCTAAATACATTTAACTCATTGACTACTGAGCATACATTTCTAAAAACCATACATCATATACTTTATTTCTAATAAATAGTAAATATTGTACCAATACATAACTGATACAACAACTCCCACTTATACTGCTCTCACCCTCTATCCTGCCGAACCACCTCACCTACTTCACCAACCTTTTCATTCACTTTCAATCCTCAATCACCAAACAAGCACGCCCGCCTCGCAAGCTCTCATGCTCCCACCTGCTAACCCTCGGCCTACTCCTCCTCCTTGCCGGTGACATCTCCCCCAATCCTGGCCCCCCCCGCAACATCCCAACAACAACCTTCATCCCGCGACCCACCGCCAACCCTCGCAACCTCACCACCACTTGCTCTCGCAACCCCACCAACATCAGACCCATTCCCCCAACCCATGCCCCACCTACCGCTCTACCCGGCGCACTCTGGAATGCCCGCTCAGTGTGCAACAAACTCCCCGACATCCATGATCTCTTTATCTCCAGGAAACTGTCATTCCTCGGCCTCACCGAGACCTGGCTCACCCCGTCCGACACGGCCTCCCCTGCTGCACTATCCTACGGCGGCCTCAGCCTGTCCCACACCCCCCGTCCCTCTGGCAAACAAGGCGGTGGAGTCGGCATACTGCTGTCCAACTCCTGCACCTTCAGCACCATCCCCCAGCCCCCATCCGTCACTGTCCCCTCCTTCGAAGCCCACTCAGTCCGAATCTTCTCCCCCTGCAACCTCCAAATAGCCATCATCTACCGCCCCCCTGGACCCACCGCCTCCTTCCTTGACCACTTCACCACCTGGCTACTTCACTTCCTCTCCACTGACATCCCCTCCATCATCATGGGCGACTTCAATATCCCCATTGACACTCCCCGCCCAGCCGCCTCCAACCTTCTTTCCTTGACCACCTCCCTAGGGCTCTCCCAATGGTCCTCCTCTCCCACCCACGAACAAGGCCACACGCTTGACCTCATCTTTACCCGCCTTTGCTCCCTCTCTAACCTCACAACCTCGGTACTCACACTGTCCGACCACCATCTCTTGACCTTCTCCGCCCTCTCCTCCCCTGCCACACTACCCCCTCTCCGCAAACTTGATCACCCTCGCCGAAACCTAAAAGATCTTGATCTTCCTTTATTCTCTGAATCACTCCTCCCTCTCACCGACCTACCCTGCGCTGACAACATTGACATTGCCACCACCCTATACAACACCACCATAACGAACGCTCTCGACCTAGCCGCCCCCCTCACTCTCCATGCTCCACGCATTAACAGGCAACCCTGGCACACCACCCTCACTAAAAACCTGAGACGGGCGTCCAGAGTCGCCGAGAGGAGATGGAAAAAGTCTCACACCCCCGAGCACTTTGCTCTGTTCAAGCAATCCATCACTGACTTCAAGACGGCACTCACTACCGCCAAGCAAGCCTTCTTCTCATCCCTTATAACCTCTCTGTCCCGCAACCCCAAGCAGCTCTTCAAAACTTTCAACTCCTTACTTCGCCCACCTGCTCCCCCCCCTTCTCCCCTCATCTCTGCTGAAGACTTTGCGACCTTCTTCAAGGAGAAGATCGACAAGATCAGAAGCAGCTTCGGTCCACTATCCCCACACCTCCCCTTCCCACCTACACTGCCCTCCTCCTCCATCAGCCACTTCCCCCCCATAACTGAAGACCAACTCTCCTCCCTCCTGTCAAAATCACACCTCACCACCAGCGCCCACGACCCGCTCCCATCCCACCTCATTCCCAACCACACCTCCATTTTCATCCCAGCCCTCACCCACCTCTTTAACCTTTCACTTAGCACTGGTACCTTCCCCTCGGCCTTCAAACACGCCCTAATCACGCCCATCCTAAAAAAACCCTCACTTGACCCTACCTCTGTCTCTAACTATCGCCCCATATCTCTTCTCCCATTCGCCTCTAAGCTACTTGAACAGCACGTCCACTCCGAACTGTCCTCTCACCTCTCCTCGTGCTCCCACTTTGACCGCCTACAGTCCGGCTTCCGACCCCTCCATTCCACCGAAACAGCCCTGACCAAAGTCACCAACGACCTACTGACCGCCAAGAACAAACACTACTACTCCATCCTGCTACTCCTTGACCTGTCTGCCGCCTTCGACACGGTTGACCACTCCCTTCTTCTCCGGATCCTGGAATCCCTTGGCATCACCCACCTTGCCCTCTCCTGGATCTCCTCATACCTAGCGGACCGGACCTTCAGCGTCTCCCACTCCCACACCTCCTCCTCACCCTACCCCCTTTCTGTCGGAGTCCCCCAAGGTTCGGTCCTGGGACCCCTACTTTTCTCCATTTACACTCTCGGCCTAGGGCAACTCATCGAGTCCCATGGCCTCCAGTACCACCTCTACGCCGACGACACCCAAATCTACCTGTCCGGCCCTGACATCACCTCCCTACTCTCGAAAATCCCTCAATGCCTTTCCGCCATCTCATCCTTCTTCTCTGCTCGCTTCCTTAAACTCAACATGGATAAAACTGAATTCATAGTCTTCCCCCCAAGAAATTCCACCCCACCTCCCAACCTATCCATCTGCATCAATGACTGTGCCCTCTCCCCAGTACCCCAAGCCAAGTGCCTCGGGGTAATCCTTGACTCCTCCCTATCCTTCAAACCCCACATCGAGGCCCTCACCACATCCCTCCGGCTCCAGCTCAAGAACATCTCACGGATCCGCTCCTTCCTCACCCACGACACCGCTAAAACACTCATCCATGCTCTTATCTCCCGCCTTGACTACTGCAACCTCCTTCTCAATGGCCTCCCGGCTAACTCCCTCACACCTCTCCAGTCTATCCTCAACTCCGCTGCCCGACTCATCTATATGTCCTCCCGCTACTCCCCTGTCTCCCCTCTCTGCCAAGCCCTTCACTGGCTCCCCGTCTCCAAGAGATCCCAATTCAAAACACTAACCATGGCGTACAAAGCCATACACAACCTGGCTCCACCATACATCTCCGACCTGGTCTCCCGATACCTACCCTCACGCAACCTCCGCTCCTCCCAAGAACTCCTCCTCTGCTCCCCCCTCATCACCTCTTCGCACAACCGAGTCCAGGACTTCTCCCGGGCATCTGCCTTACTCTGGAACTCCCTACCCGAACACGTCAGACACTCTCCTACCCTGAGTAGCTTCAAGTGTCACCTGAAGACTCACTTGTTCCGTCAAGCCTACAACCTGCCATGAGACCCAGGCGACCGCCCCATACCTGACATTCCCCCATCCTACTGTATCCTAAACCACCCCTCATAGACTGTGAGCCCTCGTGGACAGGGTCCCTGCCCCTCCTGTACCTGTACGTCCTGATCGCCTAGATTTAGTGTACTTGTTCTTGTCTCCCTCAACCTCATGTAAAGCGCCATGGAACCTAATGGCGCTATATAAATAAATAATAATAATAATAATAATAATAATAATTATTATTATAAAAACACAGACAGATCATTCCTGTCATTAAATCCCATAGGACTTTGGGCTCTCAGCCTCACGATCCATATGGCCTCCTTCTGGAGGAGCAATTTATGTACATTTGCACCATTCGATGGCACCACTACTCTTTCTAATCCTACAAACAATAAAGCTCTTGCGTCTCCTTTATGAACTGATCTTCTATGGTCTATTAATCTAGTGGAGCGTACATCTGTTTCTATAGATCTACAGTGCTCCCTAAGGCTGGTTTCACACTGCAGTCAGATCAGGTCAGGTTCGATCAGGTTTTGTGTTTCAAAACCAGGAGTGTCTCCAAAACTCAGAACAGGTGGCAATCTTTCAATTATAGTTTTTCTCTGCAAGTTCCTCTCCTGGTTCCTCTCCTGGTTTTGGCACACAAACCTGATCGAACCTGATCAGTGAAAAAACTGCAGTGTGAAACCAGCCTAAACCATACAAACATATGCCTAATAGTTTTGCCTATGTAATAACATCCGCAAGGACAAAAATCCCATATACAACATTCTTACTTTTGCAAGAAATGAACCGTCTCACTTCATGTATTATGTGGACAATTTTTACCGGATTATTTGTTACACGCTGAGGACAAAAATTACAACTACTGCAGGTAAAATTTCCTTGTGGACATTGCTGTTCTATCCAGGATTTTTCCGGTCATAAACGTTTCCTCACTACCATTTCCCCTATGTTTCTGCATTGCCTATGTATCTCTAATGGTTTGCGTATTGCTACCTCCCTAAGGGTGGCTTCACATTAGCGTTCCCCTCCGCAGCGTTCTGCGGAGGGGAGCCGCAATGTGACCGCAGCACCGCAAGCCCCTATGTTTATAATGGGAGCGCACGGTGCTGCGCTTCACTGTGCATGACCGTGCGCACCCATTCACTGCCATATGTGATCTGTGCGCAGGCGGATGCCTGCGGACAAATCACCCAGTCTTGTCCGCATCAGAAATGTGTCTTTTATAAAGGCTGGTACTTCACTCATCAAGGGTTGCAACGGCCAGTCAAGAAACCGTGAAAGCGGTTCGGTCAAAGACCCAACCCTAGACACGATCGGTCTTCCTGGTGGTGCTTCCCTTGATTTGTGTATCTTTGGTAAGTAATACCAGTGGGGCTTATTTGGAAACTCCGGGAATAATTTCTCCACCTCTTTCATAGTAACTACACCCTTATTCCACTGATTTTTTCAACAAAGACCTTAGTTTCTCCTTATACTTACTTGTTGGATCACTACTAGTGATGGGCGAATCCTAAATTACTCGGAATCGCTTGACTCTAGCGAGTCCGAGCACAGGACTCGCTACTCGTTGCGAGTCTAGCGAGTCCAATGTTAATGAATGGGGAAGCGAGTAATAGCGAGTAGTGTGAGATTAATCGCAGATGTGTCTCGGAAGCTTCAGCCTGAAGCAATCCTAGTTTTGTCATTTATTTGCATTGGACTCGTTTACTTTGCAACTGTATTCGCTGGGAAACTCGCACAGATAAGAGTCCTGTCTTCTCTGTGTGCTGGCTGCCAGCTCCAGGGTCCTAGAGCCCACCTGCTGCCTGATGTAGCAGAGCTGAGATTGTTCTCAGTCTGCTCATTCCCTGTGCATAGACATCTACATCTATGCACAGGGGATGTAGCAGAGAGGACATCGCGTTTTGGACTGCGTCGGACAGAAGAGAATTTTTTTAATTAAAGATGGAGTCCCTAATGGCTTTTTTTTTATTTCTAATAAAAAAATTTCTTTGTGTTGTGTTTTTTTTAAAACAATGTAATAGAAATTCATGGCGGTCATGTCTAATATTGGCGTGACCGCCATAAATTTCGGGCTTAGGGCCAGCTGATAATACAAAGCTGGCCCTAACCTCTTTATTACCCAGCGTGCCACCGCTACCAGGGCCGCTGGAAGAGTGGGGTTCAGCGCCAGAGGATGGCGCTTCAATGAACGCACCATCTTCTGGGGCGGCTGCGGGCTGCAATTTGCAGTGGGGGGTGCCCAGAAAGCTTGGGCATCCCTGTGCTGCGGATTCCAGCCCCCAGCTGCTTAGCTGTACCTGGCTAGACATAGAAATTGCGCGGAGCCCCACGCATTTTTTTAAAATTTCATGAAATTCTGAGACTCTGACTCTGAAATTCATGAAATAAAAAAAAAAAATGCGTGGGGCTCCGCGCAATTTCTATGTCTAGCCATGTACAGCTAAGCATCTGGGGGCTGGAATCCGCAGCGCAGGGATGCCCAAGCTTTCTGGGCACCTCCCGCTGCAAATTGCAGCCCGCAGCCGCCCCAGAAGATGGCGTGTTCATTGAAGCGCCATCCTCTGGCGCTGAACCCCGCTCTTCCAGTGGCCCTGGTGGCGGTAGCACGCTGGGTAATAAAGGGGTTAATACCAGCTTTGTTATACAAGCTGCTATTAAGCCCGAGATTCTTAATGTCAGGCCACGTTTGACCCAGCCACTAAGAATCTCCAATAAAGGGTTAAAAAAACACAACACAGAGAAAATTTTTTATTTGAAATAAAAAAAAAAAGCCATTAGGGACTCCATCTTTAATTAAAAAAATCCTCTTCCGTCCAACGTAGTCCAAAACGCGATGTCCTCTCTGCTACATCCCCTGTGCATAGATATATGTCTATGCACAGGGAATGAGCAGACTGAGAATCTCAGCACTGCTACATCATGTCTGTGAGCAGGCGGGCTCTAGGACCCTGGAGCTGCACAGAGCAGACAGCTGGACTCGGCTCGCAATGTAACAGCAGTTACTTTGCGAGTTTCCCTGCTATCACTGGCACAGTAGCCGAGTCTAATGCATACAATGACAATCCTAGTTTTGTCAGCGTTTCTGACAAAACTAGGATTGATATTGATTTGCATTGGACTCGTGCGAGTAATCACTGGGAAACTCGCAGAGTACCGAGTCCTGCGAGTCCCTTACTACTCGCCGAGTAACGAGTCCTAGCGAGTAGATTCGCCCATCCCTAGCGAGCAGTAAAAAGGGGAGTTGTAAAAAGGGATTAAATAAAAAAGATGTCGTCATGTCACCCGTGGTCTGTGGCCAATAAGGGCCACCGCTGCTGTCCAGGCCTCTGGGGATGATGGTTATATGAGGCAGCGGGGATGGTAAACCCTCCACGGGCAGGGCTATTCCCCAGAGCTGTGGTATTGATAGTGTTAATATAAGGCTCCCAGCCACCTCAGGCAGTTTCCACTGCCGATTTGCGAAAGTCAGCGTGTGGCTCTGCAGGTGCAGGATGAGCAGTCTATGTGAGTGGAGAACGTTGGGGGTGCAGGATTCAGTGCGTAGAAGAACAGATAGACACTGAGGGAACAGTTCTCTTGCATCTGCAAGTCTGAAGGCAGCCTATCTGCAGCGTTTTGCAGATGCATCTGCAAGCATCTGCATGCAGACCGCGGCCCCTATGTTTATAATGGAGCGCACGGCGGTCTGCAGATGCTTGCAGATCGCCGTGCGCTCTCATTGCCCGCCATTAGTGATCTGTGCGCAGGCGGATGCCTGCGTACAGATCACACACTCTCCCCGCACCAGAGACGCGACATGCTGCGTCCCGGGCGCGGACGCGGGACACCGGAAGGAGCAGATATGGTCCGCATCCGCACCCGAACGCAGCAAACGCTGCCAAACGCAGGCACTATGCATTCCTATGTTAAACATAGGAACGCAGTGCGCATGCGTTTGACTGCGTATGGGAACACAGCATACGCTGCGGCGCCAAACGCTAATGTGAAGGCAGCCTTAGGCTGCCTTCACATTAGCGTTTGTGTCTGCATGCTGATGGCATGCAGACACAAACGCTGTCAAAAGCGGTGTGTAAATGATGTGTCCGCAGCGGATAATGTCCGCCTGCGGACACATCACTAGGGAGCCCGGCAGCCAATCGGCGCTGTCCGGGGGCGGGCCGGAGGAGGAGTTCAGCGCCGGAGATCTCCTCCTCCCGGCCGCCGGAAAGCACCGGGACCTGTCGGCGGGGAGTACAGCTGATCTGACAGCTGTTTGAATCTGCCCGCGCCGACACCGAGAGGAGATGTCGGCGCGGGAAGATTCAAACAGCTGTCAAATCAGCTGTACTCCCCGCCGACAGGACCTGGTGCTTACCGGCGGCGGGGAGGAGGAGGACAGCAGTGGCTCAGCTGATCTCCCGGTGGCCGTCGGCGAGCTCCTGTGACATCACCGGCGGCCACCGGGAGATTTTTCAATGGGTCCGCCGCAGCGTTCTCCCGCGCTGTCAAGCGCTGAACACTGCGGACCCATTGAAGACAATGCATTTTTTATGCGCTTGGGGACGCTTGCCGATTTTCCAAGCTCCCCGAGCGCACAAAAAATGCAACATGCTGCGTCCCGGGTGCGGATGCTGGACACCGGAAGGAGCAGATATCGTCCGCATCCGCACCCGAACGCAGCAAACGCAGGCACTATGCGTTCCTATGTTAAACATAGGAACCGCAGTGCGCATGCGTTTGACTGCGTATGGGAACGCAGCATACGCTGCTTTCCCATACGCAAATGTGAAGGCACCCTTACACCTTTTAAGGTACCTTTACACGCCACACCACCTACTGCTCCATACTGTGTATATACTGCCTACAGCACTATACTGTGTGTATATACTGTATACACCGCCTACAGCACTATACTGTGTGTATATACTGTATACTCCACCTACTGCACTATACTGTGTGTATATATGTATACACTGCCTACAGCACTATACTGTGTGTATATACTGTATACACCGCCTACAGCACTATACTGTGTGTATATACTGTATACACCGCCTACAGCACTATACTGTGTGTGTATATACTGTATACACCACCTACTGCACTATACTGTGTGTGTGTGTATACTGTATAACCACCTACTGCACTATACTGTGTGTGTATACTGTATACTCCGCCTACTGCACTATACGTGTGTGTATATACTGTATACTCCACCTACTGCACTATACTGTGTGTATATACTGTATACACCGCCTACAGCACTATACTGTGTGTATATACTGTATACACCGCCTACTGCACTATACTGTGTGTATATACTGTACACACCGCCTACTGCACTATACTGTGTGTATGTACTGTATACTCCACCTACTGCACTATACTGTGTGTATATACTGTATACACCGCCTACAGCACTATACTGTGTGTATATACTGTATACACCGCCTACAGCACTATACTGTGTGTATATACTGTATACACCGTCTACTGCACTATACTGTGTGTATATACTGCCTACAGCACTATACTGTGTGTATATACTGTATACACCACCTACTGCAATATACTGTGTGTGTATATACTGTATACTCCGCCTACTGCACTATACTGTGTGTATATACTGCCTACAGCACTATACTGTGTGTATATACTGTATACACCACCTACTGCAATATACTGTATACTCCGCCTACTGCACTATACTGTGTGTATATATACTGCCTACAGCACTATACTGTGTGTATATACTGTATACACCGCCTACAGCACTATACTGTGTGTATATACTGTATACACCGCCTACAGCACTATACTGTGTGTATATACTGTATACACCGCCCACAGCACTATACTGTGTGTATATACTGTATACACCGCTACTGCACTATACTGTGTGTATATACTGTATACACCGCCTACTGCACTATACTGTGTGTATATATACTGCCTACTGCACTATACTGTGTGTATATACTGTATACACCGCCTACAGCACTATACTGTGTGTATATACTGTATACACCGCCTACAGCACTGTGTGTATATACTGTATACACCGCCTACAGCACTATACTGTGTGTATATACTGTATACACCGCCTACAGCACTATACTGTGTGTATATACTGTATACACCGCCTACTGCACTATACTGTGTGTATATACTGCCTACAGCACTATACTGTGTGTATATACTGTATACACCACCTACTGCAATATACTGTATACTCCGCTTACTGCACTATACTGTGTGTGTATATACTGTATACACCGCCTACAGCACTATACTGTGTGTATATACTGTATACACCGCCTACAGCACTATACTGTGTGTATATACTGTATACACCGCCTACTGCACTATACTGTGTGTATATACTGTATACACCGCCTACTGCACTATACTGTGTGTATATACTGCCTACAGCACTATACTGTATACACCACCTACTGCAATATACTGTGTGTGTATATACTGTATACTCCGCCTACTGCACTATACTGTGTGTATATATACTGTATACACCGCCTACTGCACTATACTGTGTGTATATACTGCCTACAGCACTATACTGTGTGTATATACTGTATACACCACCTCAAGATTCAAGATTCAAGATTCAAAGAAGCTTTATTGGCAGGACCAAATACATCTCAGTTTTGCCAAAGCAATTGTATAAAGGGAATAGAGATAGGGACTGTGGGGATGTTGGGTAGGAGCTGTAGGGAAGGTGGATGGGATGGATCCAGGATGGGGGGGCTATAGTCCATGGCATAGGGAAGGTGGATGGGGCAAGTCCAGGGTGGGGGCTATAGTCCATGACATAGGAAAGGTGGATGGGGGCAGATCCAATGTGGAGGCTATAGAGTTCATGGCATCATAGCTCTTTTTCTCGCAGTCTATGGCATTCGCTCACATACCGCACTGCTATCTCCACTGCTCTCTCTTCTTCTCCCAGCAGGATAGATGTTTTTTCTTCCTCCTTCATGGTGATGAAATCCGGGAAGAGATGCGAGAGTCTCCTGAAGTGAGTGTCCCTCACTGCTGAGTATTTGGAGCAGTGTAGCAGGAAGTGGGTTTCGTCCTCCAGGGCCTCCTGATCACAGTGTTGGCACAGTCTTTCCTCCCTGGGCTTGTATCTCTGCCTGTGTCGGCCGGACTCGATGGCCAGACTGTGGGCACTGAGTCTATATCTGCTCAGGATCTTGCGGTCTCTGGGATCCGGGAGTTTCTCCAGATATGGGGCCAGTTTGTAGTCTCTCTGTAGGCTCCGGTACATGGTCAGTTTCTGTGAGCTGAAGATATCGTTCTTCCAGTCACTGACATACCTCTCCTGGCCCTCCTCTACCATCTTCCTGATTCCGGCTTTTGTCAGGCTGTGATTGGTGTTCTGGTTGTGTTGGGCTTGGCTGGGCTGTTCCACCTACTGCAATATACTGTATACTCCGCCTACTGCACTATACTGTGTGTATATACACCGCCTACTGCACTATACTGTGTGTATATACTGCCTTCAGCACTATACTGTGTGTATATACTGTATACACCGCCTACTGCACTATACTGTGTGTATATACTGTATACACCGCCTACTGCACTATACTGTGTGTATATACTGTATACACTGCCTACTGCACTATACTGTGTGTATATACTGTATACACTGCCTACTGCAATATACTGTATGTATATACACTGCCTACTGCACTATACTGTGTGTATATACTGTATACTCTGCCTACTGCACTATACTGTGTGTATATACTGTATACATTGCCTACTACACTATACTGTGTGTGCAGTACAGTGCAGTAGGTGGTGTATACAGTATATACACACAGTATAGTGCAGTAGGCAGAGTATACAGTATATACACAGTATAGTGCAGTAGGCGGTGTATACAGTATATACACACAGTATAGTGCTGTAGGCAGTGTATACAGTATATACATTTGCAGTATAGTGCAGTAGGTGGTGTATACAGTATATAAACACAGTATAGTGCAGTAGGCGGTGTATACAGTATATACATTTGCAGTATAGTGCCGTAGGCGGTGTATACAGTATACACACACAGTATAGTGCAGTAGGTGGTGTATACAGTATACACACACAGTATAGTGCAGTAGGCGGTGTATACAGTATACACACACAGTATAGTGCAGTAGGCGGTATATACAGTATATACACACGCAGTATAGTGCAGTAGGCGGTGTATACAGTATATACACACGCAGTATAGTGCAGTAGGCGGTGTATACAGTATATACACACACACAGTATAGTGCAGTAGGCGGTGTATACAGTATATACACACACACACAGTATAGTGCAGTAGGCGGTGTATACAGTATATACACACACACACAGTATAGTGCAGTAGGCGGTGTATACAGTATAGTGCAGTAGGTGGTGTATACATTATATACACAGTATAGTGCAGTAGGCGGTGTATACAGTATATACACACACAGTATAGTGCAGTAGGTGGTGTATACAGTATATACACATTATAGTGCAGTAGGTGGTGTATACAGTATATACACATTATAGTGCAGTAGGTGGTGTACAGTATAGTGCAGTAGGCAGTGTATACATTATATACACGGTATAGTGCAATAGGTGGTGTATACAGTATATACACAGTATATTGCAGTAGGCGGTGTATACAGTATAGTGCAGTAGGCGGTGTATACAGTATATACACAGTATAGTGCAGTAGGCGGTGTATACAGTATATACTGTGAGGTAGCACCCCGGGGTACTCGCTTGGCCACGGAAATTACACCAACATGTGCTTATAATGTAACAAATGACTACCCGTTTATTTTTCACATATACAAGCTACCCAGTTCATGATGTGTAACACATAGGGCATCACATAATACATTATGTTACAGTAGAAAAGCACATCACATAATACATTACATATATCATAGAACACATACATTTACCATAAATATCTATCACCGGGCCCTGTGGGTCCCAATGGCGGTTCCAGCCACCTAACTATTTACATAACACTTAACACTAACCCAGACCCCCTCACAGGATCCGGGTACAGCCCTGTTCACACAGGTCTCATACGGACTGCTACACTGTGGACAGCCTTCACACACATTCCTCCAAGATCAACGGGGCCACATCACGACCCATGGTCGGTCCCAATAGCGGCCATGACCGTCTGGCTCTCAAGCCGTACGCGGTCTCCCACCACATAATACGGTACAGGTTCCAGCCTGACTGATACCTTACCCCTCATACACGCTCACAGCCCATCGTACAATATCCATGGACTGCGGCTCCCCTGGGTCCATAAAGATACCTTTACACGCCGCCACTGTGCCTAGCAACCGGTATCAACCGTACGTGCACGTTTTTAACGGTTGCTAACGATCGCCGATACCGCATGTACATGCCGCCATTGCGTTGTAAATTGAAGGTATCGTGGTGCCCCGGAAGTTTCCACAGATCCTGCGGATAACTGCCTGTTGAATCCCGTCGCCACTTCACACGCCGCAATCAGTAGGGGAATGTGGGTGTACATCTTTCGCGCCGCAAGTACATAGGCGTGACAGAGTTGTGTATTCCGTGACGCTAAAACGCTGATTGGAAAACGCAATAGCGTCATGATTGGCCAGCCTGCGCAGGAAGGCTGGCTGATACATGACTCCAATCCAATTGTGTAGTGTGAATGGATAGCTCTTTAAATATGGCGCCCTGTGAAGGGACAGCCAATGGAAACACAGTAGCCCCCACCAATCATCGCTGATGGGGCGCGATATCCATGAGACTGTGTCACGCCCCTGGGAATTCACTAGGCGACGCAAATTCCATCCCTGTGCCCCGTTTAGACTCCACTACCATGGCAATTGTGCCTTTGTGTTGTCTTGGGTTTTTGAACACGCTCAGCAACAGGTATCTGAGTCAACTGCAGGAAACCCGATCCCTTTCCCAATTTACACGCCGCCATTTCGTAGCAATTTCAAGGCAACAGGCACAAAAATACCCATTGCCAGGCAGTTGCTAAAATGCAGTGGCGGCGTGTAAAGGTACCTTAACAGGGATTGGCAAACCTGCGTCACCGGGTACACAGAGCGTCACCAAGGCCTCCTCACCACGTGTTTAGGCTCGAAAGCCGCCACCAAACCTCCATAC
Source organism: Allobates femoralis (assembly GCA_033576535.1). NCBI lineage: Eukaryota > Metazoa > Chordata > Amphibia > Anura > Aromobatidae > Allobates > Allobates femoralis. The sequence continues at coordinate 50,750,769 of JARQOC010000010.1, read as the reverse complement.
TCAGGCAGGTCTCCAGGTCGACGACTGTGCCCCACGCCTGAGTCGAGCGCCTTCCAGGATCGGCCTCGGTTCCCCACTCTAGGAGCCCTCTTCACCCCTGCGTCTGGCCACAGGTTCACACACACACACACACACCATCAGAGGGACAGGTGCCTCCCTCTCACACCCACACTGGCTGGGTCTCTCTCACAGACTGAGCTCAACAACCTGGCAGGTTAATTCCTGCTCACCACACCCCCCTGACACACCCACCTGGGCTGTCAGCAATCAGCACCCATTACTTTCCTTTGGTCACTCATTGGTCTCATCAGCCACTCACAGCTGCTCATTTGGCTCATGAATCTCCTGGCTATTAACCCATTGTGTACTGGACAGGTTTACAGCACTCACACACAGGAAAACAGGCTCATGTAAACATGATCCTAAGCTGATAACCCATGTAATGCACCCCGGCCATAGGATCATGCCAGCTGTGCCTCACAATACACAGTATAGTGCAGTAGGTGGTGTATACAGTATATACACAGTATAGTGCAATAGGTGGTATATACAGTATATACACACAGTATAGTGCAGTAGGCGGTGTATACAGTATATACACAGTATAGTGCAGTAGGCGGTGTATACAGTATATACACACAGTATAGTGCAGTAGGCTGAGTATACAGTATATACACAGTATAGTGTAGTAGGCAGTGTATACAGTATATACACAATATAGTGCAGTAGGCTGTATACAGTATATATACACAGTATAGTGCAGTAGGTGGTGTATACAGTATATAAACACAGTATAGTGCAGTAGGCGGTGTATACAGTATAGTGCAGTAGGTGGTGTATACAGTATATACACAGTATAGTGTAGTAGGCAGTGTATACAGTATATACACAATATAGTGCAGTAGGCTGTATACAATATATACACACTATAGTGCAGTAGGTGGTGTATACAGTATATAAACACAGTATAGTGCAGTAGGTGGTGTATACAGTATATACACAGTATAGTGCAGTAGGCGGTGTATACAGTATATACACAGTATAGTGCAGTAGGCTGTGTATACAGTATATACACAGTATAGTGCAATAGGTGGTGTATACAGTATATACACACAGTATAGTGCAGTAGGCGGTGTATACAGTATAAACACACAGTATAGTGCAGTAGGTGGTATATACAGTATATACACACAGTATAGTGCAGTAGGCGGTGTATACAGTATATACACAGTGTAGTGCAGTAGGCGGTGTATACAGTATATACACACAGTATATTGCAGTAGGCGGTGTATACAGTATATACACACAGTATAGTGCAGTAGGCGGTGTATACAGTATATACACACAGTATAGTGCAGTAGGCGGAGTATACAGTATATACACACAGTATAGTGCAGTAGGTGGTGTATACAGTATATACACAGTATAGTGCAGTATGCGGTGTATACAGTATGTATAGGCGGTGTATACAGCATATATAGGCAGCGCAAACAGTATATATAGGTGGTTTATACAGTATATATAGCCAGTGTATACGGCATATATAGGCTGTGTATACAGTATATATAGGCAGTGTATACAGCATATATAGGTAGTGTATACAGTATATATAGGCAATGTATACAGTATATATAGGCAGTTTATGCAGTATATATAAGCGGTGTATACAGTGTATATAGGAGGTGTATACAGTATATATATGCAATGTATACAGTATATATAGGCAGTGTATACAGCATATATAGGCTGTGTATACAGTATATATAGGCAGTGTATACAGCATATATAGGTAGTGTATACAGTATATATAGGCAATGTATACAGTATATATAGGCAGTTTATACAGTATATATAAGCGGTGTATACAGTGTATATAGGCGGTGTATACAGTATATATGCAATGTATACAGTATATATAGGCAGTGTATACAGCATATATAGGCTGTGTATACAGTATATATAGGCAGTGTATACAGCATATATAGGTAGTGTATACAGTATATATAGGCAATGTATACAGTATATATAGGCAGTTTATACAGTATATATAAGCGGTATATACAGTGTATATAGGCAGTGTATACAGTATATATAGGCGGTGTGTACGGTATATATAGGCGGTGTATACGGTATATAATATGCGGTGTATACAGTATATATAGGCGGTGTGTACGGTATATATAGGCGGTGTATACGGTATATCATATGCGGTGTATACAGTATATATAGGCGGTGTATACGGTATATATAGGCGGTGTAACAGATAATATGTGGTGTATACGGTAATATATAGGCAATGTATACAGTATATATAGCGCAGTTATACAGTATATATAAGGGATGTATACAGTATATATAGGCAGTGTATACAGTATATATAGGTGTGTATACAGTTATATACGGCAATGTATACAGTAATAAGGCGTTTATACAGTATATATAAGCGTGTATACAGTGTATATAGGCGGTGTATACAGTATATATAGGCGGTGTATACGGTATATATAGGCGTGTATACGGTATATAGGCAGTTAATATATATAGGCGTGTATACAGTATATATATATAGGCGTGTATACAGTATATATAGGCAGTGTATACGGTATAATATAGGCGGTGTATACGTGTATAATAGGCGGTGTATACAGTATATATAGGCGGTGTATACAGTTTTATAGGCGGTGTATACAGTTATATAGGCGTGTATACAGTATATATAGCATGTATACAGTATATATAGCAGTTTATACAGTATATATAAGCGGTGTATACAGTGTATATAGGCGTGTATACAGTATATATAGGCGGTGTATACAGTATATATATAGGCGGTGTATACAGTATATATAGCAGTGTATACAGTATATATAGGCGGTGTATACAGTATATATAGGCGGTGTATATGTATATATAGGCGTTATACGTATATATAGGCGTGTATACAGTATTATATAGGCGGTGTATACAGTATATATAGGCGGTGTATACAGTATATATAGGCATGTATACAGTATATATAGGCATTTTATACAGTATATATAAGCGGTGTATACAGTAGTATATAGGCGGTGTATACAGTATATATAGGCGTGTATACGGTATATATAGGGGGTGTATACGGTATATAGGCAGTGTATAACAGTATATATAGGCGTGTATACAGTATATATATAGCGGTGTATACAGTATATATAGGCAGTGTATACAGTATACATAGGCGGTGATACAGTATATATAGGCGGTGTATACAGGTATATATAGGCGGTTTATACAGTATACATAAGTGGTGTATAACGTATATATAGGCGGTGTATACGTAATATATAGGCGTGTATACAGATATATAGGCGTGTATACAGTATATATAGGCAGTGTATACAGCATATATAGGTGGTGTATACAGTATATATAGGCAATGTATACAGTATATATAGGCAGTTTATACAGTATATATAAGCGGTGTATACAGTGTATATAGGCGGTGTATACAGTATATATAGGCGGTGTATCGGTATATAGCGTGATATGAATATAGGCGGTGTATACAGTTAATATGGCGGTGTATACAGTATATAATAGGCGGTGTATACAGTATATATAGGCAGTGTATACAGTATATATAAGCGGTGTATACAGTATATATAGGCGGGTGTATACAGTATATATAGGCGGTGTATAAGGTATATATAGGCGGTGTATACGTATATATAGGCGTGTATACAGTATTTATAGGCGTGTGTATACAGTTATATAGGCGGTGTATACAGTATATATAGGCATGTATACAGTATATATATAGGCAGTTATACAGTATATATAAGCGGTGTATACATGTATATAGGCGGTGTATACGTATATAGGCAGTGTATACAGTATATAATAGGCGGTGTATACAGTATATATATAGGCGTGTATAAGAATATAGCATGTTACATATAAGGGGTGTATACAGTATAATATAGGCAATGTATACAGTATATAAAGGCAGTATACGTATATAAAGCGGTGTATACAGTATATATAGGCGGTGTATACAGTATATATAGGCGGTAACGGTATATAGCGTGTATATATAGGCAGTGTATACAGTATATATAGGCGGTGTATACAGTATATATATAAGGCGGTGTATACAGTAATATAGGCAGTGTATACAGTATAATATAGGCGTGTATACGGTATATATAGGCGGTGTATACGGTATATATAGGCGCTGTATACAGTATATATAGGCGATGTATACAGTATATATAGGCAGTGTATACAGCATATATAGGTGGTGTATACAGTATATATAGGCAATGTATACAGTATATATAGGCAGTTTATACAGTATATATAAGCGGTGTATACAGTGTATATAGGCGGTGTATACAGTATATATAGGCGGTGTATACGGTATATATAGGCGTGTATATGGAATATAGGCAGTGTATACAGTATATATAGGCGGTGTATACAGTATATATATATAGGCGGTGTATACAGTATATATAGGCAGTGTATACAGTATATATATAGGCGGTGTATACAGTAATATATAGGCAGTGTATACAGTATATATAGGCGGTGTATATGGTATATATAGGCGGTGTATACGGTATATATAGGCGGTGTATACAGTATTTATAGGCGGTGTATACAGTGTATATAGGCGGTGTATACAGTATATATAGGCAATGTATACAGTATATATAGGCAGTTTATACAGTATATATAAGCGGTGTATACAGTGTATATAGGCGGTGTATACGGTATATAGGCAGTGTATACAGTATATATAGGCGGTGTATACAGTATATATATAGGCGGTGTATACAGCATATATAGGCAGTGTATACAGTATATATAGGCGGTGCATACAGTATATATAGGCGGTGTATACGGTATATATAGGCGGTGTATACAGTATACATATGTGGTGTATACGGTATATATAGGCGGTGTATACGGTATATATAGGCGCTGTATACAGTATATATAGGCGATGTATACAGTATATATAGGCAGTGTATACAGCATATATAGGTGGTGTATACAGTATATATAGGCAATGTATACAGTATATATAGGCAGTTTATACAGTATATATAAGCGGTGTATACAGTATATATAGGCGGTGTATACAGTATATATAGGCGGTGTATACGGTATATATAGCGTGTTATACGGTATATAGGCAGTGTATACAGTATATATAGGCGGTGTATACAGTATATATATATAGGCGGTGTATACAGTATTATATAGGCAGTGTATACGTATATATAGGCGGTGTATACGGTGTATATATAGGCGGTGTATACGGTATATATAGGCGGTGTATACAGTATTTATAGGCGGTGTATACAGTGTATATAGGCGGTGTATACAGTATATATAGGCAATGTATACAGTATATATAGGCAGTTTATACAGTATATATAAGCGGTGTATACAGTGTATATAGGCGGTGTATACAGTATATATAGGCGGTGTATACGGTATATATAGGCGTGTATATGGTATATAGGCAGTGTATACAGTATATATAGGCGGTGTATACAGTATATATATAGGCGGTGTATACAGTATATATAGGCGGTGTATACAGTATATATAGGCGGTGTATATGGTATATATAGGCGGTGTATACGGTATATATAGGCGTGTATACGGTATATAGGCAGTGTATACAGTATATATAGGCGGTGTATACAGTATATATAGACGGTGTATAGTGTATATAGGCGCTGTATACGGTATATATAGGCGGTGTATACAGTATATATAGGCGGTGTATACGGTATATATAGGCGGTGTATACGGTATATATAAGGCGGTGTATATAGTATATATAGGCGGTGTATACAGTATATATAGGGGTGTATACGGTATATATATAGGCGGTGTATACGGTATATATAGGCGGTGTATACGGTATATATAGGCGGTGTATACGTATATATAGGCGGTGTATACGGTTATATAGGTGGTGTATACAGTATATATAGGTGGTGTATACAGTATATATAGGCGGTGTATACGGTATATATAGGCGGTGTATACAGTATATATAGGCGGTGTATACAGTATATATAGGCGGTGTATACAGTATATATAGGCGGTGTATACAGTGTACTCCCGCAGGCAGCATGGTCTATGCTCACCATATGAGCGGCAGCTGTAGAGGCTGATGATCACGTGACTGCAGGAGTGACATCGCCTCCACCAATCAGCGCCGCTCTGCGCGAGTGCGTCATCAGCCGCAACCAATCATTGCCGCCGTAGTTCAGCCGAGTCCCTGACAGGAGCGGAACGGAGACCTGAGGCGGCGGCTGGTGAGGAAAGCATGAGGCGAGCGGGGCCTAGACAGCGGGGAGGACCGGAGGAGGAGAGCGGGGAGGACCGGCGAACAGGGCAGGAGGCGGGCAGGGCCGGGAGTGCGGTAACGGCGCCGTGTGTGAGGAGTAACCGCCGCGCCGTGTGTAGGCCGGAGCTGGACGTCAACTCCTGACAGACTCCACACCACAGACGGCCGAACACTGACCCGTGCCCTGAGCCGGTACAGAGGGCAGCCCTCACACGTGCCTATAGCCGGTAGAGGGGGAAGCCCCGTACCCAGAGGCCTCCCGCCGACCCGTGCCCAGAGCCGGTACAGAGAGCAGCCCTCACACGTGCCTATAGCCGGTACAGAGGGCAGCCCTCACACGTGCCTATAGCCGGTAGAGGGGGAAGCCCCGTACCCAGAGGCCTCCCGCCGACCCGTGCCCAGAGCCGGTACAGAGGGCAGCCCCAACTTGTGCCCAGAGCCGGTACAGAGGGCAGCCGTCACACGTGCCCAGAGGCTTCCCACCGACCCGTGCCCAGAGGAAGTACAGAGGGCAGCCCTCACATGTGCCCAGAGGCTTCCCACCGACCCGTGCCCAGAGGAAGTACAGAGGGCAGCCCCAACTTGTGCCCAGAGGCCTCCCGCTGACTTGACCACTGCCCAAAGCCAGTACAGGGGCCTCCCGGTGCCCAGGATTGGTGCAGAGGACAGCCCTGACCCGTGCCCAGAGGCCTCCTGCTGCCGTGACTGGTGCCCAGGTCTGGGACAGGGGCCTCCTGCCGCCCCAACACCTTGTGCCCACAGTAGCTGTTGTGTATTTTTGCCCTTGTTCTCGCTCCTCTTTGGAGGATGGTCTGGTGCCTCTACTTACCCATCCGCCGAGTAGTTTCATGGCGTCTTCAGTGTAACACTGTACTGTGGCAGCATTGATAAGTGGCATGATCTTCCCAGCATGGTGATGACTATCATGTCCATTTGTTCAGCTGTTATCAGTCTGGGCACACTGATCCTGACTTTCTGACCTGTCTCGGGCATCTGCTCCATCGTGCATTGCTTTATTTGCCACATTAGTGGCGACAGCTGTTATGTGAGCGACCCCTGTAATTCTACACGTGCGGCACATGTGCTGCACATGTGCTGCTGTGAGGTTATTAATAGGGCAGGACTGGCACACAAGGCCCTGGCACATGTTGTTCATTGTATTTGTGAAATATCCTACGTACAAATAAAACTTATGTTCTGCTTGGGCATCGGATCTGTACTGTGGCCTAGAGAGTTATATTGGCATTACTGTAAATCATGACACTAGTAACATTTGCAGCCAATGAAGGGCTCCTTTGTTCCTGATATTGGACCGTTCCAGTATTAGGAGTTCGATTAGCTGCAGACCCCCGGAGAGCCGCCTCTGCCCTGTGACATAAAGCATGTCACATTTGAATGCAATCAATTGTACCCTGTTATCAGCCATGTAATTAGTTAATATCTCTGCTTTATCTCTAGTTCTTCCTGCATCCTTCTAGCATCCCCCCCCCACCATACTTGGAGTTGTAGTTTTGTCACCTGCAGACAAACATTGCTTTGTTGTGGATAGCCTCTGCTTTAGCCGGCTCCCCTTGTACCTGATCTTTGGGTTCAATAATCGACAGATCGGCTATCACCCGATAAATGAGTGACGTGCTGATTTGTTGCATGTGATGGTTGTGAACCGCTCGTATAAAGCCACTTGGTAAATTGTTCAGCGCCCTAGATCGGCCGGTCTAACTCAAATCCTCATGTGGCAGGCCTACTGTATCAGACTACCCAGGGTTTGTTTATAGTCTTAACCATGGTGTTATTGATCGGAACAGGAGCTGCGTGCTTTAAAAAGAATGAGATATTTAATAAATGAAAACATTATGAATGGCCTTGATTTTATTTTACATGCATTAAAAAAAGTAATCTGTAGCCCGTTCACATTGCTAAAACATGCCCTGTCCTGTTGCGCCTGAGAGCTGGGTATATCCCAGGTCATTGTCCGCAGCACATGAACCCTGGAGCGGATCCTAAACAGGTAGGACCGGTCTGCGTCCTGTCCCAACGCTGAGTGCATTACTCCACACAGATCTGAGTTGCTTTATTTCACTCTCCTACACGTCTTTTATGCAGCGGATTAGCATTTGGGAGGAGATGCGTTTCATAACCTTTTGTTAATCAAATGAGGAGGTCTGATAGTCACTGCCTCTCTAAAAATTGTCCACTGACAAGTTGTGACCTGCACTGGAGCAAAAGGTGGCCTGTACCCTTTGTGTGTGAGCCAGGATTCTTCTGAGATGCCTGGATAATGACCGCACTATGTATCCTGCCTATAGATGTGTTTGAGCTCTGCATCCTGATGATCTGTGGCTTCTAACCTGAACAGAGTCCATATGTACTGAGTGGCATTGCAACAATTTGTCAGATGCTACATCAGGTTTCTGCGGGTTGTGCTGATGAAAGTGTTAGAAAATATGAGATGATTGATGGTTTATTGAGGGGGGCTTGTCTGTTACTTTTTTGTGATCATAAAAGTTATTTTACTTTGAGAGGTTTTCTGAACTTTTTCTGGTTTCTTTTGCAGTGAAGCTGACAACTGCTGGAGCTTCCATGGAAGGGAATAAACATGCAGGTGATAAGAAAGGTGAGGCTCAATAAAATATTGTGAGCTACAAACCTTTCAATTATTAGTTTATTGCATTCTGTATTTTTAGGACTATTGGGTGGACCCAGGTCTAAGGGTACCGTTACACGTCGCAACATTGCATGCAATTTCACTTGCAACTTGCTGGTTGCAGTGAAATCATGGACACATTGTTCCATTTGTACACAGCAATAAAATAGAACAATGTGTCCATGATTTCACTGCAACCAGCAAGTTGCAAGTGAAATTGCATGCAATGTTGCGACGTGTAACGGTACCCTAAGAAGATGAAAATTTTGAAGTTTGAAGCAAAAATGTGGTTATGATGCACTGTTATTGGTGGGGGGTTTTATGTTGACATTATGGGTGTAATGTACCCTAATTCTATACTAATGAGCCCCATCATGGGCTCCTTCCAGGTATATATGTCTCCTATCTTGGCAGTGATCCACCATTCCCCATTCAGTGTGTGGCATTAAAGGATTATGCCCATAATTGCAAGTTTGCAATTTTTCTTCTGGGGGTCTGACCGCTGGAAACTCAAGAGATCCTGACAACCAGGCAGCAACATTTTTTTTGAGCAGTCCCTTAGATAATAAATCAAACAAAAGTTGAGCTTTAGCTTCTCTAGTCCATTAAGAGTGGCTTCAGTGCCACACTCTGGGATTCCATCATTAACTACTCCCCTATTGTGTGGAAAGGGGATAATTTGCGTTTCTGGTGAAAAACTGTTTTAAGGAATTTTTTGGATTCACGAAAATTTGCTTAATGGTAGGATAAGGGTAAATGCCATAATATTACAAGACCAGAATCGCTTATACTGCTGTGGTGATCCCCATGGGTCTTAATGACATTGTGCATCTACCTTGCCATCACTAACGCAGCCAATGAGCCGTCGTCTGTTATTGCTTGGTATGTGACTAATGCAAGGATATGGGACGGGGAGATGCCACTTATTAGGACAAGATTCCACTTACGAGAGACTCACCCGCTGGTCAGGACCTGTGGTATACCCCACCTTTTTCTGCATGGTCAGACCCATAGCACAGGGACACAATCTATTAATTAAAATGTACAGTTGTTTTGGGCACAACCCCATTTAATTATATGCTCTAGAGTTTGTATTCTTCACCATTCATCTGACGTTACATTTGGTAATTCACTGACTGTTCACATATTGTTTGCTGAGGCTTTTTTCCAGCTCATGTGACGGGATTTCCTAAATGGCAGTTTTGACTCATTTTCTTATGCATTTTGGAACACAGTTTATGAAAGGGGCATCTAGGTAAAAATGTATTCACACATTTGGCAGAGATCAAGAGGACGTGGGATGCATCTATTGGGTGGATGGAGCCTTTTTACCCTAAGGTGTCACTTTACTAATCTTTGCTGATGTTTCTATTGTTTTTGACAGAAAAACTGGCAGATCAGATAATGCAGAATCCTCAGGTTCTCGCTGCCCTTCAGGAAAGGCTCGACAGCGTCTCTCAGACACCATCCAGCTATATAGAAACGTAAGTAATCCTGAAACTAAGAATTCTCGGGTGAAGTCACAGCACAAATCTGCAGCTAAGTGTCAATGAGGCCTCATAGAAGGGATAAAAGGAAAAAAGTAACTATCTGAGCATTTGTGAGGATTACTGTAGTATATTTTCTTTATTGCACCCACATATTTCACAGCGCTGTACAGACTGTATACACATCCATCCAAAGTGCTAACAGTTTAAACAAGTTGTCCTATCAAATATTGACAATGCCTGGGGCTCACCGCAAGTGCGACCGTTAGGCGGCAAATGCGGTAAATCTGCCACAATCCGCGAAAAACGCTGGTGTGAAAGGTGCCTAATATGTCACGTGAAAACAATCACTGGGATCTGTTGAAGCGTTCCACAGTTATTACCTCTGAAAGGGACATTGGGCAGAATTGCAAAAAAATGGCAAGGTCATTAAGATCAAAATAGGCTGGGTGGTGAAGAGATATGGGGACTATTTCTGTATACTGCTGACAAGTAAGGGTAGCTCCAGATTTGCCAAAAGGAAGCCTTTAGTGAATATAAAAACCTAGTTAGACAGGAAAACGTCCAGTTTGAACAAGCACCTATTGACCGCACAAGTCAACAGACTCTCGTTTAAAGGCCCTTTTAACGTCTTAACAAGTTGTGCAGAAGCAATAAAAGTTGAAGCGTTTTTTTTCTGGTCATCATAATGGGAGACCCAGACAATGGGGTTTAGGGCACTGCCCTCCGGAGGTCACACTAGGTACTACAAGTTTGTAGACACCGCCCCCTCCGCTTATAAACCCCTACCGCAGGGAACATCCTCAGTTTTAAACTTAGTGTGCTCGGAGGATCACGCTTTGCTTGCACTTCACTGCATTCTCACTACTCTCGTGATGGCGTCTGAAGACAAGGTAATAAGGTCCCAGTCGGGACCGGTGACAGCCTCCCCGCTCACCCTTAGTGGCACACGCTGGTGGAGGTACCGGAGGGCCTAGGGCCTGGACACCTGGTGTTCTCCCGGTACGCTGTTACACTCCTCTCCATCCCTCTCTGGGGGGCTCTGGTGAGTGGGAGATGGGAGCCTTGCACAGCTCCGCTCCGTCCGAGGCCTCCCTAAATGGTGCTTACAGACCGGACTGGAGCCAGCCCAGTCCGAGGCCTCCCTAAATGGTGCTTACACTCCGGACTGGGCTGAGCGGCCCAGTCTGAGGCCTCCCTAAATGGTGCTTACACTCCAGACTGGTGCTGCACCCCCGTCCGAGGCCTCCCTGAATGGTGCTTACAGACCGGACCGGCACTGAGGCACTCTGTGTCTCCGGTGTGCCTGGGGGTAGTGTCTGGCACTTTATGTGTTTCATGACACTCAGACCGCGCGTTGCCCTCGGGCCCGCGGTTCTGCGGGTGTACCCTGTGCTGGGGTCACCCTGGCTGACCGCCCTGTGTGTCACAGGGGCTGAGGCCGTAGGCTGCGGATGTGTGATATGTATTTGCAGTCTGTGTACAATGTATTTTACACTGTTTCCCCGCCCTGCGGGCTCCAGCTCCCTCATGAGAAGGATGCTTGGAGGATGGGATGCAGCCCGTGCGGTGACGTCACCGCGGGGCGTGTGCGTGTGTTTCCCGCGTGTCTTCGGCGCCGCCCACAGTTTCTCTGTCGGCGGCCATCTTTACCCTCACTTCCCGGCTGGGAACTGTATGCAGCGTGCGTCTGCACTCCAAGAGGGGAGACCGGAAGACGGCGCGGAGGTCACACACACACACCGCTCCCTCATACCGCTTTACAGCGGTCGGTAAGCCACCGGGATCTCCGGTTTTATTGTCTGCAATTGGGCTTATCTACCCCTACTGTGGCCATGTCCTCAGTTAGGAAGCTTGCTGCTAAGGCGGCCGAGGCCACCGTTACATGTGCTATGTGCAATGGAACACTGGTGGAGGGGTCCTGCAATAACTGCGGACGCCCAGAGGCCCGGGCTGGCACTGCTGAGTCAGCAGCTCCGGTGCTATAACCCCGAGGTTCAGGTGATCTCAGGGCCTTGGGAGACTCAGAACAGGATCAATGAATCTCTGTTGTCTCAGCTGTCCTCCATGTCGCAATCCCTGGAGGCACTTAATAGGAGACTGGATAGCCCAGCTACTCCTTCCAGTTACCCCCGGGTGTCTCCCTCTTCTGCTGTGAGACCCCTTAAGCGGGCTCGTCGTGAGGCTTCACCCGAGCTCCAGACTCTCTCTGAGGAGGAGCGTTCCTCTGATGGTGAGGAAGATGATGGGGGTTCGACTTTCGGGTCTGTATCTGTGTCTGAACCACCAGATGGGGTGGAGGATCTGGTGTCCTCTATCAACGAGACCTTACGTCTCGTGACACCCCCTGAGGAGGTGACGGTGCACCCGAAGGAGGTCTATCAATGGCTGCGGCCGGAGGCTAGACCAAGTGGCTCCTTTATGGACCATACTAATTTTGGAAGGGTGATTAGAGCCCCCAGGTTGCATCCTGGGCGGCGTTATGTCCGCAAACCCAAGGACAATCGCTTCCCCTTTCCCCAGGAGGTGCTTCAGGAGTGGTCGCAGTCCCCGAAGGTGGATGCTTCCATGACCAGGATTGCTGCACGCTCCCTTTTCTCTGCCTCTGATAGCTCCTCACTGAAGGATGCTACTGATAGACAGGTCGAGCAACTCGCCAAGTCTTCCTATGAGGCGGTGGGGTCGTCATTTGCCCCTAACTTTGCCACGGTCTGGACCTTACAAGCGATTACTACCTGCTTGGATGGTATCACTGACCTGGCAAGGTCCAGTCCAGAGGTCCTGGCACTTACCGAGAGGGCGAGGGCCTATGCGGACTACGCCAGAACGGCGACTCTGGAAACTGCCACTCGCTCAGCTGTGGCTTCGGCCAATGCTATAGCGATCCGCAGGTTGTTGTGGCTACGTCTGTGGGACTCAGATGCCACATCTAAGAAGATTCTGCAGAATCTTCCGTTCGCTGGTGACAGGCTTTTTGGCACAGAGCTGGACAAGCTAATTAAGGATTCTGCTGAGTCTAAAATACCGCAGAATAAACCTAAGCCACGGTATACCGTTAAGAGGAACCCAAAACAGTGGTCCTTTCGGTCCAGCTCACAGTCATCAGCACCGTCCGCGTCGCTCGGACCGAGGGGGCAAGCCCGCTTCTCAGTGGCGCTCTAAGAGTCGTCCAAAGAAGCCGGCGGGGGCAGCAGCTGCCACCCCCAAACCCGCCTCTACATGACTCGCTCTCTCTTCCTGCCTCCCCACAGGTGGGGGCCGCTTGTCTCGCTTTCAGGACGAGTGGCTACTTCACGTTCCAGATCAGTGGGTTCGAGACGTGGTCTCGCGAGGTTACAGGATAGAGCTGACGTCAAAACCGATATCCCGATTCCATCGGTCGGTCCCCCTCCCCAGAAAAAGCTCAGGCCTTTTCTTTGGTGTTGGAGGGACTCCGCAGAGACGGAGTGGTGGTCCCGGTGCCTTCCGGGGAGAGGTTCAGGGGTTTTTACTACTCCAACCTCTTTATCGTCCCAAAGAAGGACGGATCCTTCCGCCCGGTTCTGGACCTGAAGTTGTTCAACCGCCACGTGCTGGTTCGGAAGTTCCGTATGGAATCACTGCGCTCAGTGATCGCGGCTGTGTCACAGGGGGACTTCTTGGCGTCCATAGATATCAGGGACGCTTACCTTCACGTGCCCATTGCACCGGCTCACCAGCGATGGTTGAGATTTGCAGTGGGGGAGGAACACTTCCAATTTGTGGCGCTGCCGTTCGGCTTGGCCTCGGCACCACGGGTGTTCACAAAAGTGATGGCCTCTATGATGGCTCTCCTGCACGTGCAGGGCCATGCCGTCATTCCCTATTTAGACGACCTGCTGGTCAGGGCGCCATCGGAACACCTCTGTCAAGCGAGCCTAGATGTGACCATGCGGTCTCTGGAACAATTCGGTTGGCTCCTCAATGTTCAGAAGTCAACCTTGGTTCCGACCCAGTCCTTGACTTATTTGGGCATGGACTTCAACACGTCCTCAGCCCTGGTGTCTCTGCCACAATCCAAACAGGTGGCGATCCGATCGGGAGTGCAAGCAGTGCTCCTGTCACCACAATCGTCCCTTCGTGGGTTGATGAAGCTGGTGGGTCGCATGGTGGCGGCGATAGAGGCGGTGCCGTTTGCACAATTTCGCCTCCGTCCTCTCCAGCTGGAGATACTACGCAGGTGGGACAAGAGGACGATCTCACTGAATCGGCTGGTGACGCTGTCACAACCGACCCGAGATTCCCTGCAGTGGTGGCTTCAACCACATCACTTGTCGCGGGGCCGGTCCTTCATCAAACCGTCATGGTTAGTGGTGACCACCGACGCCAGTCTGAAGGGCTGGGGTGCGGTGTTCTTACACCACAGGGCCCAAGGCCTCTGGACTCAGTCGGAGTCGGCATTACAGATCAACGTGCTGGAGATCAAGGCGATCTATCTAGCACTCCTGGCCTTTCAGAGATTCCTCTCAGGACATCCCATCCGGGTTCAGTCCGACAACGCGACGGCCGTCGCTTATATAAATCATCAAGGAGGAACCAGGAGTGCAGAGGCTCTGGCCGCAGTCCACCGCATTCTCTCCTGGGCGGAGGACAACAACTGCCTGATCTCCGCAGTTCACATCCCAGGGGTCGAAAACTGGGAGGCCGACTATCTGAGCAGGCAGGGGATGGACGCCGGAGAATGGGCCCTTCATCCAGACGTCTTTCGAGACATCTGCAGCAGATGGGGCACTCCGGACGTGGATCTGATGGCCTCACGGCTGAATCATCAGGTTCCGCAATACATGGCGAGGTCATGGGACCCCCAGTCGTTGGGAGCGGACGCCCTGATCTTGACTTGGTCCAGATTCAATCTACCATATGTGTTCCCTCCTATGGCTCTGATTCCCAGGGTGCTGTGGAAAATCAGGTCGGAATGCAGGGTAGCCATTCTAGTGGCTCCAGACTGGCCCAGGAGGTCCTGGTATCCGGACCTGTGGCAACTGTCAGGCGGACACAGGTGGGCTCTTCCAGAACGCGCAGATCTTCTCGCGCAAGGCCCATTCTTCCACCTCAATTCCAAGGCCCTCAGATTGACTGCATGGCTCTTGAGGCCTGGCTGCTGACATCCAGGGGGTTCTCCCCTACAGTGGTTGCCACTATGAATCGGGCTAGAAAGCCAGTTTCCAGGAAAATGTACCACAGGACGTGGAAAATCTTTTTTTACCTGGTGTGCCTCTGGGGGCCGGTCCCCGTGGCCCTTGTCCATCCCGACATTGTTGGCATTCCTACAGTCGGGTTTGGAGTTGGGATTATCCCTTGGCTCCTTAAAGGGTCAGGTCTCAGCACTTTCTGTGCTGTTTGACAGACGATTGGCGCTTCTCCCGAAGGTCCGTCAATTTCTGCAGGGGTGTCGCGGATGGTTCCACCCTACAAGAGACCTCTGGATCCGTGGGACCTTAACATGGTCCTGGCGGCATTGCAAAAATCGCCATTTGAGCCTCTGAGGGAGGTTTCCCTTTCTCGTCTGTCCCAGAAGGTGGCTTTTCTGGTGGCGATTACATCTCTGAGGAGGGTCTCAGAATTGGCTGCACTATCGTGCAAGTCTCCCTTTCTGGTGGTTCACCAAGACAAGGTGGTGTTGCGTCCACGGCCGGAATTCTTGCCAAAGGTGGTTTCAACGTTTCACCTGAACCAGGAGATTGTTCTCCCATCATTTTGCCCCGCTCCCGTTCATCAGGTTGAGCGCGACCTCCATACTCTGGATCTCGTGAGAGCTATACGCATTTATGTGTCCAGAACCGCCTCCTTTAGGAGTTCGGATTCTTTGTTTGTTCTTACGACAGGTCGCTGTAAGGGGTCCCGCGGCTTCAAAGTCAACCTTAGCCAGGTGGATTAAGGCTTCCATTCAAGAGGCTTACCGGTCTTCTGGTTTGCCTCTCCCGGTGGGATTGAAGGCTCACTCTACCAGAGCCGTAGGTGCCTCATGGGCCTTGCGACATAGAGCATCTGCTCTACAGGTGTGTCAGGCGGCCACTTGGTCCAGCCTACACACTTTCTCTAAGCACTATATGGTGCATGCCCATGCCTCTGCGGATGCAAATTTGGGCAGGCGGGTTCTACAGGCGGCGGTTGCCCACCTTTAAAGGGGAACCATGTTATCCGTCTTGTTGAGGAACTCTTCCCGCCCTGGGGTATTGCTTTAGGACATCCCCATTGTCTGGGTCTCCCATTATGATGACCAGAAAAAAGAGAATTTTGTTTACGTACCGTAAATTCTTTTTTCTTTAATCATCAATGGGAGACCCAGTACCCACCCAGTTGTTCCTTTGCTTGTTTTGCATTGGCTCTGTTCTCTGTTGAGACAGTGTTTGCCGGGTTGTTGAACCGTTTGTGCACGGTGTTCTTCCCGAGGTTTCGGGTGTGGTTTATTTTCCTCCTCGCAGCTTGTAGACCAAACTGAGGATGTTCCCTGCGGTAGGGGTTTATAAGCGGAGGGGGCGGTGTCTACAAACTTGTAGTACCTAGTGTGACCTCCGGAGGGCAGTGCCCTAAACCCCATTGTCTGGGTCTCCCATTGATGATTAAAGAAAAAAGAATTTACGGTACGTAAACAAAATTCTTTTTTTTTTTTTGGTTCTACAGCTACGTTTTGTTGTTGCACAACTCTCGCTAAAGGTACCGTTCCATAGCACGACGTTGAAATGATGTCGGCAACGATCTCTTGGTCGTTTCCGACATCGTTGGTGAGATGTCACACGTCTAGATATTGTGGACGACTTGCCAACGATGTAGTGAGCAGGTATCTTTCGCACAACCCAGCAAACAATACTTGTTCACTGTTGTGAATGGCGAAGTCGTCAACGACATCGTTATCGCAGTGTCACACTCAAAGATATAGCAGGTTGGCTGATCGTTGATCGTGTGATTTGAGAACATGTTCTCAAGGCCACTTTACACACACACCAACTTATCTGTCCAACTTCTGAACAACTTACTGGTTGCAGTGAAATCATGGACACATTGTTCTATTTGTGCACAGCCACAAAAATGTAATGGGGTGTCACACGCGTCAATGTCGTCAGCGATCTGATCGCTGACGACATTGACGGCTGATTGCTGGTGAGCTGTCACACAGACAGACTCACCAGCGATCAATTGACCAGTGATATCATGGAAACGATTTAAATATCGTTTCCACGATGTCCTGCTCCCGCTGCCAGCCTGCTGGAAGCAGGAGCAGCCTGGTCTCCAAGGTACACTGCGGGTAACTAGGCAGCGCGCGCTGCCTAGATACCCGACGTGTACCTTAGTTTACCAGCCTCCTCCGCTCACACGGTGAGCGGAGGAGGCCGTGTACCTTAGTTACCAGCCTCCTCCGCTCACACGGTGAGCGGAGAGGCCGTGTACCTTAGTTACCAGCCTCCTCCGCTCACACGGTGAGCGGAGGAGGCTGGTAACTAAGGTACACAGTCGGGTATCTAGGCAGCGTGCGCTGCCTAGTTACCCGCAGTGTACCTTGGAGACCAGCTCCCAGCGCTTGTGACAGGAGCTGGAATATCGCTAGTCCCGGTGTCACACGCAGCGATGCTGCGTGTCCACCGGGTGACAATCGCCAGGTTTCAGAGCTGGTTCTGAAACCTGGCGATCATCAACCAGCGATTTATCGCTGGTTGATGCAGTATGTCACACGCGTCAATATCGCTGCAACGTCACGTGCAGTCGATATCGTGCAGGCGATATTGACGCGTGTGACACCCCCTTAACACAGATGTGTGTAAAGTGGCCATCAAACCTGCGATCAGCAATCCAATGACTTATCGTAGTTGAATCTCTGTGTTACACTCAACAACGTCCTAACTGACTGGAACGACTCCAAACCCGTGACGTATCAGTGACATCGTTAACTGTTTTGCTGTGTAACGGGGCCTTTAGACTTAAGTGTTTTAGAACCCTTCACATAAGAGCTCCATGGGATGATTGTGAGATGGTAAGGCTGTGTTCACACATTGCGCATTTTGAAAAGCGTGCGCAAAAATATGCAAGGTGCTTTTTGTCTGCCGGCAAAGTGAATGGGAAATTCACTTTGCCATGCAGACAGTGCGTAAAAATATGCTGCGTTTTAAAGGAAAAAGTGCCTGCGTAAAAAGAATGACCCTGTCAATTCTTTACGCAGCAGCGCCGGCGCTTTTTCCTATAAGGGCGGGCGCTCCTGCATCTGACTTCACAGAGGGGAGGAAGAATTCTGGTTCCTCCTCCCCTGTGTGACTCCTGTGACCGCCCATTTGATTTCGCAGTGTGTTTAATATACACTGCGAAACCAAAGTTAAATAAAGACAAATGTATTAAAAATAATAAAGAATGAAATACTTGCCCTCCGACGGGTGTTCCGGTGTCCAGGAGCCGCCGCTGGAATTGCCCTGCTAGGACCTGTGGTGATTTCAGAGGGCGTTCCGGTCACGTGATATGTATCCCATGACTGCGAGCGGCTAATTGGCGCCTGTGACGCCACTCTGACATCACGGCAGGCCCTGGCAGGACGATACATCGCTCGCCTCTGCACTGGAGACCGGAGAAAAGGCATCGGAGGGTAAGTATTTGATTCTTTATTATTTTTCATACATTTCACTTTATTTAATTTAGATTTTGCAGTGTATATTAATACACTGCGAAATCTAATAGGGGTGGTCACGCGTCACAGACGGAGGAGGAAGCTGGATTCTCACCTCAGAACCCCCCCCCCCCCCCCCCCCTCTGTGCCATCACCTGCGCTTTATGGGGTGAAGAAAGCGCAGTGTGTGAAAGCCCAGGCGTATTTTGTTGCGCTTTCTTGTGCGGCCGAAAATCGCTGCAAAAACGCTAAAAATATGCAAATGTGTGAACGTAGCCTTAGTTATTACTTTATTTATTTATTTTTCCCCTCTTGAATAGTTTACCCAAAGCTGTGAAGAGAAGAATCAATGCACTGAAGCAACTTCAGGAGAAATGTGCACACATAGAAGCGAAATTCTATGAAGAGGTGCATGAGCTGGAAAGAAAGTATGCAGCCTTGTACTATCCCTTATTTGAGAAGGTATGAAGTGCACTATCTTATACTGGAGGGTCGCTGCATCTCGCAACCCCGCTGTTCGCCATCGGATTCACATTTGCATGTAAAATAGATTATCTTGACATTTATATGATCTTAATAGCAAACCAGTGTGCATTAGTGGGCCACCATAGCTAATTCAGTTGGGGTGGGGAAGCAAGATGTCTTGGGCTGGCTTCACACAACGGTACAATCAGGTCCGTTGTGGACCTGACAGCCCCGGACCCGATTTTGACATTTTACAGCCCTATGGGGCCAGATGGCAGCTATGTGCAATTTGGTTTCCATCTGTCTGTGAGGATCCTGGTGCATTTGGATTGCTTGCAACGTTTTTGTGTCGGGGGGGCAAAAATTCTGCCCGGATCCGGGGCAATCCGGCACTCCCTAACATGGGAGTCTATGGTGCCGGATTACCCAGATCCGTGAAGATCCGAACATCGGCGGCAGCAGTTCAGCGTGAGCTACTCTGAACTTCAGCACCAGGGAGCTGTCCCCTGTGAAGTGGTTCAGCACCATTTCAGCAGGGGACAGGTACCTTAGCTGCGCTCTGCAGCATCCGGCTACGAACAGGACTGGAGGGCATATTTGCCCTCCGGTTCTGTTTGCAAATTGGGTCCGGGGCTGTCAGGTTCACCCCGGACCTGATTGTACCGTGATGTGAAGCCACCCTTAAAGTCAAAGCCTTGTATATCTAGGTCTCAATGGATAATTTCCAAAATCATAAAAGGTCTTTTTCTTAATTGCTTCATTGAGGGACACTGGAAGACCTTGGGTGTATGCTTGCTGCCATCAGGAGGCTGACGCTATGCAAAACAGAAAAGCAACACCTCCCAAGCAGTATACACCCACCCACTGGCAAAGGTCTTATAATAGTGTACACTTTTTTTTTTCTTTTAATGTGCCTTTATAACTCTCTTAATTCTGCCTTGAGCTGCGTCTGGGCACACACCCCCACCTGGGCTCTGGTTGCCCTTCAGTTGCCATTGGAACTGTTAAGTACTTTGTGCTCCTTGTGGATCATGTGCAGTCTCATCTGCCTTCTGCCATCATGATTTGTGTCTGTAACTGGGCTCCATACGTGAGGGAGGGTGTCATTGAAAAGGGCAGAGGCTCCCACATTACAGTGCAAAGTGCAAACCAGGGAGCAGCAGTGTGAAGCCAACTTAGGGGAGTAATTTACTGCAGTATGGGCCTGTTTACATGGGGCTGAGGAGTGATGTACTGCAGGGTGGGGCTTTATACATGGGGCTGAGGAGTGATGTACTGCATGATTGGGCTTTGCATAGAAGAGCTGAAAGAAGAATATACTGCAGATAGTGCTGTACAACAGGGGGTCTGAGGATGGAGTGTACTGCAGGATGAGGCTGTGTATAGAGGGGCTGAAAGGTAAGATGTACTGCTAATGAGTCTACGTGGAGTGATGCACAGCACCATGCTGCAGTATGTCACTGCCTCATCAGCAATACATCAGACCTTTCAGCCCCTCTATACACCGCTCCATCTTTCTGTATATACAGGAATGCATGGGAGTGCTGTCCTGCCAGACTGTGCTGTACACAGAGGGGTTGAGAGGATTTGTACAGTTTGTTGCCTTTTGAAGAGAGATCAATTGTGTGAAACTGCAAATGCACCCTGTCAATGCCTAGCAGAACATTCTCTGCCGTGCATAAACTGCAAATGTCCTCGGTTAAACATCACTAATCCCTCAGCAAGAGGCAACCAACAGCTGAGGTTTGCTCTTCCACAACAGCTTCTGATTAGGCAGAGTTCTGGAGAGTTACGCTCCACTGGACCCAGTTCATGATGTAAAATTGTTCAGACAGCTATACTATTGTAGACGGGTGAAGATAAAATCGGCCCTGGGCCGTCTTGTCAGATCACAACAGCCCATTTTGTGTATAGCAGACTGTCAAGTTTGAGTCAGGAGATCCACTGCCCCTCTGTATCTGTACTCAGACTGCAACACAAAGGTGTGTGAATCTGGTCTTGTATACATACACAGGTGTTTAAAAAAGATCTAAAAGCATGGCAGACTTTTCTTTCTTTCACTAATTTTGTGCATTTATTTGTAGAGAAGCCAAGTTGTTTCTGGAGCAGAAGAGCCAACAGATGCAGAGTGTGAATGGCACAGCGGCGGTGAGGAGGAAGACAAAGACAAACTATCAGTAAGTAACCTGGATGGCATTAGTACTCCACTCTATACTGTCCTTCAGGAGTCTGTCCTTCGACCCCCGCCCATTCCAGCATTCAAACCTCTGGCGACAGGCAGCACATGGAGTCCCTCAGCTTTTAGCATTTGTCTGCCAATCGCACTGATTTTTTGCATTTACAGTCATGGAATTGAGGACAAAATAAAATAATTTCTCTATCGCCTCATTGGAGTACACAGGATACCATGGTGTATGCTTGCTGCCACTAGGAGGTGACACTATGCTAATTAAAGGGAACCTGTCACCCATAATTAGGTTCCTAACCTCTTAATACCTGTCCCTGCAGCCTTACACGACTATCTAAGCCGTCCCTGTCTGACCTTTTTTAGTAATATATGAGTAGAATAAACTAGTTTGCAAACTTACAAAATCCAGGACAGAGGGGCGTTCCTCGCGGCGTCTGGGACGAGTAGGCGGGTCCCCGGTGCCGCAGTACCCCCGCCTCGTAGCTCTATTATGCCCTAATGAACATCATTCCAGCCTGCTGAGCGCGGGCACGATTTAAATCTCATGCCCCCAACGTCACTGCTGCGAACGCGGTCACGTGACGCCGGGATCGTGTCACTTCTGGTTGCCGTAGGTCTCACACAGGCCGACTTCAGCATGCAATCTGCACATGTGCTTAGTTGGCCTGTGTGAGACCTGCGGCGACCGGAAGTGACGCGATCCCAGCGTCACGTGACCGCATCGCAGCGGTGACGTTGGGGATGTGAGATTTAAATTGTGCCCGCTCTCTGCAGGCTGGAATGACGCCCATTAGGACGTAATAGAGCGATGAGGCGGGGTACCGCGGCACAGGGGACCTGCCTACCCGTCCCAGACGCCTCGAGGAACGCCCCTCTGTCCTCACTTTTGTAAGTTTGCAAACTAGTTTATTCTACTCATATATTACTAAAAAATGTCACAGGGATGGCTTGGATAGTAGTGTAAGGCTGCAGGGACAGGTATTAAAGAGGACCTGTCACCAAACCAGGCATGGTGATCTAGTTACAGCACTGGATACAGCATGTCTGCAGCAGACATGCTGCATCCAGTGCTGTAATTAGATCACCATGCCTGGTTTGGTGACAGGTCCTCTTTAAGAGGTTAGGAACCTGATTTTGGGTGACAGGTTCCCTTTAAGAATAAAAATTTGGCTCCTTATCTGTATACACCCCCAGGCTGGAGTGTGTCTGAACAGTTTAAGCTTAGTGTCTACAGGAGGCAGATGTGACTCTGAACCTTTTTATTCAGAGCACACCTGATACACTTTTATTTTTGATTCTTTATTTTTTACTTCTTTTTTTTTTTTTTTTTTCACCAAATGACTGCTCGACGGGATTCCATCCGCCCACATACAGCAACTGTGAGGCACTTAGAGTGTTGCCTCTTAGTGCCCACAGCGACTGCCGGACCTGCACTGCAGACACCCTTGGGGCGTCGTCTCCCTTGGGTGCCCAGATGCCTAGCTGGTGGGACCAGCTGTCTGTGCCGACTCCTTGCCTTAGTACCCCTGCGGTACAGGGTGTGCTGAGAACCTGAGGGTGCTTGTATTCCCCCCCTTCCCCCGGCCGTGGAGTGAGGGTGCTGGGATGAGGGCCCACTTCAGCCCTCAGATTCTCCCCCACCGCAGGGAGGATGCAGCCTAGAAGATGGATGGGGTCCCCCCCTCCATGGCGGGGTAGAACAGCCTGGGCATCACTACCAATCCCCCCCCCCCCCCCCCCCTTCCAGGGACCCAGCAGCCATTTATTTGATGCTGGCCAGCTAAATAGCAGGGGGCAGATAAGCTGCTTTGCAGTGGAGCTGGCAGCTTATCTGGGCAGAGGACCACAACTTGCAGTGCTCCTCTCATCACTGCACTCCTGGAGCCAGCAGCTATTTGAGCCAAGGAGGTGCAGCCTCTGTGCCTGCAGCATGGAGAGATTCAGCCTCCCCAGGACATCCTGCAGCTGACAACACTGACCTGGCCAGAGAACGCAGTCACCCTGGATCCATCCTTGGCTAACGACTCCTCCAATACCTCAATGCAGCACCGGCCGTGTGCAGTAAAGACGGATCCAGGACTTCATTGTATCCTTTTCGAATGTTAGAATTCCCCGAGTTATGGGGGCTCCCCATAGTTTCTGAAATCTGTTTTTGACCACTTTCGCCGGTCTTTACCGACCTCCGCGCGTCCTGGTACTCCCAGGCGGCCTGGCTACACTAATTTACTCGCCAGGCTTTTTCCTCGGCTGGACACGACCCCACCGACCAGGCCAATCAGAGCCCACTTGTTCATAGCTCTGCCCTGACCTCGCCCCCTGGCCCATCACAGGGTTTAATCTTCCTGCTCTCTTCTCACAGCCCTGGAAAGCAGCCTGCGTCTTTCTGCACACGCCACCTGCCTGAGGTTACCCTGTGTGCTCCACACTGCAGTAAACCAGGCTCTCTATTATGCATTAGTCTACAGAGCAGCGCATTTAAAGGAAAACTGTCAGGTCAAAAATCCACATATAACTGCTATAATTTTCTAATTCCTCCGTCTAAACTCTCTATTCATGTATTTCTTTTATTTATATTCCCCTGCTATCTTCTGTAAACTTCAAATAGAGATTCATTCCGTCACTCAGTGAGTGATCCACTTAGTTCTCTGCTGTCCACTCCAAATGAATGAATATGCATGTCACATATTGACATCACAGCACAGGAGATCACTGGGGGGACTGTATATTCTCCTCTGTACTGTGTGCAGCATAACAAGAGGTGAACTACAACACAAACTGGCACAGCAGGGTATCTGCTTTACAGAAACAAATGGAGTCTAGATCAGGCAGACCTGTAGTAGCTCTCTCCTCCTAGGTGACCTCAACAGAACAGACCTGTTAGTGAAACCTGACACTGCACTGTTGGCAAAGGAGGGAGGGGAGAGCTGCAGAGAAGTCATGCATAATTACATGACAGTTTATACAGCACAGGACTAATCATCTCTGCTTATAATGGAACAGGACTAATCTCTGCAGGGTCTGACAATGGTGATAAATCTACAAATGGTACAATAAGGGTATGTGCCCACAGGTCGTTTTTTGATGTGGTTTCTGCATGCAGTTTACCATTGGTTTTATGGTAATGTATGCTAATTTGTTCCTGCGGTTTTGATTCCCATCAAAAACAATGTTTTACAGAAACACTGTGTACACACATTGGTTTTGCAAATGTCAAGAACTGTCAAATCCCTGCGGTTTTGCTGCGGGTGGGAGAGAAGTGACGTTCTATTTTTCCTGCGCTTTGTGCTGCAGTCAGTTGTAAAAACGCAGCATCAAAAAAAGGCAATACAAACGCAGGACCTGACCATAGCAAATCTCCTGGCAAGGTCTCTAGAATCCTTGAAACTGAAAAATGACCCGAGTGTCCCTTTAATCCTGTGTATTCCACACTGCAGTAACCCAGGCTCTCTATTATGCATGAGTACAGAGCAACATGCTTAACCCTGTGCGCTCCACACTGCAGTAAATCAGACTCTATTATGCCAGTCTATAGAGCAGCACATTTAACCCTGTGTGCTCGACAATTACAGTACGCAATGTTATGTATTACTGCTTCTCAGTATGCAAGCAGAGATAATATTGTCCATATCTAGTATGTTTTTCATAAGTCACTGGAGCACCCCCATCACCTGCAGTAGACCCACTTCTCATCCTCAACCCTGGGGATGTGACAGGCTTATTAATTTATGGCAGCCTCCCTAGTTGGCACCCTTTGTCTGCACCATGTAGTGGTCTTAGTTCTCAGACTACTGCCGCTGAAAATGGACACGCCATTCACTACTTCTGAGCAGTGTCTACATGGTCTGCCTACTACTACAGCAACCACCACATTGTGCGGCACTGCATGCAGCAAATAGCACGGAAGCTTCGCTGCATGCGCAAATGGCCACGGAATTTCCCTACTGCTCAGGGCAGAGTCTCAGCACACCTGATATGTCTCTGCTCTGCAGCAATGGCTGTGGAATCTATTCATGGTTTAGTGCAGAATCTCCAGACACCTGGTATTGTCTTTACCTGCAGCAATTGCCATGAAATTTGTCGCTGACTGCAACATTGGTCAAATAGACCTGTCCACTATTCAGTGCTGAGTTTCCAGACCTCACGTATTCTGTTGTCGCCTGCAGCAACAGACACTGAACCTGCCCACTATCCAGTTCGCCAGAGTCTCCGGACATCACGTTTTAGGTCATTACGGGCAGCATTGACCAGAAAACCTGCCAACTATCAAGTGTTCCTGCATTATCAGCCGTCACATATATGGCAAGAGCCATAGAACTGGTCCATTATACAGTATCATCGCGTATCACAAGGCTGTCTATGACAATAGTCACTGAATCACTATTCGGGGTGGAGTCTTGTTCTGGCACCTTCCGCCAGTTGCAACAAGGGTCTCTGGATCTGTCAACTGATCAACGCATCAGAGTCCCTGACCCCAAGCTATCACATCTGTCTGTGACTGGCATCTCAGAACTAGTCATTGTTCCTGTACGCAGGTTTTTCAGTAATATCCAGGACGTGGTTGCTTACGTTACTGCTTACTTTATTCTGACTACTGCTTAGTGAACACTCAATACACACAAGGGTTATGGAAGGAGACAGCTGAGTCAAGTGGGCCCTGGACACCTCTCGGTGGCTCAATGCTCCCAACCGAATGTTTCCACATAGCTGCCTACAACCGTGGTTATTGGGCCCTGTCCACTAGTCAGTCAACCAGGGTCTCTACCTGACTTACCTCAGATATACTATTGGGAACCAGTAGCTACCACTACAGTGACCCATATACCCATCCGGTGTCTTGGTCCATTACTGCTCCCAGGAATCGGAACATTTACCTGCAAGATGCCATGTGCCGGCCACAGTAGATACTTCTACCTGCAGTAGAAGTCTTGCAGTTTGTCTATTACCATGTAGCCACACTGTCATCTCCAGCCCTGGCTACTACTCAAGACTTGATTCTATAGGTACCAGGACCCATGTCCTGTCCTTTCTTTGGGAATTGGACACCCTAGTTATGTTGTATCCCTACGGTGGCTACAGTACTGATTCTCTATCCACTCATACTAGGTCTCGAATTCCTTGGTCTAGACTGTTTGTTCGTCGCAAGCCATATTTCTTAATCGCTTTATTGGGGGACACAGGAAGACCTTGGGTGTATGCTTGCTGCCATCAGGAGGCTGACACTATGCAAAATAACAGAAAAGCAACTCCTCCCCAGCAGTATACACCCACCTACTGGCACAAATGCAACTCCGTTTTAGCTTGGTGTCTTAGGAGGGGCACGGGTCTCTCTGAGCCTGTATCTACCAGAATTTTTTTATTAGATTAGTTTAGATATTTTTTTTTTTTTTTTTTTAAATTTCCTTCTATGAAGATTCATCAGGGAATACAGAGCGGTTGAGCCAATCCGTCACCCCGCATAGAGATCGAGAGTCCAGTGTATGCTGGTTGCACTGTTAACTCTCTCCCTCTCTGGGCCAGGGCCATCCATCCCTTCATTGAAGTGGATCCCGACTCTGAGGCCGGACACCGGTGCCTGCCCTGGCCCATTCGTTCCCCTACCCACTCTCCCTCCAGAGTCGGCCAGTAGGGTCATCAGACGCCCGGATCCCTGTACACAGGAGAACAGTTTCCGCGTCTGGAGCTCGGCACCTCTCAGGACGAGGTAGGGACCTGCACCCTGATAGCAGCAAGCAGTCCCTGGGCCCATATAAAACCATCCTCCCCTTACCAGCCCCCTCCTGGTAGCTCCTCAGCTTCCCCCTCCCCTGGCTACTCCAAGAGGGGACATTGCTCTGGGGCAACAGCTGCAGCGAGGCCACTCTGCCTCTGTGTGCATGGGCTGGTCACTGGCTACCTCAGCAATCTGAGTAGCCACAGCCCATTCCACCTATGGCTGCAGCAGGGGTTGCCTGATGATGATCAGGATAGGGGCCAAAAGGGGGGCGCTTTATTATTTCTCAGGGGCTCTGTTTCAGGGCCAGTAAGCCCCTTTCTACTTTATCATGCTGCTGCATCGGACCCAGCACAGGGCACGACCCAGCTAAGAGGGTTACAGTGCTGCTGCAGCCACCCCTGACAGAGGCTCCTGTCAGCAGCAGCACAACCCCGGACCTGAGGCTCTGCACCGCGGGCCTCCCTATTCGGGCCGCCGCAATAAATTTTAGTCTCGGGCCTCTGCTGCGGCCTCTGTAACTTGCCTGCCCACGGACTGCCCCCAGACCAATCGCGGGCGGGCTCCTAAGCAAGGCACTGCCTCGGGCACCGTGTAGCTCTGCCTAAGCCCCGCCCACAGACAGGGCTCATAGTGCCAGGTTCTTCGGCCGTGCTGGCCACGCCCCCATTACTTGTGCGGCGTTTCCTTGGCCATGCAGCCCTGCTCCTCCTCCTGGCCAATGGGGAACGAGCGCGGGCTCTCTGCATGCCGTTTTTTACCTCCGCCCTCTGTCTCCCTGCAGAAGCCCACACTTTTTACACAGGAGCCATCACAGGGAGGAAGGCACAGAACGCTGCATCTGTGCTCCTCCACTGCTTGGATCCACCACAGGGGACACCGGAAGCCGGGGCCTGGGTAAGCAGAGCCTCCCCAGCCCCCCACACTGCTGGCACTCTCATACTGGCTATAGTAAATGCCTCACACAAGGAGCTCCCGTACAACCACCATGGCCACCACAGTGTACTACGCATGCTCAGGTGCAATAAGAAGCTACCCTCTGCTCAACTCTCCTCTGTGCCTTGCTTGTAGTCCACAGACCATGCAGACAGCTCAGGACCCTACTACTGACCCGTCCGTGGTCTCTGCCCCACCTGAGGTGGTTCTTTCCTCATCTCAGTCCGCCACTACTCTGATTAAATTCTCAGATAACCTGATGGCGGCCCTAGAGCACCTGCCCACGCAGATAGCCTTCGCGATTAGGCCTAACCCATCGGAGCAGACCAACCCTAGCTCACCAGGAAACTCTGTCCCTGGACCACCAGTACAATCCACCTCCAAACCACCTTCAGAATCAGAGGGTCCAGATCGCTCACAGAGGAAGCAGATTCGCTCGTCCTCCTCGTCCCGGTCCCCTTCCCCCAGAGACCTCTACTCGAGGCCTTCTCCAGCACGCTCGGCACCATCTGATTCCGATTCCGTATCTGATTTGGACCCGGATATAGACTCTGACCAACTTTTGGGAATCAGGGACACAGTAGACTACCTAATTCTAGCAGTGAATGACACCCTTAAGGTCGACAAGCTGCCCACACTGAAAGTGTCGGTTAAACGTACTAAACCAGCTCCTCGGGTCTTCTCTTACCTAGAAGACTTTGACGACATCTTTACCAAGGAGTGGCTACACCCAGAGAAGTGCTTTCAATTCAGAAAGAGGCTAGAGGCTCTTTATCCGTTCTCTAAGGACGTTTGCCAAAAGTGGACCACTTCACCAGCAGTGGATTCCCCAGTGTCACGTCTAGCTACCAACACCATCCTACCCCTGGCAGACGGTGCTTCCCTTAAGGGAAGGACCAGACAGACACATTGAGGCCATGGCAAAATCTGCTTTCGAAGCCTCGGGCGCTTCTCTTTGCCCTTCATTCGCAGCCACCTGGGTCTCCCTGGCGGTGGCCTCCTGGGCCAAGAACCTCCGTAGGGGTATTCTGGCCCAAGCACCTCCCGCGGAACTAGCGGGCCTGGCTGATCAGATCGCTCAGGTGGGAAAATACATTGCCACAGCTTGCCTCGATGCCGCATCCTGCAGCGCCCAGGCCTCCGGCAACATGATCTCACTTCGCAGGGATCTTTGGCTGAAGGCCCGGAATGCCGATTCGGCCTCTAAAAAAAAAAAAAATCACTCGCCAATCTCTCCTTCAAGGGTTCTCACCTATTCGGCGATAAGCTAGATAAAATCATATCGGACGCCACCGGCGGGAAAAGTACTTCCCTTCTGCAGGCAAAGCGCAAACGAACAATTCCTAAGAGGAATTTCCAATTTTGTTCCTTTCGTCCCTCAGCGTCCAAATCCTCCAATCGGTGAGACCGCTCCCCCTGCCCTCCAAGATAGAAAAAGGCTCTCCTACAAGCCCGCTCCTTCCTGGTGCCCTCGTAACGCCCACACTCGACCCTCTGATTCCCAGGCCAATCGCTCATGACTCCGACCCCAACATCAGGGGCCGCCTCAGGGCCTTCCAGTCAGTTTGGCTATCAGTAATTGACGACGCCTGGGTCCGAGACGTCGTCTCGGTGGGGTACAAGATCAAATTTTCTTCTTTTTTCCCCAAGACTGTTGTGGGTTTTTGCCGTTCCAAAGCATCAACACTTTTTGGGATTTTACTCCAATCTTTTTGTGATCCCGAAAAAAGGTGGCTCCATCTGCCCCATTTTGGACTTTAAGCTTCTCAACACCAAGCTCCGGTTGAGATGCTTCAGGATGGAGTCCCTTCGTTCAGTAATAGCGTCTATGGAGCCAGGAGAATTCATGGCCTCCATAGACATCCAGGACGCCTACCTCCATGTTCCCATCCTTGCGTCTCGCCAACGATTCCTGAGCTTCATGGTAGGGTCCCAACATTACCAGTTCACCGCTCTACCATTCGGCCTTGCCACGGCTCCCCGGGTCTTTACAAAGATCATGGCAACAGTAGTGGCCATCACTCGGTCCAAGGGAATTCTAGCAATACCCTATTTGGACGACATCCTGATAAAAGCCCCCTCTTGCTCAGGTGTCTTGAAAGCCTGCAAATATCTCTGGATTCTCTCCGTCGCCTGGGCTGGATCATAAATGTCAAGAAGTCTTGCCTTGTTCCGACTCAGCGGATCACCTTTCTGGGCATGATTTTCGACACAGCCCAGTCCCGCATTTTCCTTCCCCCAGAGAAGCGGGCCGCCCTGCTGTCCGGCATTCAGTCTCAGGCAGCCCTCTCCTCTGACACTCTGATTCTCCATGAGGATTCTGGGCAGAATGGTAGCCCCATTGAAGCTGTTCCATTCGTCCAATTCCACGCCAGGCCCCTCCAGCACTTTCTGCTAGCGACTTGGGACCACTCCCTCAGCAGTCTCGATCGCCTAGTTCACCTCTCCAGATCAGCGCGAGAGTCGCTCCTCTGGTGGATCGAGTCCCCTCTTCTCTCTTGTGGCAGATCGTTTGTCCTGGTCAGATGGACAATAATTTCCACCGACGCCAGTCTCTCCGGTTGGGGCGCGACCTTCCTCGCCACACAGCACAGGGTACGTGGAGCTCCCAGGAAGCCTACCTGCCCAAAAACATCCTAGAACTCAGGGTGATCCTCCGAGCCTTCCTGTACTGGCAATCCTATCTGACGGGCCGACATGTCCGAATCCAGACGGACAACGCAACGGCAGTGGTGTACATAAATCGCCACGGAGGGACACGGAGCCGGTCAGCCATGGCGGAAGTGACTCAAATTCTACAATGGGCCGAGCTACACATTCCCGCAATCCACATTCCAGGCGTGGACAACTGGGCGGCCGACTATCTGTCGCGGGGGTTGGACCAAGGAGAGTGATCCCTGAACCCAGAGGTATTCCACCAAATTTGCCTCAAAAGGGGCTTCCCAGACGTAGGACTAATGGCCTCCAGGGACAATTGCAAGCTTCGTCCCTTCGTCGCCAGGTCCAGGGATCCCCAGGCCCTCGACGCGGACGCTCTTGCGATTCCATGGATACAGTTCTCCCTCCCTTATCTCTCCCCCCCCCCCCTTCATCCCTCTCATTCCCAGGATTCTCAAGAAAATCCGAGCAGAAGTAGTAACGGTAATCCTCGTAGCTCCAGATTGGCCCAGACAGTACTGGTACGCAGAGGTAGTCAACCTCCTCGCGGACTCTCCATGGCCACTCCCCAATCTCCCGGACCTCCTGACTCTGGGTCCTTTTCAACACCCGAATTCTCAGTTGCTCAATTTAACGGCGTGGCTGTTGAAGCCGCGGTACTGAGATCGTCAGGTCTTTCTGAACAAGTCCTCCAGACTGTTAAAAGCCAGGAAACCATCCTCCTCACACGCTTATCACCGCACGTGGAAGACTTTCTTCCGATGGTGTGAGGACCGCAATCGTTCCCCAATGGTTTTTTTTCTCTTCCATATCTCCTGGCTTTTCTCCAATCTGGCCTTGATGCACACCTAGCCTTTAGCTCCCTGAAAGGCCAAGTATCCGCCCTTTCGGTACTTTTCCAGAGGCAGCTCGCCTCACTTCCACAGGTCAAGACGTTCCTTCAAGGAGTGTCTTGCGTCTCCCCTCCGTTTTCGTCCCCCCTTGATCCCTGGGATCTGAATTTGGTACTTAGACGTACTCAAAGATCTTCCA
This sequence comes from Allobates femoralis, assembly GCA_033576535.1. Lineage (NCBI taxonomy): Eukaryota > Metazoa > Chordata > Amphibia > Anura > Aromobatidae > Allobates > Allobates femoralis. The sequence goes on along the minus strand of JARQOC010000010.1, from coordinate 50,718,689 downwards.
TTCGAACCCCTACAAGAGATTAGTCTACACCTCCTAACGTGGAAGGTCGCCTTCCTTGTGGCGATCACCTCCACTTGGAGGGTGTCAGAACTAGATGCTCTCTCATGTCGTTCCCCTTACTTGATCTTCCATCAGGACAAAGTGGTACTTCGTCCCATGGAAAAGTTTCTACCAAAGGTTGTCTCCTCTTTCCACATCAATGAGATTGTCCTACCCTCCCTTTGCCCAGCCCCATCTCACTCTCGAGAGAAGAGATTGCACAATCCAGATGTAGTCAGGGCTCTCCGTATCTAGCTTTCACGAACTGTTTCCTTTCGACGAGTGGACTCCCTCTTGGTGGTCCCTCATGGCCCTCGCAAGGGTTTGGCTGCCTCTAAGGCTACAATTGCCCAGTGGATTCGCTCCACTATCTGAGGCATACCGCATTTAAACAGGTTCCTTGTCCATCCAGACTAAGGGCACATTCCACTAGAGCAGTGGGAGCTTCCTGGGCTGTCAGACATCAGGTTTCGGCAGCTCAGCTTTGCAAAGCGTCTACCTGGTCGTCAGCTCACACATTTGTTAAATTCTACAGAGTTCATACTCGAGCATCTGCAGTTGCCGTTCTGGGCGCAAGATTTTACAGGCTGCTGTGGTCTGAGTTCGCCCGAATACTTCTGTTATTACACCCACCCGACGGGACTCCTTTTGTACGTCTCAAGGTCTTCCTGTGTCCCCCAATGAAGCGATTAAGAAAAGGGGATTTTTGGTACTCACCGTAAAATCCATTTTCTTGGAGCTTCAATTGGGGGACACAGTTCCCTCTGTGTACTCTGTGTATATAGTTGAGCAAGTCGATGGTTTATGGTTGCTCCTATTGCTATTCTCACTAATGGAGTTGCAATTGTGCAAGTAGGTGGGTGTATACTGCTGGGGAGGAGTTGCTTTTCTGTTATTTTGCTTAGTGTCAGCCTCCTGATGGCAGCAAGCATACACCCAAGGTCTTCCTGTGTCCCCGAATTGAAGCTCCAAGAAAAGGATTTTATGGTGAGTACCAAAAATCCCCTTATCTGTCCACGTAAGTGCCTCCATGTTTGTGGTCCTCTACCCAAGAAGCTAGTCTCACTACCCTCTTTACAGGAGATGGGCAAGTATACTTACTTCCCCAGACTGCAGACCAGGCTGACGACGACCAAGTATGCCAGCTTTTCACCAACTACATTCACAGTGCTATAGATCCTCTGTTGGAATGCTGTCAAGCTCTCTGACAGATCACTGCAGCTCCCCTCTAGGTCATGATCTCCCATCAGGTTTCTACTCAGGTTGCTATTAGCAAGTATGCTACACGCAGTGCCCCATGTGGGGTCTCGCTCAATGTTCATGAGCTTAGCCTTGATACCGGGCATTTTTCAGTGGGCTTCAACAGTCTTTTTCATCTGAGATTCTAGATTCTCCGTACACAGGGAATCCTCACAGGAGCAGGATCTGTTAGGTTCTCGTCTGTTATGACACTTCAGAACCCCCTGGCCACTCTCCCTTGGGATAGTCGGTGACACTGCAGTTTTTCAGATTGCCGCCTTTTTCTTTGTGTGTTCCCCCATCATCCTATGAATGGCCCATGCAAGGAGGTATATTTCTCTTACCTCTACACTTGCACTCACCTCGGCAGCACATACAGGAAGTCTAGCGTATTACACCTACGTATGGTTGTCTACTGTGGTTTTCGCAAAAGCCTTGTCAATTCTATGCTTACTATTCTTTTCAGGCTTCAAAAGGTTCATCTGGTGTTCCTGAAGTTACCCAGTTTTCCTCCGGTCAAAAAACAGTTTTTTGTGTACTCACTGTAAAATCGTTTTTTCTTAGCCATCATTGGGCGACATGCTGTTATGCTGCTTATCCATAGGAGGTGACACTAAGTAAATGAGAAAATAAGCTCCTCCTTTGCAGTATACACCCCCTGGCTGGGCCAGGCCACACTAGTTTTAGTGAACAAGCAGTAGGTGATAAATAAGTGCAACAAGTAAACAACCACAGTGTTTAATATTTGAAAGGGTACGAGAGAAACACTTGAAAGGGTACGAGAGAAAACAAAGGCCCTACAAGGCAACAGGGTGGGTGCTGTGTCCCCCAATGATGGCTAAGAGAAAAGATTTTACAGTGAGAGAAACAGATTTGTGTACTAACGCCTCATTGGGGGACAAAGGACCATGGGATGTCCTAAAGCAGTTCTTGGGTGGGAAAGATAACGCAACCCAAGGAGCAAGGACCTAGTCCCAGGCTTCCTGCAGTGCCTACTGAGAGGTGCACCACTGCCGTCTGAAGGATCCTTCTACCCAAGTTGGCATCCGCTGAAGTCTGGGTATGGACCCTATAATGCATTGAAAACGTGTGCAAGCTAGACCAGGTAGCAGCCTTGCACACCTGTTTTACTGAAGCCTGATTCCGAATGGCCCATGAAGCACCAACCGCACACGTTGAGCATGCAGTCCACCAGGTATGGGAACATGCTGTAGACTGTAGGTTTCCTGGATAGCGGAGCGAATCCAGCATAGCCTTCGATGCAGCCTGTCCTTCAGGAAGGACAAACAAGGTGTCCGTCTTCCTGAAGGAGGCTGTCCTGGAGATGTAATGCCTGAGGGCTCTCACGAGGTCAAGGGTATGCAGTGCTTTTTCCACCCAATGAACTGGAGCCGGGCAGAAGGACGGCAGAAGATCTTCGTTAAGATGAAAAGTCACCTTGGGGAGAAAGTTGGGAACTGGACGCAGTACCACTTTGTCTTGGTGGAAGATCAGAAAAGGTTTGCGGCAGGATAGTGCTGCTAACTCGGAAACCTGCCTGATGGACGTAATTGCCACCAGGAAGGTCACTTTTTCCAAGATAAGAGGGAGAGAAACCTCCTTTAGCGGCTCGTAAGACTTCTGAAGTCTGTCCAAGACTAGGTCAGGTCCCAGGGCTCTAGTGGTCTCCTGTATGGAGGGACCAAGCGCCTTGGAAAAAGGTTTTGACTTGGGACTTAAAAGAAAGGCGGCATTGGTAAAAAAAAAAACTAAAGGGCAGTTTTCTGCTCTTTCAGGGAACTCTGAGCTAGGCCCGACTGGAGGAAGCTGAGAATCGCGGAAATAAGACAGAGGGAGAGGAGAGAAGCCTCGATCCATGCACCATGAGAAAAAAATTTCCACGTACGGTGGTAAATACGAGAAGAGGCAGGCTTTCGGGCCCTGATCATGGTGGTGATGACATCGGGGGAGAACCCGGCCCACGTTAAGACCCAGGTCTCAACTGCCACACTGTCAAATTCAGGGCACTGGAATTCTGGTGGGATATGGGGCCCTGAGTGAGGAGATCTGGCAGGTCTGGGAGATTTCAAGGAACGATTGAGCAGCCGCACTAGGTCAGCGCCTGGGCCAATCTGGTGCTATTTGTATGACTGGGACTCCCTCCGCTTTGATTTTCCTGATTACCTGTGGGAGCAAGGGTAGGAGAGGAAAAATGTATGGCAGTTAGAAGTGATGCCAGGAACAAACCAGAGCGTCCGCACCGATGGACAGTGGGTGGCCTGACCGTGCTATGAACGCGGGCACTTTTTGCGTTAAGCTGAGAGACTCCATCACATCTATGTCTGGCGTTCCCCTGTGGTAGCATATTTTCTGGTACACCTCTGGATGGAGGGACCATTCTCCGGTGGCTAGACCCTGGTGACTCAAAGTTGGCTGCCCAGTTCTCCACGGTATGTGAACCGCGGAGATGACTGACCTTCGTCGATTCTGCCCATCAAAGCATCTGCTGGACCTCGAGATACGCTGTCTTGCTGCGTGCGCTTCCCTGGCGATTGATATAAGCTACTGCTGTCGCATTGTCTGATTGGACACTGATATGGCGACCCACCAGCAGGGAGCGGAATGCTTTGAGGGCAAGGGACAAATTTAACAATGTTTATCGGCAAGGACGTCTCCCGGGAGGTCTAACGGCCGTGAGCAGTGTGGTGTCAACACACTGCTCCCCAGCCTAAGAGGCTGGCATCCATGGTCAGGACTAGCCAGTTCACTGGAAGGAAAGATCGTCCCCTGGAAAGGAAAGTTGGGCGAAGCCACCAAAGGAGTGCTTGCCTAACAGAGGGTGTTAGATGGAAAGTTTTGTTGAAGGAAAAGGGCTCTTGTCCCAGGCCGACTGGAGGGCTAGTTGCAATGGCCAGAGGTGGAATTGGGCAAAGGGAACGGCTTCCATTGCCGCAACCATCCTGCCTAGAATCCGCAGGCTCAACCAAATGGAGTGTCAGGGAGGACGTAGTGGTGTGCGTACTGCCTGGCGTAGGCTAGACTCCTTGTCCTGAGGAAAAGGGACCAAACCCCGGTAGTGTCTACGGTCAGGCCGAGGAAGTTGATCGACTGAGACAAGACTTGGGATGACTTAGGTTCAGTAGCCACCCTAGATGAGACAGGGTGTCTACTGTAATTTGGACGCTGCTTGCACAGTCCTGAAAGGAAGGGGCTTTTATTAGCAGGTCATTTAGGTAGGGCATGACTACTACGCCCCTGGCATGAAGTATGCTCATGGCGGCCGCAGTGATTTTGGGTAAAGACCCTTAGTGCGGTAGCGAGGCCAAAAGGTAGGGCTACAAACTGGAAATGAAAATCCTGTACCGTGAAGCGGAGGAATTGTTGGTGTGCTGGGGCGATGGGTATATGCAGGTATGCGTCTCTTATATCTGTGGAGGCGAGGAACTCCCCTTCTTCCATGGACGCAATGATGGAGCGTAGGGACTCTGTCCTAAATTTCCGGACGGGAACATGCCTGTTCAGGTGTTTGAGGTCCAGAATGGGACATATCGACCCGTCTTGGGGACCACGAAGAGGTTGGAGTAGAACCTCTCGGACTCCGGTACGGGGACGATTACTCCTAAGACTCCCTGGGTTTTACTGTCTGTCTGGGCTGCCAGGAGATAATTGTTTTAGGAGAAGCCTGTGAAGGTCTGTCTCTGCGAGAGGCCCGGGTAGGGGCAGGGGGCGGTCGAGAGGTCGCCCAGCCAAAGGAGTTCTGAAAGGAACGAAACGTGGTCTGTGGGTGCCTGAAAAAGGCTTTTCTTGGCTTAAATTGGGGGTGGGTTGCAGGGGTACAGGCCTGGCAACAAGGTGTAGTATGGTTTATGTGGGAGCTCAGAGTGGCAGGAGGAGCAGGAAGAATAAGCTGTATGAGCCTTTGAATTCTTTGGACCCTTTGAGGAATGCATAGTGTGATATGCAGGAGGCTGCAGGGGGTGCTGTGAGAAGGAGCAATGAGGGTGCTGCTAAGAGATAGATGTGAGCAGCCTGTATAAAAAGATGTCACCCGGATCTGCCGCCGATGGTCTTGTGTCCTTGTATCAGGCTCCCTCTGTTTATGGAGCAAGCTGCTGAGGAAAGCTGTAGGGGCCTGAGATGGGGATGATGTCCTCCTTCTTTGATTTTGCCAGCGCAGAGAGCGGGAGAAAAGGGGGTGGCACCGCAAACAGCAGCCAGAGCGCACACTCCGGAGGTTGCGTGGTCGGGGCGAGACTCGTGCCCATACAACGTACGGCGTCATGGGGGGGTGTAGCCACCGCTTTGCCAATGGGGCAGCGTCATTCCGGGTTGCAGGGCCACACGTGGGACCGTGAAAAAACGGGCCGAAAATAGCATGGACACCGGCGGTGACGTCGGCAGTGATGGAGGCCCGTACATAGATACAGCAGTACTGAGGTTGCCGAGGGGACACAAAAAAGGGGGAAGGGAGCCCAGAGCCCTCCACCAGGGCCTTGACTTGGATGAGCCCAACAAGGGGCAATAGCATAGAGGGATCTCACCTGAGGAGAGGTCTCAACCCAGGCTGCCGTATGGAGGGCTGGGGAGCCCAGTGGACTGCTGCCTTGTATGTGCTGCGTTCTGCTGTATCCTTGCTGTGAGAACAGGCATCGGTTGTCAGCTGCTGCGGAGGCAGTGTAATTTCTCCACTCAGAGCCCTGGAAGGGGGCTGAGGAGAGCCAAAAGTCCATGGCACTGGCAAGAAAATGGGTCTGCGCCAGGTGCAGAAGGGTGTACTGCGAGGAGACACTCCACTTGTCCATCTGCTGAAGGAAATCGGTGCCCGTGGGAAGATTCGGAGGCGCCGCCTGAAAATCCAATGTCGCAGGAGGGGGTACGGAGAAACGACACTCCGTGTTGCCGCCTGTTGATGGCTTTGGGAAAGCGGTCCCGAAGGGGTGCCGTCGCCCGTGTAATCAGAAAAAATCTGAAGAGATGTGCCTCCTACAGACACTAAGCTAAAACTGGTGTGGCATGGCCAAGCCAGGGGGTGTATACTGCAGAGGAGGAACTTAGTTTTCTCATTTAGGCTGCGTTCACACGCTGCGTGTTTGTTGCGTTTTTTTACGCACGTTTTTTTAAGGGGGAAAAACGTGCGTAAAAACCGCGACAGAACAACTTCAATTGCGCTTTTTTTACGCGCGTTTCTTCCAGTGCTTTTAATGGGGCCTATGGAAGAAACGCACATAAACTGGAAAGAATTGACATGTTCGTTCTTTTTACGCGCGTGTTTTTTGCTCCAAAAACGCTGCATAAAATTACGCGACGTCTGAATGGCACAAAGTGAATGTCCATTCACTTTGCAGGGAAATGCAGACGCACATGTATTTTTGGAGCAAATGCGCGCATAAAAACGCGCTAAATACGCAGCGTGTGAACGCAGCCTAACTTTGTGTCGCCTCCTATGGATAAGCAGCATAACACCCATGGTCCTGTGTCCTCCAATGAGGTGTTTAGAGAAAGGTGCTTTTTGACCTTAGGTTTTTACTCCGCCTTAACACTAATTGTCTTCCTCCCTTACCGAGTTAACGGAAGGAGCCCACCTACCAGTTCCCTCTTGCGACTTCGAAGGCATGGGGAACTAAAATGTGGTTTTTTTTTTTTTTTTTTTTTTTTTTTTGCCAAATGAAAATATGGGAAAAACTCACACCAGTATCTTCTTGTCTCAGTCTGTCTAAAGGAGTTTTCTTGACACTTCAGACCCACTTTATCTAAAGAGATCTGTCTGTTGTCTGCAGGTTTTTGGCTAACCCGCTCAGGCAGGATTCATGGTCTTCCCCGGCGTTCTCGTATCTTTTTCCAATGTCCAGGGCTTCATGAGCTCCCTGCCTTTTCATTATTTTCCGCAGGACATATGGCTCTAGACATGTGGAGCTGACTTCTCTGCGCCATGTGTAATGTGTAGTAGTTGGCTACATGGAGGGTTTTGTTTCCCAACCCCCCCCCCCCTTCCCGCAGATGGGTCTACTAGTTTTGTTCGCTGAATTTTGTACCTCGCCAAACTTAAATGAGTACCTACAAATGGGTAGTACCTTTTTGGTTTTCTTGGTTCCATATGCTGTTTTCTGGTCATCATAATGGGAGACCCAGACAATGGGGTTTAGGGCACTGCCCTCCGGAGGTCACACTAGGTACTACAAGTTTGTAGACACCGCCTCCTCCGCTTATAAACCCCTACCGCAGGGAACATCCTCAGTTTTAAACTTAGTGTGCTCGGAGGATCACGCTTTGCTTGCACTTCACTGCATTCTCACTACTTACGTGATGGCGTCTGAAGACAAGGTAATACGGTCCTATCGGGACCGGTGACAGCCTCCCCGCTCACCCTTAGTGGCACACGCTGGTGGAGGTACCGGAGGGCCTAGAGCCTGGACACTTCGTGTTCTCCCGGTACGCTGTTACGCTCCTCTCCATCCCTCTCTGGGGGGCTCTGGAGAGTGGGAGATGGGAGCCTTGCACAGCTCCGCTCCGTCCGAGGCCTCCCTAAATGGTGCTTACAGACCGGACTGGAGCCAGCCCAGTCCGAGGCCTCCCTATATGGTGCTTACACTCCGGACTGGTGCTGAGCGGCCCAGTCTGAGGCCTCCCTAAATGGTGCTTACAGACCAGACTGGTGCTGCACCCCCGTCCGAGGCCTCCCTAAATGGTGCTTACAGACCGGACCGGCACTGAGGCACTCTGTGTCTCCTGCGTGCCTGGGGGTAGTGTCTGGCACTTTATGTGTTTCAGGACACTCAGACCGCGTGTTACCCTCGGGTCCGCGGTTCTGCGGGTGTACCCTGTGCTGGGGTCACCCTGGCTGACCGCCCTGTGTGTCACAGGGGCTGAGGCCGTAGGCTGCGGATGTTTGTCCCCTCATGCTGTGGATGGTGTACATGCAGTCTGTGTATAATGTTTTTTTTTTTTTTTACACTCTTTCCCGCGCTGCGGGCTCCGGCTCCCTCATGCTGTGGATGCTTGGAGGATGGGAAGCAGCCCGTGCGGTGACGTCATCGCTGGGCGTGTGTGTGTGTTTCCCGCGTCTCTTCGGCGCCGCCCACAGTTTCACTGTCGGCGGCCATCTTTACCCTCACTTCCCGGTTGGGATTCTTATGCAGCGTGCGTCTGCACTCCAGAGGGGAGACCGGAAACCGTCGCGGAGGTCACACACACACCGCTTCCTCATACCGCTTTACTGCGGTCGGTAAGCCACCGGGATTCCCGGTTTTGTTGTCAATTTGGCTTATTTTCCCCTACTGTGGCGATGTCCTCAGCTGGGAAGTGTGCTGCTAAGGCGGCAGTAACCACCATTACCTGTGCTACATGCAATGGTACACTGGTGGAGGGGTCCTGCAATAACTGCGGACGCCCAGAGGCCCGGGCTGGCACTGTTGAGTCAGCAGCTCCGGTGCTATACCCTGAGGTTCAGGTGATCTCAGGGCCATGGGAGACTCAGAATAAGATCAATGAATCTCTGCTGTCTCAGCTGTCCTCCATGTCGCAATCCCTGGAGGCACTTAATAGGAGACTGGATAGCCCAGCTACTCCATCCAGTTACCCCCGGGTGTCCCCCTCTTCTGCTGCGAGACCCCTTAAGCGGACTCGTCGTGAGGATTCACCCGAGCTCCATACTCTGTCTGAGGAGGAGCGTTCCTCTGATGGTGAGGAAGATGATGGGGGTTCAAATTTCGGGTCTGTGTCTGTATCTGAACCACCAGACGGGGTGGAGGATCTGGTGTCCTCTATCAATGAGACTTTACGTCTCGTGACACCCCCTGAGGAGGTGACGGTGCACCCGAAGGAGGTCTATCAATGGCTGCGGCCGGAGGCTAGACCAAGTGGCTCCTTCATGGACCACACTAATTTTGGAAGGGTGGTTAGGGCTCCCAGGTTACATCCTGGGCGGCGTTATGTCCGTAAAACCAAGGACAATCGCTTCCCCTTCCCCCAGGAGGTGCTTCAGGAGTGGTCGCAGTCCCCGAAGGTGGACGCTTCCATGACCAGGATTGCTGCACGCTCCCTTTTCTCTGCCTCTGATAGCTCCTCACTGAAGGATGCTACTGATAGACAGGTCGAGCAGCTCGCCAAGTCTTCCTATGAGGCTGTGGGGTCTTCATTTGCCCCTAATTTTGCCACGGTCTGGACCTTACAAGCGATTACTACCTGCTTGGATGGTATCTCTGACATTGGCAAGATCCAGTCCAGAGGTCCTAGCACTTACCGAAAGGGCAAGGGCCTATGCGGACTACGCCAGGACGGCGACTCTGGAAACTGCCACTCGCTCAGCTGTGGCTTCGGCCAATGCTATAGCGATCCGCAGGTTGTTGTGGCTGCGTCTTTGGGACTCAGATGCCACATCCAAGAAGATTTTGCAGAATCTTCCGTTTGCTGGTGACAGACTTTTTGGCACAGAACTGGACAAGCTAATTAAGGATTCTGCTGAGTCTAAGATACCGCAGAATAAGCCTAAGCCACGGTATACCGTTAAAAGGAACCCAAAACAGTGGTCCTTTCGTTCCAGCTCGCAGTCATCAGCACCGTCCGCTCGCACGGACCGAGGGGGAAAGCCCGCTTCCCAGTGGCGCTCTAAGAGTCGTCCAAAGAAGCCGGCGGGGGCGGCAGCTGCCACCCCCAAACCCGCCTCTACATGACTCGCTCTCTCATCCTGCCTCCCCACAGGTGGGGGGCCGCTTGTCTCGCTTTCAGGACAAGTGGCTGCTTCACGTTCAAGATCAGTGGGTTCGAGACGTGATCTCGCGAGGGTACAGGATAGAGCTGACGTCAAAACCGATATCCCGATTCCATCGGTCGGTCCCGTCACCAGAAAAAGCTCAGGCTTTTTACCAGGTGTTGGAGGGTCTCCGCAGAGACGGAGTGGTGGTCCCGGTACCTTCCGGAGAGAGGTTCAGGGGTTTTTACTCCAACCTCTTTATCGTCCCGAAGAAGGACGGATCCTTCCGCCCAGTACTGGACCTGAAGTTGTTCAACCATCACGTGTTGGTTCGGAAGTTCCGTATGGAATCACTGCGCTCCGTGATCGCAGCTGTGTCACAGGGGATTTCCTAGCGTCCATAGATATCAGAGACGCTTACCTTCACGTACCCATTGCACCGGCTCATCAGCGCTGGTTGCGATTCGCAGTGGGGGAAGAACACTTCCAATTTGTGGCACTGCCATTCGGGCTAGCCTCGGCACCGCGGGTGTTCACAAAAGTGATGGCTTCCATGATGGCTCTCCTGCACAAGCAGGGACATGCCGTCATTCCCTATTTAGACGACCTGCTGGTCAGGGCGCCATCAGAACACCTCTGTCAAGAGAGCCTGGATGTGACCATGCGGTCTCTGGAACAGTTCGGTTGGCTCCTCAATATTCAGAAGTCAACGCTAGTTCCGACCCAGTCTTTGACATATCTGGGCATGGACTTCAACACAGCCTCAGCCCTGGTGTCTCTGCCACGAGTCAAACAGATGGCGATCCAATCAGGAGTGCAAGCAGTCCTCCTGTCACCACACTCATCCCTACGGGTATTGATGAGACTGGTGGGACGCATGGTAGCGGCGATAGAGGCGGTGCCGTTCGCACAGTTTCGCCTCCGTCCTCTCCAGCTGGAGATTCTTCACAGATGGGACAAGAGGACGATCTCGCTGAATCGGCTGGTGACACTGTCACAACCGACCAGGGACTCCCTACAGTGGTGGCTCCAGCCACGTCACCTGTCACGAGGCCGGTCCTTCCTAAAACAGTCATGGTTAGTGGTGACCACAGACGCCAGTCTGAAGGGCTGGGGTGCGGTGTTCTTGCACCACAGGGCTCAAGGCCTCTGGACTCAGTCGGAGTCGGCATTGCAGATCAACGTGCTGGAGATCAAGGCGGTCTATCTGGCGCTCCTGGCGTTTCAGAAATTCCTGTCAGGACACCCCATTCGGGTGCAGTCCGACAATGCGACGGCCGTCGCCTACATAAATCATCAGGGAGGGACCAGAAGTGCTCAGGCCCTCGCCGAAGTCCACCGCATTCTAGCCTGGGTGGAGGAAAACGGCTGCCTGATCTCCGCAGTTCACATCCCAGGGGTCGAGAACTGGGAGGCCGACTACCTGAGCCGACAGGGCATGGACGCCGGAGAGTGGTCTCTTCATCCAGACGTCTTCCGGGACATCTGCGGCAGATGGGGCACTCCGGACGTGGATCTGATGGCCTCACGGCTGAATCATCAGGTGCCCCAATACATGGCAAGATCGTGGGATCCTCAGTCTCTGGGGCGGATGCCCTGATCCTGAGTTGGTCCAGCTTCCAGCTGCCATATGTGTTCCCGCCTCTGGCTCTGATTCCCAGGGTCCTGTGGAAAATCAGGAGGGAATGCAGAGTAGCCATTCTAGTGGCTCCAGATTGGCCCAGAAGGTCCTGGTACCCGGACCTGTGGCAACTGTCAGGCGGACACCGGTGGGCTCTTCCAGAACGCGCAGATCTACTCGCGCAAGGCCCATTCTTCCACCTCAATTCCAGGGCCCTCAGATTGACTGCATGGCTCTTGAGGCCTGGCTGCTGACGTCCAGAGGATTCTCTCCTACAGTGGTTGCCACTATGAATAGGGCTAGGAAACCTGTCTCCAGGAAGATATACCACAGAACGTGGAAAATCTTTTTCTCCTGGTGTGCCTCTGGTGGACGCTCACCGTGGCCATTGTCCATCCCGACATTGTTGGCTTTCCTACAGTCGGGGTTGGAGTTGGGATTATCCCTTGGCTCTCTGAAAGGTCAAGTATCAGCACTTTCAGTGCTGTTTGACAAGCGCTTGGCGCTCCTGCCGAAGGTCCGCCAATTTCTGCAGGGGGTAGCTCGGGTGGTTCCGCCTTACAGGCGACCTCTGGACCCTTGGGACCTCAACATGGTCCTGGCGGCTCTGCAGAAACCGCCGTTTGAGCCACTGAGAGACATCTCTCTCTCTCGTCTGTCCCAGAAAGTGGTCTTTCTGGTGGCAATTACGTCCCTGAGAAGGGTCTCAGAATTGGCTGCACTTTCGTGCAAGTCACCCTTTCTGGTGGTTCACCAAGACAAGGTGGTGTTGCGCCCACGGCCAGAATTCTTGCCGAAGGTGGTTTCAACGTTTCACCTAAACCAGGAGATTGTTCTCCCATCATTTTGCCCCGCTCCCGTTCACCAGGTTGAGCGCGACCTCCATACTCTGGATCTCGTGAGGGCTGTACGCATTTATGTGTCCAGGACCGCCTCCTTTAGGAGTTCGGATTCCTTATTTGTCCTCACGATGGGTCGCTGTAAGGGGTCCGCGGCTTCGAAGTCGACCTTGGCCAGATGGATCAAGGCTCCCATTCAGGAGGCTTACCGGTCTTCTGGTTTGCCTCTCCCGGTGGGTTTGAAGGCACACTCTACTAGAGCTGTAGGTGCCTCCTGGGCCTTGCGACATAGAGCGTCGGCTCTACAGGTGTGTCAGGCGGCCACTTGGTCCAGCTTGCACACTTTTTCTAAGCACTATATGGTGCATGCCCATGCCTCTGCGGATGCGAGTTTGGGCAGGCGGGTTCTCCAGGCGGCGGTTGCCCACCTTTAAAGGGAACCATGTGTTTTCCGTCTTGTTGAGGAACTCTTCCCGCCCTGGGGTATTGCTTTAGGACATCCCCATTGTCTGGGTCTCCCATTATGATGACCAGAAAAAAGAGAATTTTGTTTACGTACCGTAAATTCTTTTTTCTTTAATCATCAATGGGAGACCCAGCACCCACCCAGTTGTTCCTTTGCATGTTTTGCATTTGCTCTGTTCTCTGTTGAGACAGTGTTTGCCGGGTTGTTGAACCGTTTTGTGTACGGCATTCTTCCCGATGTTTCGGGTGTGGTTTATTTCCTCCTCGCAGCTTGTAGACCAAACTGAGGATGTTCCCTGCGGTTAGGGGTTTATAAGCGGAGGAGGCGGTGTCTACAAACTTGTAGTACCTAGTGTGACCTCCGGAGGGCAGTGCCCTAAACCCTATTGTCTGGGTCTCCCATTGATGATTAAAGAAAAAAGAATTTACGGTACGTAAACAAAATTCTCTTTTTTGCTGTGATCAGGGGATCCCCTCTTAAGGATCTAGAAGTCATTCTCTGGACTTATCAACTCCAGATGCTGGTTTAACCGGTAGGATCAATCCTAGCTAGCATTATCTTCTGAGGTTTTTTTTCTGGGTCACACGTGCCTTATTCTTCCTTTTTTAATTTGGACCCAAGTTATGCTTAAAGGGAACCTGACCCCCCCCCCCCCCCCCCCCCAATCCCCCTCCGCATCTTTAGACCTGTCCCTGCATCCCCCTCTTATCATTTCTAGCCATCCCTTTTGCAGAAAAAAATCGATTTTGTAAAGTAGAGAAAAGTTTATTCACCTCTGTCCTGTGTGGGTTCTCTGTTTCTGAATTAGTCTCAATGGTCTGCCAGTCTGCTGCTCCCTTGTAATTATGTACGCCCCTCTCAGCTTGATGCCTTGGTAAGAGCCTGGCCGTGCCATGAAAGGGGGCGGGGCTAACTGCATTCCACGATTTATAACTTCTTTTCTACTTAATCGATTATTTTTATGTTTTTTTTTTATTTCTGCAAAAGGGATGGCTAGAAATGATAAGAGGGGGTGCAGGGACAGGTAGAAAGATGCAGGGGGGGGGCAGTTTGTGAGGTCAGGTTCCCTTTAATTTGCAGCTTTCAGTGACCACTTCATTTCATTTTTCAGCTTCTTCCCACCCTTGGACTGTTTTGGGACGTCCCATGGTATCCTGTGTCCCCCAATGAGGCGATAGAGAAAAGAGTATTTTTGTGTACTCCCCTTTTAAAATCTCTCTGAGCCATCATTGGGGGACACAGCACCCGCCCTTATTTTATATAATCTTTTAGGCCAGAACGTCGGGGTCTCGGGTTGCTCCAGCCTGGGGGTGTATACTGCCGAGGAGGAGCCAAATTTGTATTATTAATTAGCATAGTGTCGCCTCCTAGTGGCAGCAAGCATACACCATGGTATACTGTGTCCCCCAAATGATGGCTCAGAGGAAGATTTTACAGTGAGAACACAAATCCTCTTATTATAAAGGTATAACTAGTTTTACTACATCTGTTTTAATTTTAGGAAGATGTAAAGAAGAAAATGACTATATCAGACTCACCAAATACAGAAGATGCCAAGGGTATCCCAGACTTCTGGCTTACAATATTTAGGAATATAGATATGATTAATATATCTTTGCAGGTAAGTAATTTGCAGTTTAAAAACTACAAAGTTATGGCCATGATATATCTATTGGGTTATATATTACAAAGTGCACTGGAAGTGCAGCAGCAGTGACGCTAGGGGCGCTATAAGAACATTACAAGATGTTAATCATTAGTCACTTTGTACTATAGAAAGTTCTGTCCCCATTAGTGTATAGCAGTCAGATGCTTGTTTTTGGTAGTTGAAGTTTATGGACTATAGATTTCAACTTACTAACTCTTACTTTTTATTCAAATCACCTGGAAAAAAAAAAATTTATTTAGAATAAAAAATTAGCATTTAAAAGAGACTACATAAGTCACATACAGGACCCCTATAAATATGATGAGAGGGGATCTAAAGTTTTGCAAAAGGTACTGTATTAGTTATTTAAAGAGGACCAGTCACCCCCCCCCTATCTAAATGCAGCAGTGATTGCAGCATGTATGCTGCATTCATGCAAGGGGTCCTCCATGTGTCTTTGCCTGCTCTGTACCCTGAGATATAGCTTTAGGAAAACTCACTGCTTTGGAGGCAGGAGGGGCATTCCCTGGGTCTTGAGTCAGCTCTATTCTTGGGGGCGATTCCCGCCCCGTGACTCTTTGCCGCCTCCCTCAGGTCTGTGGAGTCCTCCTCGCCCGTGTCTCCTTGTGCTCATTGACTCAGGCAAAGAGCAAGGTATTGTCTTTTCGGACTGCGCGCCTCTCCCTCCTCCTGCCCCTGACGTCAGTGCCTTTGCCCGCCCTGCCGCGTGTTATGCTGTGTATATATAGAGCAGGGCGGGGAAAGGTGCTGACGTCAGGGGCAGGAGGCGGGGCAGGCGCACTGTCCGAAAACACAATTGCCTCGCTTTGCGCCTGCGTCAATGAGCACAAGCAGGCGAGGATGACTCCACAGACCTGAGGGAGGCGGCACAGTGAGGCAAGGGGCGGGAATGGGTCCCCAAGAATAGAGCTAACTCAAGACCCAGTGAATGCCCTCCTGACTCCAAAGCAGTGCGTTTTCCTAAAGCTATATCTCGGGGTACAGAGCAGCCAGACACATGGGGGACCGCTTGCCTGAATGCTGCATTTAGATTGCAATCCAGGAGGGGGGTGACGGGTCCTCTTTAAATCAACAATCTGGCTCACAGCCATGAAGTTTTTACAGTGCTCAGATGGAATACTTCAGGAGTTCAAGTGAAAACATTAACAATTGGTTCTCAAGGATAATTTCAGTGCAGGAGACTCATTTGTTAGGCTGGCTTCACACTGCAGTTTTTTCACTGATAAGTGTCAATCCAGTTTGTGTGTCAAAATCCGGAGACAAACCAGGAGAGGAACTTGCATAGAAAAACTATAATTGAAAATGACACCTGTTCTGAGTTTGAGACACTCCTGGCTGTGGCACATGAAGCTGATCAGGGAAAAAAACTGCAGTGTGAAGCCAGCCTTGTCATACAGATAAGATATTCTGTTTTACCAGAACGTTTCGTTAATCTCTGCAGACTCGGCCTTGGTGGTTTCTTCCAGTTTAAACAAAATACTTTTAAAGCTGCTACATAAATGAAATATCACAAGTAATATAACAGATTGGATTATGATGACTCTTATATTTTTTTACCTTAATCTGTTTACTAATTTTTAAATTTCCAAATTTATTTTTTTATACGTTATTGCTCTTACTATACACGGATTTTCATTATTATAGGTTTATGGCATATGGACTGTTTTGGGATTGTGACATCTGGGAAACCACCTTTCAGTCCTTTGTAAAAATAATTTCTTCTGTTCTATAGTAATTAACTGATTTTGTCTCTTACAGGAATATGACGAGCCAATATTAAAGCACTTGCAGGATGTAAAAGTGAAGTTCTCGGAGCCCGGGCAGCCAATGGTGAGTAGCTCTGCATTGTCAGGGATTTTACTTTCTAGTATGTACAAAAAATTAGAGAGGGGGAGCACACTAAGGCGGTAAATGAGGGAGACCAGCGTGTTTTAACAAAGGTAATGCACTCACCTGGTATGGTTGTGAGAGTCACAACCACCTATAGACGTTTTTGGCCGCTGCAGATCCCGGGATACAGACAAATACAGCAAAGAAGAAGAAAAAGCTGGGGTTTGTCCACGCTGGACCACAAAGAAAAAAGCGAAGATGCAAGCAAACCTTTATTCACACTCAAACCAACGCTTGAGTGTGAATAAAGGTTTGCTTGCATCTTCTTTTTTTTTTTCCCTGTGGTCTAGAGTGGACAAACCCCAGCTTTTTTTCTTCTTTACTGTACTTTCTAGTATGTAGGACATTCATGATACTGATAATGTCGACAATGTATTGGATTGCTTGATTTCAGATCTATCATGTACGGTTAGTGCTTAGTCACAAAGATCTGTACAGGCCTACAAGGCTTAATCCTTTTAATTAACCCTCTCTTCCACAGTCTTTCACATTAGAGTTCCACTTTGAACCAAATGAGTATTTCGCGAACAACATACTGACGAAAACCTACAAGATGAAGTCTGAGCCAGACTCTACCGATCCCTTCTCATTTGAAGGCCCTGAAATTGTTGATTGTGATGGGTAAGATTATTTGAGGCAACTTAATATGTTTTAGATGTATCCTTTTAGTTTGCCACTTGCGCATACACAGAGAGGACCTATTTTCCCTTCCCAAAGTTGGTGAGAAGAGTAGGACTTTACCAAATCCAATACCAGGATCCAGCGCATATTCTATCCCACATTTCTCTTTTCGCCTCATTGGGGGATACAGGACCATGGGTTATGCTACTTATACCTAGGAGGCGACACTAAGAAAATGTGAAAACAGACTAGCTCCTCCTCTGCAGCATAGACCAGACTGGCTGGGCCATGCTACATCAGTTTTAGCTTGGTGTCCGTAGGAGGCACATCTCTGTAACATTTTTTCTTCTCTCTGGAATTTTTTTTTCCTAGTGTCAGAATTGAGACGGACGACGGCGCCCCTGGGCACCGCTCTCCCATAACCAACCCAACAGGTGGAAATGGAGAGTGTCTCCTCCTTGTACCCCCTCTTGCGACGTGGGCTCTAGAGGGCTACGCCAAATTTTTTTTCCTAATGGTTTTTTTTCAAGCGTGACGGTTCTCCCCTCTGGGTACTGATTTCCCACACCGCCAACGGACGGGCACGCGGAGTATCTCCTCCCCATATCCTCTTCCACTCCTGCTGCAGACCACATTCTCAGTCGACCACTCCATCTCTCTGCCTTCTCTAGGATCCGTAGCCCGCTCTGAAACCATCCCCTGCCCCAGCTCCCTGGCTCGTGGGCATCCTGGGTTCCCCCCCCCTCCCCCCCCCCCTTTCAACGGTCCTCAACACCAGGGGACCCAGCGAAAATCCGGCTGAGGGCTCCCCAGTAATACTGGCCATTACCTCATGTCCGCTGTTACCGATGCAGCAGATCGCGCATCAGCCACCATATTTAAATCTGAGCCCTGGCTTGCGGCCTCTTATACTTCCCCGCCCCCGGGCCACCCATTCCTGTGACGCGACGTCACTGAACGGGTGGTAAACACACCCCCTGGAGACATAGCACTGTAGTACCGCCTTAGCCCGCCCATCCGCGCAATGTCACGGGCGAGCGACACACCCCCTAATGACGTTGCGCAAACCTGACACATTGCACACGTCGCATGTAAGCGGCAGGTCCCCGCCTTCCGGTCCCGCCTTTCTTCTCCCTCCAATCAACGGTGCAGGAATCTGCGTTTAAACGCGTATCCTGCCCGGCGCCATTTCACTACAGCCCACGGGGAACACTGCTCAGCGGACACAGGATCTGCAGCCTCTGGCCCACATCTGCCACTGGTAAGGCTGCACCCATATAGACAGGCTGATGCATCACATCTCCTGCACTTCACTGTGCTTGATACCATTGCAGCAGTTCCCAGCTGCTCCTCTGCTGCATAATAGACACCCTTCTATCTATAATTTCTGTACTACTTTTTCCTTGACATGCAGCCCTCTAAGGCTTCAAAGAAGTCAAAACCCCACACTGTCTACTATACTTCCTGCGTCACCTGCTGCTCAGCCCTCCCTCGCTTCCATACTACTCCCTGCTGCCAGGCTTGCCCCCCCCCCCCCCCCCCCTTCCCCAAACGGCCAGGAACCCTCCACTGGCACCACAGAGTGACCTGAGCCTGCCCGACTGGGCACTACTCTCCCAGTCGATGAAGGGGTGTCCCAAAACCTGGTTCAGGTTATGCAGTGCCAGCACAGACTGTCAGGGCAGGATGAAGGTGTATAACCCCCCTCACTAAGAGGGTACATCAGACGGGGGCAGGTCGCGATCCACTGCCGCAGTGGTGACGAGAAAAAGACCAAACAAACACTTCACCTGTTTCTTCTCAAGGTTCTCACAGTTCTTCCACATCCGATCTGGGTTCCGGCCCTGAACTGCATAACGACCCCCCAGCACGTCAAATCCGATTTAGAGCCGGGTGACTCTCTCTTGATACTGACCAAACATAGAGAAGCCGGACAGGCGATCTACAGGCCGCAAAATATTGACAAGTAGACAAAATTGTGTGCTTGATATATACAAGAGTTTATTATTAATGTGCAAAAAACTTTTTGGATAAGAATTAAAACTGTAAGGGCCCCCCTATTCCCTTGTATCAGAGATAACAGTGACCATAAAATTGCAACAGTATACAACACTGGATGCTATGTATACAGTAGAAGGACCCTGT
Source organism: Allobates femoralis (assembly GCA_033576535.1). NCBI lineage: Eukaryota > Metazoa > Chordata > Amphibia > Anura > Aromobatidae > Allobates > Allobates femoralis. Next base: position 50,699,492 of record JARQOC010000010.1, on the reverse strand, counting down.
AGAATAGGAAAATTGATATGACTGTTACAATTTACAATGAAAAGTACATACATGCGTGTATAGGACCACTCACTTAAGGAGTATATAATATTTCTTGGTCAGGTATAATAATGAATCACATGGTTAGCGTGCAGATGCCAAGCCGAATATAGGGAAAGACACAATCAATACAGTAAATGGTAGTGTACCAGGGTCAGCACAATATTATCCCGCATAATAGCATTGACAATTGATCATAGATGCACACATACCCTTATCATATCAACCCAAATGGACTATGGTGGACCAAAGTATGCTATAGTGGGTCTCAGTACACCGTTACTGTTAACCTATTGGATGTTAGGTTGGTTAGACACCTGTGTTTCCATCAAGACCATATTTTTGTTTGTCAGGAAATAATGTGCTGACACAGGTGTATATGATCAAGTAAAAATCCACCTATAGGCTGACGTTTCTGTTGTCCGTGCAGTATGTATCAGTGTAAGTTACAAAGTGCTGCTGCAGCCTCAATGTCAGTGAGTTTAGCCCAGTATCAATAAAGTGCCCGTGCACAGATAACAAATAAGTAAAAGCTAGCGTAGTCAATATAACAAACCATTCCGGGGGTCACCATGAGGGATTAAGGCAGGAGCCGGGTTTTGCTGGTCATCAGAACAGAGGAACAGGGGGCGCCCAGACCCCACGCGTATCGCTGCCTGGGTGAAGCTTCGTCAGGGGACTCCCTATTGATACTGGGCTACACTCTTGCACTCACTGACATTGAGGCTGCAGAAGCACTTAGTAACTGCTACCCGGTCGAGCCTACATGCCTTCGCGAAACATTACAAGGTCCATACCCAGGCCTCTGCGGATGCAAGCCTCGGTAGAAAGGTCCTTCAAGTGGCGGTGGCCCACCTAACAACATAGGTGCCTCAGGAAGTATATGTTCGTCCATTTCTCCTTGGTTTGTGGTTCTAGTTAGTTTTCCCGCCCAGGGACTACTTTAGGACGTCCCATGGTCCTGTATACCCCAATGAGGCAAAAGAGAAAAATTGGTTTTTTTTTTTTTTTTTTGTACTCACCGTAAAATCGTTTTTTCTCCTTCGCCTCATTGGGGGACACAGACCGTGGGTGTTATGCTGCTGTCCACTAGGAGGCGACACTAGGCAATATCTGAAAAAGAGTAATTGACTCCTCCTCTGTAGCATACACCCCCTGGCTGGGCCCTTACCCGACCAGTTTTTGCTTAGTGTCTTAGGAGTGCAGACCTCTTTATTTTCTCTCTTCCTTTTTTCTTTACTATTTTTTACTTTTTACTTTTTACTTTCCTCTCAAGAGGACATAACATTAGGAGGGAGTATTGCAGCCTCCATACTCTCCAGACAGTATCTCTCTGGATGCGAGTCGAGGCTGTTCCTTTCATACTCCCTCCTCATCTGCACATGGTCAGGGGACCATGTTGGATAGCTCATAGGAGAGCTAACCTCCCCGGTCTCGGGTCGAGGTTCCAGGTATGTTGCCACAGGGTCCTGGCCTGCCACAGAGCCCTCCGGAGGCTGCAGGGTTCCTGGCCTGCCACAGAGCCCTCCGGAGGCTGCAGCAGGCTTACTGACTGGAGGGATCCGGCCACAGAAAGGGAGAAGGGGAGTGCGGGGCCTCCGGATGGATCGCACAGGGACCAAAAGGGCTCCTTGTTTGCCTCATTACCCCCCCCCCCTCCCCGTGCACCTGCATGTGCCCCCTGCTTTTCCCTGCCTGTGGATGCAATAGGAATCCTCATGCATCCACAGCCCCTTCATGGCCTAGTCATCAGGGATCCCCTTTTGGGGTCCCTGCTTCGCCTCCGTTTTCCCCCTGCGGCAGATGCGGCGACTTTTTAGTCCTCCGCGCCGTCCCCTACTCTTTTTCGGGGCCGAGAATTAATCTAGGCCCTGGCTTCGGCCTAGCGCTGGCCGGCACGCCCCCCGCACGCCCCCGCAATTGCATCACAGAGCGCGTCATGCGGGGGGCGGGACCGTGTTTTGGCGCTCCTCGCTCCTTGCGAGTCTTTCTGCGTGTTCAACCACGCCCCCTTATTCCCCTGCTCCGGTTTTGATACAGCGCCGTATGGAGCCGCTCCTCTCGGGCCACAGCTGATAAGGGGGCTCTGAATGCTGATGCTTGCTGAGCGATTTAAGGCACCAGTCTGCTGTTCATCTCACAGGGAAGTCTGAGGTAGCAGTCCCAGCTACTACAGGAGCCCTACAAGTAGGGCTCCTCCAGGAACTAGCTATTGCTTAGCTTCTTATTAATGCACACCCTGCATATGTCACTGTGGTATATTTTCTATGGTTTTTTCTTCTCCAGCACAGCAGCACTTATTCAGCAGTTCATCCTGCTGCTTCTCTCTCTCTCAACCCCCCCACCCTCCCCCTCTCAGTCTGTGTATGTACACACTATTAAGTCTTGCAGTCAGGAGTTTAAGCTGGAATTTTTGCTTATTCCCATAGACAAAACCTCTCCTACTAGGGGGGTATTTCTTGTGGGGACTGCAGTTGAGCATACAGTGCCTATAGTATATGGCAATGTGGTTGGATCAGGAGATCTATATCGTACTGCCGTAATGTGGACAACTTTGTCCATGTCTCATACGGCATGAGGCCTTGCCCCTATTACCATCTATCTCAGGGCATTCCTTGGTCGACCCGCCAAACGATGGCCCGACCTCCTAGGCCATCCACAGTGGGGTACTCGGACTGCAGCCGAGATACTTCTCAGCTGCCCGACATGCTTCTTCTAGGTTCGCCTCAAATGAGGATGCTGGGTTGAAGCAGTGTTTTTTTTTTTTTTTTTTTTTTTTTTTTCTACATCACCGTCACCGTCACACTCACCCCTCACCCCCCGCAGTTGGGGGTGCTGTTGCAGTCGTCATATTTCAAGACTACACGACTCTGTGACGTTTTTCCTTTGTCACCCACATTTGGACAGCTGCGTAGAAGTCGATTCTTCTCAGGACTGCCCAGCATCTTTCTTCAGTACCAACAGTTGGGCCTCTGAGTGACAGCATAGCGCCGGTTCTCCGGACCGCTAGACGGTAATCTTCAGCCCCAGCTGCCCTCGCTAGCTCACCATGATTCCTATTTAACAAGAGGATCACTCTCAGGGGCATTTGTTTCACGGTTTTTACCGTTGGTAGGTCGACAGGATCTCGATGTTCTTCCTTTCACCCGGCCTACAAACACAGCTGATCTTCCTGCAAAGGACCTGTACTCAGCTCCTGTAGGGAGCCCAGCGTTCACACAATGGACGGTTCCTCCTCGGTTCTGGACCCCTCCGGACTCCGGAGACGCAGAGTTTTGGGGATCACTATCCCCTCTCACACAGAGTTTTCAAGGACGGATCTCTGGCATCTGAGGCGCCTTGTATGCTCCTCCCTCAGCTTTCCTCTGTTGGGTGCAGTTTTGAGAACTCCCAGTTATATACCCTACTCCTTCCTCAGCTCCCCTCTGGCGGGGTGCTGGGTCAAGGTTAAGAGTGCCGTATGTTTTTTCCTTTCCTCTGGTGGAGTCTCCGGCCGGAGTTCAGACATCAGGAGCCTACCCAGCCTACCTCCCCAAGCTACACAACATCAAGATGCTGGGTTGCTGAACGTGGATCAGGAGGGCCTGCGGCCCCTCGCCGCTCCTGTCATGCAGGTGGATTGAGACCATGTGCAAGTGCTACGCAAGGTCCAACCTGGAGCAGGCTCTACCAGTCTCCGTAATCTACTCAGACCCAACTCTGCCCGCATGAATCTCAGGTGGGCCGTCCGGTGCACGACATGGCCGTATGTACGGTCCCCGCTTTTCCTCACTCGGAAGATCCTTCAACAGTTGCACAGCACAACTGGGTCGCTCTATCCCTCAGCACACCGCCCTACGCGAGCGAGGCCTGGTCCCAGATCTACTAAATTCAGCACGCACGTCCTCATCCATGCAGCAAGCATTGTACGGCCGTGATGACTGTGAAAGCTTTACCTTCAGGATGGGCGCTTGGCATGCATGAGTAAGGCAGAACCTGCCCCTACGGAACCCATCACGGGGTTTTTTTGTTTGTATGCAAACTGAGACTTCAGGATGCAGAAGCTTCTCCCTTGCACTGACTAGCCGTCTATTCTCCACGTGGAACATAGGGTTTAAGGCTCCTAACACAGCCTTTTTTCACCCAGTTGTCTCGCCATCCCCGGAAGTTGCGTCTACTAAGGACGATGGGCCTGATTTCCCGCAAACCACAACAAGCGGAAACGCGGGGTGTTCCTTCCTCGTACCTCCTCCGGCCACATTGGATGAAGCCTGGGCGACGATTCCTATGCGTTCCGATCTCCCCCTGTGATGATGGATGCAGTCGTGGGCGACGGTTCCTCTGCGTTCCGATCTCCCCCTGCCATGATGAATGCAGTCGTGGGCGACGGTTCCTCTGCGTTCCGATCTCCCCCTGCCATGATGAATGCAGTCGTGGGCGACGGTTCCTATGCGTTCCGATCTCCCCTGCCATGATGGATGCAGTCCTGGGCGACGGTTCCTCTGCGTTCCGATCTCCCCCTGCTATGACGGATGCAGTCCTGGGCGACGGTTCCTCTGCGTTCCGATCTCCCCCTGCTATGACGGATGCAGTCCTGGGCGACGGTTCCTATGCGTTCCGATCTCCCCTATGGACGACTTGCCACAGACGCTTCAACATCAAGCTCCTCACAATGGATATCTGAGCTTGCTGCGCATAGCCTAGCTCCGGGCCAATTTTCGATCTCCCCCAGTCGTCTCCGGCTCCTGGGTTGCAGCATACTGTTGGCCATCGCAACAGCTGAATCAATGCCACAGACTACATGGCACAGTTCCTGATACAACTGCAGTCTCCCCAGCCGCCAATGGGCCCTGGGTTGTAGCGCACTAACGATCGCCGAACCAGCTGGTTCACACCAGGCATACAGAGTACAGCTCTGCCACCCGGAACGAGAGCAGAATATCGGCGCGCCTCTCAGGACCAGTTGTATTCCATACGCCTTAATATAGTCAGAGAGGCTCCCTTCGTTCCAGATCGCTTGAAGAGCTATCCACTGGAGCTACGATGTTGCGCTTGAAACCAATATATAGCTGCCGTGACCTAGTGGTAAGCACAGCTGTCTACCAACGCAAAACTGCCCGGGTACAGACATCTTCTTAAATCTTCAGTCATAGTGACTCTCGCCTATGGTTTTTTTCCTGGATTACGGATGGTTCATCAGTTCCATCTGACGAAGCTGAATACATCTTCTTTGTCACATGTAATCTCCAGTTAGGCTACTTCAACAGTCATGTGATACTCTGGACAGATCTTTTCCCCAGTGGGGCCGTCCTTATCCTGTCTGACTGTCTTTAGTCAGAGGTTTTTTCTTTCAACGGGTATTGGCTTCCTCGAGTTCTCTAGTCTGAGCACGGATATGATAATCCGCTCCTGAATACAGTTCCTTCCCTGGTATGTTTCTTCTCGGATACACGCACAATCATATCCATCGGAGTGCCTTCTCTCCCTTGGGCCCACTTTCCACCCAGACAGTCCAGGGGCTTCATCTACCTCGACGTGTCGCTGACAGCGGTCGTCGCCTTGTTCTCTGTCTAGGTTTACTGTTCATGGTTTATTACTACCAGACGTTTGATGTCCTGTCCTCACCGGCAGACCCCATAGGTTTGGGGGTTTTCTCCTTCACATTCTGTGGTTTTGGGCATCCATGGGCATGGATGTTTATGTATGTATATATGTATATATATATTGGTGTGTATATGACAAAAGGCCTATTTATCACTTGCAGTGGTTTTCCACGCATCATGGTTTACCTTCCTGGGTATACCCTTGGTTTTTAGCCACCCTTGCCGGACGTTCACGGGTGTTCTTAGGTAAGTTTCACTCTGGTCCTGTTACCAGTGAACAGAGTTTTTTTTTCTCCGGCTGCCATCGCTGTATGCACCTTAGATGCTGGTCCTGCGTCCTCTTGTGCTTCCGGCTTCGGTTATCTCTTTTTTATTCTCAAGTACCTTGCTGTTTTCTCGAGGTTTTCATATGCTGTTCCCAGAACTATGTGTCTTCTGGAGACACTTCCATTACCAGTACCGGTTCATACTGTTCGGCTGTGGCATTTCCTAGTTGCAGCCTTCCCTCCACCTTTAACGGTGCTTTGACCTACGCGGTCACCCTTATGAAGGTGGTCTTTTCATCCCACCTGCAAGTCTTTTTCCTTCCATCCCTGTGCTTCTTACCAGGGCATTGAGTGACGTTGGGTACATTCTGTCTCTCTGCCACACCTTTGTGCCTGTTTGGACTTTCCACACATGCAGAGGCCGGACTCTCTAGGTCATTTCTTTCTTCAGAATGATACCAAGGGACTATGCCGGGTTCCCCGGTCACAGGTCTACTGCCTTAGAACTGCTGGCTAGAACTGCTGGCTAGATATGGTATAGTTTTTCGATCATTGAATACCGAGGTTCTCTACTCCTTGGACAGGAGTATTCTAGATCTCTGACGCCAGGGCTATGTACACACAGGTGTGCTCGCCAGCCGTCTGAGTTAGTCTTATTTTTGGTGCTCATTTTGACGCCTATACTCAAGCGTTAAATAACGCAAATCCGGGTATACGTATCCCTAGGCGGCAATATTCCACCTCGGTAGTGCGTTTTTTACAAGAGTTTATAACAATATTCTCTCCCACCCAGGGACTGCTTTAGGACGTCCCACGGTCTGTGTCCCCCAATGAGGCGAAGGAGAAAAGGAGATTTTTGTGTACTCACCGTAAAATCCTTTTCTCTTAGCCTCTAATTGGGGGACACAGCTCCCACCCTGTTGTCCGTATCGGGCTTTGTGGGTATTGTTTCTATCTTAAATGCTTTCCTGTATACATGCCTTTTCTTTGGGCTTTACTTTCGTTGAGCTCATATTGTCTTTCTGTTCGGCTCTACGGTCCTTTGGCGTCATATATAGTCGCCCTTGTCTGGCCTATTTCTTGTCACTGTCGTCTTCTCCTACTGCTTTAGCACAAAACTGGTCGGGTAAGGGCCCAGCCAGGGGGTGTATGCTACAGAGGAGCAGTCAATTACTCTTTTTCAGATATTGCCTAGTGTCGCCTCCTAGTGGACAGCAGCATAACACCCACGGTCTGTGTCCCCCAATTAGAGGCTAAGAGAAAAGGATTTTACGGTGAGTACACAAAAATCTCCTTATCTGGGCCATCATTGGGGGACACAGCACCCACCCTGGCGCTCGATCGGGCGCTGTTTTCCACTACTTGAATCTTTTGAGTGTTTGCATGTTGGGACTTTTGTTTTCTTTCTGCACTGTTTCTCGTTCTCCTACTGTTTTTATACTAAAACCGATGTATCCTGGCCCTGCCAGGGGGTGTATGCTGCAGAGGAGGAGCTAGTCTGTTTTCACATTTGCTTAGTGTCGCCTCCTAGGGATAAGCAGCATAACCCATAGTCCTCTGTCCCCCAATGATGGCTCAGAGAGAACAATTTTACGGTGAGTACACACATCTGTTTTAAAACTTAATTTTAATATGCTAATAAGTCATCATCCAATACAGTGACAGTCTTGCATGTTTCAGCAGGACGACTTGATAACCATGTGTAAGGTGTCCGAAATGTATAGGACTGTCGCTGTATTTGATGGAGACTTTAGTGTACTAATACATCACGTTTGGAGAATCTGGGATTGATTATATGCTGTATCCTCATTTTGGATTTTGTCATTTTCTTGAGCTGCTCTGGCTATCCATGCACCTTTCCTGGATCAAGTATTTCCTTACCTCCCTACTTACTGATGCACAAGTCTTTATATGTTAAGCAGGACTTAAGACTCTTGATGTAAATCCTGACATTTTACATAAAAAAAAAAAAAAAACCTAATAAAAACGATTATATCCCCTGAGCTCAGCGTCTCTGCTTTTTTCCACTTTACCCTCAGATTTTTTTTTTTTTTTTTTAACAATAAATTTTTATTGAACAAGTTATCAACTCAGACATACAGTGAGCATTCATTGATGCCGTTAAATTAGATATCCATCTCCCTGGAGCAACAGAGAAGCAAACGCAGTGCATAGGTGGGGGAGGGGGACTCTAAGGCCCACAAACAAATACATAAATTTAACAATAAGGAAAGAAAGAGAAAGTGGGAGGGGGGAGGAGGGGGAGAATGGGAGGAGGGAAGGGGGGGAAAGGGGTAGGATAGGATTGGGTTGTCAGATTTTTAAGACACCTGATGTATCTGTTCTAAAGTGAATGTGTGAGATGATTCAGCACCGGATCAGTCTGAATTATATTACTGTGGATGGGAAGTATTTCATATAACACTTTTCTTCTGATGACAGATGCACTATTGACTGGAAAAAAGGCAAGAATGTTACCGTTAAAACCATAAAAAAGAAGCAGAAGCACAAGGGACATGGCACTGTGCGGACTATAACAAAGCAAGTTCCCAATGAGTCTTTCTTCAACTTCTTTACTCCAATCAAAGGTGAATTGCCGAGTCACAAACCCTCTAATCTACTTGTGTGCCTATCTTGAACCAACTAGTAGGGCACCAGTGAGCGTGCCAGTAATTTGATACCTTAGTTGCAAAGATTTTGTTCATTTTAAATGAAGGACCCACGGTCATCTGAAAAATCTGGTTCTGAACCACAGTATTCCCCCGGCCAAGTAGAGCAGTGTCTGCATATAAGTTTTTTGCCATTTTATATTGTGTGGGCAGTCGGCCTAAAAGATTTCTCATATAACATGTATTTGTCGTGCACTTGCTTCTGTTGTCTGTGCCCCTTGCACCTTTGATATATTTGCCCAAAAGTGTTTGATCATATTTCACTTTTTTTTTTTTTTTTCTTTCTCAGCATCTGGAGAAGGAGCAGAAATGGTAAGTGAGATGTGAATACTGTGTAATACAGGTGATCTTTTTCATTGCTCTCCTAAAAAATAAAATGAAACTTATCTTGTGATCTACTCCTCATCATAGAAGTTTATCCCCCTGAAAATGTGTTTTACTATGTTATAACCGTGTTATTCTTTACAGGACGAAGAGATGGAGAATTCTTTAGCTGCTGACTTTGAGCTTGGACACTTTTTCCGGGAGAGAATAGTTCCTCGAGCTGTTCTGTATTTCACCGGAGAAGCCATTGAGGATGAGGACAGCGTATGTTTATTGCACCTAATGTTTACTGCTTTAATGTTAATGTTAACCCCCATTATGACATTCGTTGTCTATTTGCGACTTGCGTTTCGTCCATGACTTTTCTGCGAGCTCGGCAGGTGAGCCTGCATCTTTCCCTGCACATGACGGCTGATTTATTCCGACATCATATGCCTCTGACAGCAGCAGATGGATCTGAGGTCCACCCATAGCTGTTAACCAGTTAAATCTCGCAGTCATTTTTGACGTGGGATTTAACACTCTGGAAGGAAGGGTCATTCCCCCGCTGTCATCTGTGGTGCCTTGATGTGGTCACAGGCCGTCAAGTGGTTGACAGTAGTGAGTCAGCTGATAATCCCTTGATCCTCTTCCTGTGAACACTGAGTATCCATTCATAGGAGATGTTGATACTCTGTACAGTACAAGTTATCAAACAATCAGTTTTAAGTCCTCTAAGGGGACTTGTAAATTCAGTAAAAAGTGAAGAAGAAAAAATAAGTTCAAATCATGCCACCCCACCCCCTTTGGGTGAAAATAAAATTAAAAAGATTTAAAAAAAAATACGCATTTGATATTGCTGTATTCAGAAATGTCTGATCTATGAAAAATTATAAAATCTGATTTGCAAACAGTATAAAGAGAAATGTCATTCAAAAGTAAAACTAGTCCCGCAAAAAAAGTCCTCTTAAGGCATAGGGACGGAAAAATAACAGTGGCTCTTGGAAGAAGGGGAGGAAAAAAACGAAGACTGAATTTGGCAACCCCAAGACGGCGGTTATTGACACGTGTGAGCTGTCTCCAGGCATTTAGTGTGTTAAGTGGAATGATTGTCTGGGGTTAAGTGTTGGGATGCTTTAAAATAGTTTGACAAAAACACTTTATTCTTTCTTTTGTAGTTTGAAGAAGGGGAGGAAGGAGAAGAGGAGGTGAGTTCACAACAATATTTATCTTTAAAGCCAAACCTTGTTCTGCACCTTGCCCTAATATGATTATACCAAAACGTACCTTGGCACTCAAATTCTTTTGCTTGGGTTTATTTTGAAGGCAATGAGTTTAACAAGAAAATACATGTTCCGATTCAGCCTTACATCAGGCACTACAATAAACAGAATAAAAACAGAACATAGCACATGTTACAATAAGATATATAAATTGGACATCAAAAAGAAAATGTGTAATTCAAGCAAACAACCATTGGTATTCTCTTGAATTACAATTCTCCACAAGAGGCAGTTGTTTGTATGTTCACCAAAGCTGTGTAAAGATAATTGAAGAAATCAGCAAGCTGACGAGAGTAAAAAACCACTGATTTAACTGTAAGGCAAGCAAAATGCATATGGTAAAGGCCACCAGTTAGTATGATTGTGTTCATCCATAGTTGGGCATTGGTTAACCATTTAATGTAACTTCTTGGTATAGTAAAGGAAGGCTGGGTCTCCAGCGCCTCCTCGGGGTGTAACTTTATTAATGGTTGACCTGGTGAGCAATCATTTTTATATTTTCATACTGAATGTTATCACTTTCTTTTTAAAGGAAATGGAAGGTGAAGAAGAATGTGAGGAGGATGATGATGAGCCAAATGCTGTTAAAGTAGGTTCTACCAAATTAATATTGTTCTGAACTATTGTAAGGCTTTATTTTTTTTATTAGTTAGACTGTGTCAACGCGTGTTATGTATCATTACATTTGTATAATGGGCAAAGAACAGAACTGATGAGGCCAAAATTGAGTAATGGAGGCTGAGTGCACAATAAACCGTGATGCTATATATTGGTTATTCTGCACAGCATGATCTGCCATAGCCGCCTATAATGTAGATCAATCTGTCTTGCTCTCTACAGCAATTGCATTTGTCTTAAATGTTGCAAATTGTTTATTTCTGCAAATAAATCTTTATCTAATCCAGGTAATCTGCTCCAGCATGTTCTGTGTATTGCATGAGCCGACTGTCAGCTGTTTACTCCCTTGTCCATGAGGGGGCGCTGTCTGAAAACACACACATCTATATATTGCTGTAATCAATCAGTAAAGCCGAATTATACCAGAAGATAATATATATGAGACAAGTCTGCTCGGCTCTTCTAATCAATGCAGCTGTCATGTATATTTCTGTAATGCTTTGAGGACCTGAACGCATCTAATGACAACCTCCAGTGTTATTTATGTACTTGTATTTCTAGCAGCCATTTTTATCAGACTTTCCATGTGAGATGCATTTATAAATCCATAAACCGCATCTTTCCAAATAGATTACATTTACTTACAGTCTTGATAGTTCCTAGAAACTGTCATCAAGTATGTAGTGCGGCCCACCCAACATTTAAGTTGACCCTTCATTATATAAAGGTGACCTTTTCCACAACGTAAATCACCAGCACAGACCCTGAACAAGTACAGCATGCTGGAGGAGTGCAGCTCTGGAGTATAATACAGGAGGTAACTCAGGATCAGTAATGTAATGTATGTACACAGTGACTCCAGAATGGGGAATGTAACTTGGAAAGTTGTTTGAATTTACTGTTTCTTTATGGCTCCAATAATGCAGAACTCTGGAAACTCTCCATAGTACATTTTCTCTTTGGTGTAGCTCCACCTGTGACTCAAATCACGTCTGATCAGATTTTTTATTTTATTTTTTTTAAATATATATTCCATATTGGCTTTGATTGATCTTTTCCATTTTTTTTCTGTTTAGGTGTAATTTTTTTTCTTGTTTGTCATTCATACAATCCTAGGTAAGGTGGATCACCATTCCTGTCCTCCCTCCCTCCACCTGATTTATTTCTTTTCTCTATTTTTTTCATGTTCACTAATCCCATTGTGTTGGGGTCGAGTGGGATAAACTTTCTTTTATCAGTTTTTTCCATGTCTGCCGCTTTTTAAGTGTCGCTTTGTAGAAACAATATATGTGATTTGTTTTTCCTTATCGTTTTAAAAGATTTGTACTTGTTGTCAGTGGATGAGAAAACCTTATTGACATCTAGTCTAGATAATGAAACCGTTGTTTTTTTGTAATTGTTAGATTGGTTCATAATCTGTTATGGAGACCCTGGGACCTGTGAAAATTAGCGAAAACATGCAATAATTGGAGGGTGCAATAGCATGTCAATTGTTTGAGGGTCTGCAAGATTTTTCTTTCTCACCTTCTCCAAGAAAAAAATGCAATAAAACCAATTAATACAAAACCTATAAGTCAGATCCTGTCACAGGCAATCTGACCTATAGTCTCATCGCCAGTTCCACTTAACCACGCCACAAATGTCATAAAAACAACCCTGACTCGATGATGGCATTTCTTTTTATTCACCTTTTTCACAGCTGTTGGATTTTTTCCACGGTTTCAAAAGTGCTATAATATAAAGTTAAATAAATTACAACACGTCACACTAAAAAAATCAATCTGCCATATGGCTGTCACATATAAATAGTAAATTTGTGACCCTTAAAAGAAGGGGAGAAAAACAAGGTTGCAAATGCAACAATTGCCCAAAGTTAGAAGGTGTTAGTAGAACTTCTTACTCTGCGGCCAGTGAAAAGACCACAGCATTTACTCCGTGGGAACATGGCAGAGACCCCACTAATGTTTAGTATGTGGGTGGGTCTTTGTATAGGAGTGGTCAGCAGTCCGCAGTGACACCCCCTACACTTATGTGCTGTCTGTACTTGTCTGATTACAGCTTCTGCGTAAAAGGCTGAATTCACACAGGATTATACAGTCCAAGCTCAGACCACAAGGCTAGACCGAAGTCTCCTAACCCAGAAATAAAGCCAGATATAGGTGCCTGAGCATAGACTGGAAAATGGTCTATTCAAATGCAGCCTAAAGCTGAACCACCAGCAGAATAGGAGCACCGCTTTGGAGTATAATACAGGATGTAACTGTGTGTACATTACTGATCCTGAGTTACCTCCTGTATTATACTCCCAGAGCCGCTCTCACTATTCTGCTGGTGCAGTCACTATGTACATACATTTACAGATCCTGAGTTAGTGCATCTCTGGAGTATAATACAGAAGTTAACGGAGTGTAAGTAATTTATGTACACAGTGACTGCACCAGCAGAATAGAGAGTGCAGCTCTGGAGTATAAAACAATAGGTAACTCAGTATCATTAATGTAATATATGTACACAGTGACTCTACTCTATCAGGTGGTGAATTTAATGTAATATAAAAACAAACGTTTTATTGGGCAAGTAAAGATTGTTACTGTTAAATAACTTTGACTTTTAGAAAATGTCTATTGCTTTTCTTTACTTACTTTGTTGTCTGTCTCTAGACTTCTCCATATGATGAAATAACGATTGTATCTAATTTCTATCCATATTTTTCTCCCGAGCAGAATGAAGCCGTCCAGCCTGCGGAGTGCAAACAGCAGTGACCGGAGCCGGGGGCTCGTCTAGAAGAAACTTTCCAAATATTCAGGATTCTACTGTGCTGCAGCAGATTTTTACGTCAAGGCTTCACTTTTTTATGCATGGTTTCTACTTTTTTCTTTCCTCTTTCTTGATTTTTCTCTTCACTTTTTTGTCAGCCTGATATCTTCTGATAATTTCTTAGAACTTTTTTGGATCTTTTCGGATTCAGGAAGAGCAGAAGCACAGTCAAAGTCTACACGTGGTGTTTGTGTTTTTTTTTTTTTTTTTGTTTTTTTTTATTTGTTTTTTTTGTACCATCTGTCTGTTTTCCTTCGGATACACAGCTACCTTATGAACTAACCAAATGATAAGACAAAGTTTAAGCAAAGTTAATGTTGACTTGTTTCCAGCCCTGGTCCACTGTTTTGTGGCTCTGTGGCTGTGCATCGGGGCTTGCTGGGAGAGCAATTTAACTTTTGTAACATGGAGGCGCCTATTTAGTGTCCACTCAGTGATATCGCAAAGAAAGATGCTGTTTTGGATTTTCTTTCCCGTTTTCTTCACCGGTTCCAAAATCTGCAGATCTGGACCTCTAGACTTCTTTTTACTATGCAAATAACCAGCTTCTTCTAAGTTGCTTGATCATTTGCATACCAAGAGGTTCCTAATCTTACCCATTTGTTCCTGAGTCATGAGGGGGTAGGTGATGTTAAAGGGGTCCGGCTACTCACTTTGGCATTGACATTACCTGCACACATGTCAGCAGAATACCCCCGATTGTCACATTATGACCTGTAATCCCTACAAGGGCAGTGTACTTCCTTTTGCCAAAATTACAACTTTTTTGGACACGTTCTTCATGTCAATAAAGCAACATCTATCATTGCTATATTCTTAATGACCAGTACTGCCCTGTGCTGGACAATCCAAGTCAGCACATGATTTATTCTGGGCCCCCAAAATATGGCGTCCTCCATGAAGGCTCAACTAGGACAAAATAATTCTGAAGGTTGAAACCTTTACGTTTCTAGATATTCTACTTATTTAAGTTGTATAGTATATTTAAGACGCAATAAAATTATGGAATGGCTAAACCTGCCACATACTGATATATATGTTACTGTCACATAACCATAGTTCCTCCAGGCTGCGTGTTACCTGACTTTTTCTTTTGTTTATTTTTGCACTCATCTATGTTGCCAGTGGGCAGCTTTAAATTTTTTTTTTTTTTTTTTTTTTGGACCATTTAGCCTAGTACAGTATTTTTATCACATGGGGATCGTCCAGTCCGTGAAACATCCCCACTTCTGTACGGGTTTATGTTTGGGACTGATTGCATCTCATGCTATAAAACAAAATTTGACTTGCAGTACCGACAAACCCTTGGACATAAGTAGCGCAGTTTCGGGAACCGTATATCCCTAATAAAACTTGAGGGGGGGAGGGTGTGTAGAAAAGGACTGAACTCCTATATGCTATATGTACGTGAGAGAAGCAATGTATCCTAATCTGCACACATTATGAAGTCAATACAAACATCCTCCCCCATGATGTGGAGGAGGTTTCTATTGACTTGTGAAGTTTTTGGGTTATTTCTCTCCCCCCCCCCTCAACTTAGTAATGCTTCTAAAAATTTGCAACCCGGTGTTACTTTTGTTTCTCCAACCTTCTCGGCTCCTTCATTCCCTGGTCCGCAGTCCTATGACATTGCAGAAAGAAGGGATTGTGAGTAAGTGATACTTGACGGGGTTTTCCTATCTCTGAGATCCTATCCCAATGCGTCACAGAACTAATGGCAAATCCCTCCAGGTAGAAATGTAGCCTAGTTCTCCTGATTAGCTGTCACTTACCTCTTGTGCAAGGTATTGCAGCAGCTTGGGTATCCATGGTTATGGCACTGTGTGACAGATTCTAGTGGTTGTAACCATGGATACCTAAGCTACAATACCCTGCACATGAGGTAAGTGGCAGCTAATCAGGAGAACTGACTACATTTCTTACTGGAGGGATTTGCTAATAATAATTCTACTATTTGCTGGGATAGGGTCTTGGAGAAGGAAATCCACCTTTAACTCTCAGATTCCACAAAAAGGTTAAAATGGGTGCACAGCTCCCTGAGCCACTTTTGGTGCCAATTGAAGGTGTTTTTGAGATGTATCACACCGCCATTCAGTGCGGATCCCTGTGTTATAGGATATTTATTCATTAAATTTATCTTCGCTCCTCCTGTGGGTTTCTCTTCAACATATGTTGCGTGTTGAGTTCTCCTTTATGTGGGTAGTGGCTCCACCGGGGGGCGCTGTCTCCAGCCCCTTATAAACTGATGCTTCCAATTCACTGTTGGCCATTTTGTCTTATTTTTTTTGAGGCTTCATTATTTATTGATCAGTCAGTTCCTTAACATCTTTTTTTGGTTTGTGTTTAGGATTTCTCATTTTGTTTTTCAAGAGCAACGTTAAAATATTAATAAAGCGAAAACAAGAAATGACTGAACAGTTGTGCCGTCTTATTTTTATTTTCACAAAATATCAGAATATAGAAAAAAAAATCCTAACATTAAATGGGAATGTTGAGATTGGTAACTTCTTTAAAGGGCTGGTGTCAGGTTAAGTTGCTGTCGGCTGCTCGTTTTCCCCATAGTGACCACTATAGATATGATGCTTTAGGGGGCAGTGGTCATCCTTCTCCTCCTGTTAAATAGGTTCCCTTTAAGGTTAATCTGATCTGTCACCTCATATAAGCCCCCTAATCTGTCAATACCTGTCCCTGCAGCACCCGAATACTTTCTGAATCATCCCTGTCTGAGCTCTTGGGTGTTTGTGAAAGTGAAATAGTATCTTCTAATAACTTACATGATTTTTGTCAGGTGAGTGTTTCTGACGGAGGGGCAGTATCCCCAGGGCTGTGCTCTCCCCGATGGGCGTTATCCTTGCTGCATGAGCACGCTTGCATTTTTCAAATGCCCCCACTCCGAATTCTATGATGCGGCATCACGTTATGCCGGTGCGCGTCATTCCAGATGATGCGCAGTTCGCCAGGCGTAAGGCTGCCTTCAGCATGCCTTCTGCGCATGCTCTGAAGGTGGCCTGTGACGTGTGGAGCAGCAGACCCGGATATGATCCAATACGCGTCATATCCACCTGACAAAAATCCTGTAGGTTATTAAAACATACTATTTCACTTTTACAAACACCCAAGAGCTCAGACAGGGATGATTCAGAAAGTATTTGGGTGCTGCAGGGACAGGTATTGACAGGTTAGGGGGCTTACATGAGGTTACATGTTCCCTTTAAAATCTGCTCCACTGCAAATGGTGACAATTCGTCCAACCATGGAGGCCAACGATTTGGATAATCTGATCCAACCCCCTGCTCAAAGCAGTAGGCACTAAATCATCCCAGACCGTTGTCTGTCCAGCCTCTGTGTGACTACTTGCGTCGAAGGAGAACACTCCACCTCTTGTGGCCGCCTGTTCCACTCGTTGATCACCTTCACTGTCAAAAAGATTTTTCTAATATCTAATCTATCTGTTATCTGTCTCACATTCAGTTTCATCCCATTTTTCTTCTAGTCTTGTGCAAATGAGAGAATAATTCTGATCCCTCTACAGTGTGACAGCTCTGGAGATATTTATAGACCGCTATTAAATCTCCTCTTGGTCTTTTTTGCAAGCTAAACATTCCCAACTTCTGTAATCATTCCTCATAGGACATGGTTTGCAGACTGGTCACCATTCTTGTCGCTCTTCACTGAGCGAAGAAGACCATCTCAGAAGATTTCGGGGGGGGAGGGGAAAGTTGATAATCTTTTACCATCATGGCTTCCCACTGTCACATTTTTAATTTACACCATGGATCCCCTTTAAGACTACTATTTCTGTTAGTGCAGTGTGTAGACACGAGTTTGCTGTTTCAGTTGCAGACACTAGATGGCACTGCATAATGTAGATTTGGCACAAGCATGTAGGGATTGTAAGATTGTGATCTCCTGGGGACGGGCAACTGATAGATGGTATTGGTGATCAACTTGTGTAACGTTTAGGGTGGAAACGCTATCCTACTTTACATGTGATACAAATACAAGAGGGGTGGGGGACAAGAGGCGCAATAGTGCCCTATCACTAGACACACTTGAGATGCGAAGGTGGTGCTATGGATCCACTCACCTGGTTCAGTTGTGGTACCCACAACTGGTTTAAAGGGCATCAATAAGCAAGCTGCTGCAGGACCTCCACCGACCACTCGCATGTGGTGTTGTCCAGAAAATGTTGGGATAGAAGAGGTGTACCACACTCCGCGCTGCTATGTCCAAATAAAACTCACATGGAAACCCTGACTTCCATGTGAGTTTTATTTGGACATAGCAGTGCGGACCGTGGTACACCTTCTATCCCAACATTTACTTTACATGCGAGTCACTCGGAGCAGTAACTCTGAACGGCCTCTCCCTCTCTGGACGGGAGTGTCAGCTGCTTGTGTTTTTGTGCAGCATCACACTCCCATCCAGAGAGGGGGAGGCCTTTCAGGGTCACTGCTCAGTCTCGTCCGAGAGACCCGTATGTAAGTAGGATAGTGTTTTTCTGGTCATCATAATGGGAGACCCAGACAATGGGGTTTAGGGCACTGCCCTCCGGAGGTCACACTAGGTACTACAAGTTTGTAGACACCGCCTCCTCCGCTTATAAACCCCTACCGCAGGGAACATCCTCAGTTTTAAACTTAGTGTGCTCGGAGGATCACGCTTTGCTTGCACTTCACTGCATTCTCACAGCTTACGTGATGGCGTCTGAAGACAAGGTAAAAAGGTTCCAGTCGGGACCTGCGACAGCCTCCCCGCTCACCCTTGTGGAACACGCTGGTGGAGGTACCGGAGGGCCTAGAGCCTGGACACTTTGTGTTCTCCCGGTACGCTGTTGCGCTCCTTTCCATCCCTCTCTGGGGGGCTCTGGAGAGTGGGAGATGGGAGCCTTGCACAGCTCCGCTCCGTCCGAGGCCTCCCTAAATGGTGCTTACAGACCGGACTGGAGCCAGCCCAGTCCGAGGCCTCCCTAAATGGTGCTTACACTCCGGACTGGTGCTGAACCCCCGTCCGAGGCCTCCCTAAATGGTGCTTACAGACCGGACCGGCACTGAGGCACTCAGTGTCTCCTGTGTGCCTGGGGGTAGTGTCTGGCACTTCATGTGTTTCATGACACTCAGACCGCGCGTTACCCTCGGGTCCGCGGTTCTGCGGGTGTACCCTGTGCTGGGGTCACCCTGGCTGACCGCCCTGTGTGTCACAGGGGCTGAGGCTGTAGGCTGCGGATGTTTGTTATGTGCATGCAGTCTGTGTATAACTTATTACACTTTTTCCCGCGCTGCGGGCTCCGGCTCCCTCATGCTGAGGCTGCTTGGAGGATGGGAAGCAGCCCGTGCGGTGACGTCATCGATGGGCGTGTGTGTTTCCCGCGTGTCTTCGGCGCCGCCCACAGTTTCACTGTCGGCGGCCATCTTTACCCTCACTTCCCGGTTGGGAGTCGTATGCAGCGTGCGCCTGCACTCCAAGAGGGGAGACCGGAAACAGTCGCGGAGGTCACACACACGCACCGCTTCCTCATACCGCTTTACTGCGGTCGGTAAGCCACCGGGACTCCCGGTTTTGTTGTCTGCATTTTGGCTTATCTTCCCCTACTGTGGCGATGTCCTCAGCCGGGAAGCGTGCTGCTAGGGCGGCAGAGACCACCATTACCTGTGCTACATGCAATGGAACACTGGTGGAGGGGTCCTGCAATAACTGCGGGCGCCCAGAGGCCCGGGCTGGCACTGTTGAGTCAGCAGCTCCGGTGCTATACCCTGAGGTTCAGGTGATCTCAGGACCATGGGAGACTCAGAATAAGATCAATGAAAATCTGTTGTCTCAGCTGTCCTCCATGTCGCAATCCCTGGAGGCACTTAATAGGAGACTGGATAGCCCAGCTACTCCGTCCAGTTACCCCCGGGTGTCTCCCTCTTCTGCTGTGAGACCCCTTAAGCGAGCTCGTCGTGAGGAGTCACCCGAGCTCCAGGCTCTCTCTGAGGAGGAGCGTTCCTCTGATGGTGAGGAAGATGATGGGGGTTCAAATTTCGGGTCTGTGTCTGTATCTGAACCACCAGACGGGGTGGAGGATCTGGTGTCCTCTATCAACGAGACTTTACGTCTCGTGACACCCCCTGAGGAGGTGACGGTGCACCCGAAGGAGGTCTATCAATGGCTGCGGCCGGAGGCTAGACCAAGTGGCTCCTTCATGGACCACACTAATTTTGGAAGGGTGGTTAGAGCTCCCAGGTTACATCCTGGGCGGCGTTATGTCCGTAAAACCAAGGACAATCGCTTCCCCTTCCCCCAGGAGGTGCTTCAGGAGTGGTCGCAGTCCCCGAAGGTGGACGCTTCCATGACCAGGATTGCTGCACGCTCCCTTTTCTCTGCCTCTGATAGCTCCTCACTGAAGGATGCTACTGATAGACAGGTCGAGCAGCTCGCCAAGTCTTCCTATGAGGCTGTGGGGTCTTCATTTGCCCCTAATTTTGCCACGGTCTGGACCTTACAAGCGATTACTACCTGCTTGGATGGTATCTCTGACATGGCAAGATCCAGTCCAGTGGTCCTAGCACTTACCGAAAGGGCAAGGGCCTATGCGGACTACGCCAGGACGGCGACTCTGGAAACTGCCACTCGCTCAGCTGTGGCTTCGGCCAATGCTATAGCGATCCGCAGGTTGTTGTGGCTGCGTCTTTGGGACTCAGATGCCACATCCAAGAAGATTTTGCAGAATCTTCCGTTTGCTGGTGACAGGCTTTTTGGCACCGAACTGGACAAGCTAATTAAGGATTCTGCTGAGTCTAAGATACCGCAGAATAAGCCTAAGCCACGGTATACCGTTAAAAGGAACCCAAAACAGTGGTCCTTTCGTTCCAGCTCGCAGTCATCAGCACCGTCCGCTCGCACGGACCGAGGGGGAAAGCCCGCTTCCCAGTGGCGCTCTAAGAGTCGTCCAAAGAAGCCGGCGGGGGCGGCAGCTGCCACCCCCAAACCCGCCTCTACATGACTCGCTCTCTCATCCTGCCTCCCCACAGGTGGGGGGCCGCTTGTCTCGCTTTCAGGACAAGTGGCTGCTTCACGTTCAAGATCAGTGGGTTCGAGACGTGATCTCGCGAGGGTACAGGATAGAGCTGACGTCAAAACCGATATCCCGATTCCATCGGTCGGTCCCGTCACCAGAAAAAGCTCAGGCTTTTTACCAGGTGTTGGAGGGTCTCCGCAGAGACGGAGTGGTGGTCCCGGTACCTTCCGGAGAGAGGTTCAGGGGTTTTTACTCCAACCTCTTTATCGTCCCGAAGAAGGACGGATCCTTCCGCCCAGTACTGGACCTGAAGTTGTTCAACCATCACGTGTTGGTTCGGAAGTTCCGTATGGAATCACTGCGCTCCGTGATCGCAGCTGTGTCACAGGGGGACTTCCTAGCGTCCATAGATATCAGAGACGCTTACCTTCACGTACCCATTGCACCGGCTCATCAGCGCTGGTTGCGATTCGCAGTGGGGGAAGAACACTTCCAATTTGTGGCACTGCCATTCGGGCTAGCCTCGGCACCGCGGGTGTTCACAAAAGTGATGGCTTCCATGATGGCTCTCCTGCACATGCAGGGACACGCCGTCATTCCCTATTTAGACGACCTGCTGGTCAGGGCGCCATCAGAACACCTCTGTCAAGAGAGCCTGGATGTGACCATGCGGTCTCTGGAACAGTTCGGTTGGCTCCTCAATATTCAGAAGTCAACGCTAGTTCCGACCCAGTCTTTGACATATCTGGGCATGGACTTCAACACAGCCTCAGCCCTGGTGTCTCTGCCACGAGTCAAACAGATGGCGATCCAATCAGGAGTGCAAGCAGTCCTCCTGTCACCGCACTCATCCCTACGGGTATTGATGAGACTGGTGGGACGCATGGTAGCGGCGATAGAGGCGGTGCCGTTCGCACAGTTTCGCCTCCGTCCCCTCCAGCTGGAGATTCTTCACAGATGGGACAAGAGGACGATCTTGCTGAATCGGCTGGTGACACTGTCACAACCGACCAGGGACTCCCTACAGTGGTGGCTCCAGCCACGTCACCTGTCACGAGGCCGGTCCTTCCTAAAACCGTCATGGTTAGTGGTGACCACAGACGCCAGTCTGAAGGGCTGGGGTGCGGTGTTCTTGCACCACAGGGCTCAAGGCCTCTGGACTCAGTCGGAGTCGGCATTGCAGATCAACGTGCTGGAGGTCAAGGCGGTCTATCTGGCGCTCCTGGCGTTTCAGAAATTCCTGTCAGGACACCCCATTCGGGTGCAGTCCGACAATGCGACGGCCGTCGCCTACATAAATCATCAGGGAGGGACCAGAAGTGCTCAGGCCCTCGCCGAAGTCCACCGCATTCTAGCCTGGGTGGAGGAAAACGGCTGCCTGATCTCCGCAGTTCACATCCCAGGGGTCGAGAACTGGGAGGCCGACTACCTGAGCCGACAGGGCATGGACGCCGGAGAGTGGTCTCTTCATCCAGACATCTTCCGGGACATCTGCGGCAGATGGGGCACTCCGGACGTGGATCTGATGGCCTCACGGCTGAATCATCAGGTGCCCCAATACATGGCAAGATCGTGGGATCCTCAGTCTCTGGGGGCGGATGCCCTGATCCTGAGTTGGTCCAGCTTCCAGCTGCCATATGTGTTCCCGCCTCTGGCTCTGATTCCCAGGGTCCTGTGGAAAATCAGGAGGGAATGCAGAGTAGCCATTCTAGTGGCTCCAGATTGGCCCAGGAGGTCCTGGTACCCGGACCTGTGGCAACTGTCAGGCGGACACAGGTGGGCTCTTCCAGAACGCGCAGATCTACTCGCGCAAGGCCCATTCTTCCACCTCAATTCCAGGGCCCTCAGATTGACTGCATGGCTCTTGAGGCCTGGCTGCTGACGTCCAGAGGATTCTCTCCTACAGTGGTTGCCACTATGAATAGGGCTAGGAAACCTGTCTACAGGAAGATATACCACAGAACGTGGAAAATCTTTTTCTCCTGGTGTGCCTCTGGTGGACGCTCACCGTGGCCATTGTCCATCCCGACATTGTTGGCTTTCCTACAGTCGGGGTTGGAGTTGGGATTATCCCTTGGCTCTCTGAAAGGTCAAGTATCAGCACTTTCAGTGCTGTTTGACAGGCGCTTGGCGCTCCTGCCGAAGGTCCGCCAATTTCTGCAGGGGGTAGCTCGGGTGGTTCCGCCTTACAGGCGACCTCTGGACCCTTGGGACCTCAACATGGTCCTGGCGGCTCTGCAGAAACCGCCGTTTGAGCCACTGAGAGACATCTCTCTCTCTCGTCTGTCCCAGAAAGTGGTCTTTCTGGTGGCAATTACGTCCCTGAGAAGGGTCTCAGAATTGGCTGCACTTTCGTGCAAGTCACCCTTTCTGGTGGTTCACCAAGACAAGGTGGTGTTGCGCCCACGGCCAGAATTCTTGCCGAAGGTGGTTTCAACGTTTCACCTAAACCAGGAGATTGTTCTCCCATCATTTTGCCCCGCTCCCGTTCACCAGGTTGAGCGCGACCTCCATACTCTGGATCTCGTGAGGGCTGTACGCATTTATGTGTCCAGGACCGCCTCCTTTAGGAGTTTGGATTCCTTATTTGTACTCACGATGGGTCGCTGTAAGGGGTCCGCGGCTTCGAAGTCGACCTTGGCCAGATGGATCAAGGCTCCCATTCAGGAGGCTTACCGGTCTTCTGGTTTGCCTCTCCCGGTGGGTTTGAAGGCACACTCTACTAGAGCTGTAGGTGCCTCCTGGGCCTTGCGACATAGAGCGTCTGCTCTACAGGTGTGTCAGGCGGCCACTTGGTCCAGCCTGCACACTTTTTCTAAGCACTATATGGTGCATGCCCATGCCTCTGCGGATGCGAGTTTGGGCAGGCGGGTTCTCCAGGCGGCGGTTGCCCACCTTTAAAGGGAACCATGTGTTTTCCGTCTTGTTGAGGAACTCTTCCCGCCCTGGGGTATTGCTTTAGGACATCCCCATTGTCTGGGTCTCCCATTATGATGACCAGAAAAAAGAGAATTTTGTTTACGTACCGTAAATTCTTTTTTCTTTAATCATCAATGGGAGACCCAGCACCCACCCAGTTGTTCCTTTGCATGTTTTGCATTTGCTCTGTTCTCTGTTGAGACAGTGTTTGCCGGGTTGTTGAACCGTTTTGTGTACGGCATTCTTCCCGATGTTTCGGGTGTGGTTTATTTCCTCCTCGCAGCTTGTAGACCAAACTGAGGATGTTCCCTGCGGTAGGGGTTTATAAGCGGAGGAGGCGGTGTCTACAAACTTGTAGTACCTAGTGTGACCTCCGGAGGGCAGTGCCCTAAACCCCATTGTCTGGGTCTCCCATTGATGATTAAAGAAAAAAGAATTTACGGTACGTAAACAAAATTCTCTTTTTTCCAGCCTTACTAGTAGGACTCATAAATCCTTCTGATCAACAGAGACTATCAATCAGAAAGGCATCATTACATTAAAACCTTTTCTCAGGTGTGTAGGTGTCGTTTCCTGACTGCATTGTGTTCTGGCGATTTACTGGAGACCATATTTCTTCCTATACTTGCGCTAACAAGAGCGACTATAATGACTGCAAGAAGCAAGTGGACTGTTGTTGGCACCCTTTTTAATAAAGAATGGGAAAAAAAGTTTCAAGTATGAGAAAAGGGGTATCCTGGGGTTGGAAGTGGAATAGTCTACAATAGCTCCCTATCGCGCAGCTATATATGCAGTATTGCTGAGACAAAGGGAAAATGCATGGTTACAGAATTTGGGAATGCTTAGCTTTCAAAAAAGGAGACTTAATAGCTGTCTACAAATAAATCAAGGGCTGTCACAATGTAGATGGATCAGCTTTATTCTCATTTGCATAAGGAAAGGCTAGAAGCAATGGGATGAAACTAAATGGGAAGAAACAGATAAGATAGGTTTTTTTTCCAATTTCTTATTCGCTCCATTGGGAGACCCAGACAACTGGGGTGTATAGCTTCCGCCTCCGGAGGGGACACAAAGTACTACACTTAAAACAAAGTGTAGCCCCTCCCATACTGCCTATACACCCCCTCTAGGAGAAATCCCATCAGTTCTTAGCTTTGTGTTGAAGGAGGCACACTCTGCACTCATTCACTCTCACTTTTTAGTCAGACACACTCTCCTAGGAGCGTGACGGATGGAAGAAAAGTGGGTCCTTTTGGACCCCCAGCGTGTCTCCTTCCTCACCCTCGGGCAGGGGCGGTTGAGGTACCTATTGCTGTTCTCCTTCGCCACCCCTTAGGGGCCCTGGAGAAGTGGGATCCATCACGGGCTTCCATATAATCTGGAAGCTCTAACTCCATCCATGGCCCCTGGCGGACCTGCTGGCCGGAGTTGCGTTGCCCCCAGGGACCGGGTCCTGCACCGAACGAGGTATTCTGTCTCGGTGCCCTGCTGCTGCTGCAGCCCGGGCTCCGGATCCATCCTCAACACTGAGGGTATTTACTTTGTGAGGCATACTGGCACACTGTTTTCTCAGTCTGCCTGGTCCCTGCCGTGCTGCAGGCGTACCGCTTCCTCACCGGATCCCCGCACTTCCACGCTCCGGCCCCCCGGGCGGCCCCTAAAGTCTAGGCCGCGGCCTAATTTGGTCTCTGCGTCTGGAGATCGCTGCCATTACAGACAAGGCTCGGGGCACTCCTTCCTGAGAGGTCTGCCCCCCGGCCTGTGTTTCTGTCCTCCAGTTTCCCGCATTTACTTTGGCACGCCCACCTTTTTGGCTCCGGCAGCCATTTTAAGCCAGTCTGCCGACTGCCTTACAGCAACATCGCTCCTGGGCTTTGCAGCGTCCGGGGGTGAGCGCGGTATCTGGAGGACACAAACCGCTCATAGCGGCCAGTAAGCCACACCGGTTCTCCCGGTTGTGGACCCCATTCCCCTGTTTTCCTCCTCTGGTGGAATTTCTCTTGGAGGATTCTCACTTGAGGCGACATGTCTTCCACCAGGAGCAAAGCCCCTAAGATGCAGACATTCTATTCTTCTTGCACTGCCTGCAAGATTTTTCTGCCTGCTGGGTCTGTCTTTCTGCACTACTCATGAGGCACCGGCTGAGGTAGAACACAGGCCTTCCCCCGTCCCTGAGGACTTGGCAATGCCATCTCCTTGGACTGCGGCTATCACTAAGTCCTTCTCGGACTCCTTCGCCCAATCTATGACAGCTCTGACCAGGGTACTGCAGGAGTCCTTGCAGGCCAGTCAGCGGGGAAGTGCCCCCGGGTCCTCTGATTCTTGCCGCAGGCGCTCCTGCGATTCATCCCCTTCCAGGGGCATGGACTCCGGTGACAATGCTGGCGTATCTTACCCAGCTCCCTCTAAACGGCCACGCAGAGATCCTTCTCCTGCCTCCTCTCATCTCACTTAGCCTCATACTGAGGGATCTCAGATTGACAGGGATGAGGAACGGCAGCGTTCTGTGAGGCCTCCAGAGGAGGCCTCTGAGGAGGATCTTTTAGTGCATGATTTGGTATCCTCCATTAATACCGTGGTGGACCTGACTGCACCCCCTCCACCTGTGGAGGCTTCTCTTTCGGAGGAACTGTATCAGTTTCTTCCTCCATCCAGGTCACACGGCTCGTTTTTTGATCACTCTAATTTCAGATCAACAGTGCAGACGCCCAGGGCCTGCCCTGACAAACGCTTCACTAGGAAACAGAAGGATTCTCGTTATCCTTTCCCTCCAGACGTTGTAAAGGGGTGGTCGACCTCACCCAGGGTGGACCCACCTGTTTCTAGACTGTCTGCCAATACTGTAATGTTGGTTGCGGATGGCTCGTTTCTAAAGGACTCCACCGACCGCCAAATTGAACTTCTGCAGAAGTCAATTTACGAAGCTACAGGAGCCTCGTTTGCCCCTGCCTTCGCGGCAGTTTGGGCTCTGCAGGCAGTTTCTGCCTGCTTGGTGGAGCTCAACGTTGTAGCACAGGATATTCCTGAGGTAGCTACTTTGACGTCTCAGGCCACCGCGTTCACGGACTATGCCAGGACGGCTGTCATGGAATCTGCCATTCGTAATGCAGTGGCATCGGCTAACTCGCTCACAGCCCGCAGAATGTTGTGGCTGTGGGATTGGAAGGCTGACGCCACCTCCAAGAAGTTCCTCCAGGGACTCCCATTCGCGGGGAACAACTGGACGACATCATAAAGGAATCTACAGGTGGAAAGTCCACCTCCCTGCCTCAGTCAAAGGTGCAGAAGTCTGGCCAGCGTCAGATGCATGCCAAATTTCGGGCCTTTCGTCCCTCTTCAAAGCCCTCCTCTTCGTCCGCCCATTCGGACAAGGACCAGAAGTCAAATCGTACATGGCGGCCTAAGTCACAACAGAAGAAGCCTTCCGGAGCCTCTGCCTCCAAGGCAGCCTCCACATGACTCGCCGCCTCTCCCAGCAGCATCCTCGGTCGGTGGCAGGCTCTCCCGCTTTGGAGACACCTGGCTCAGCAACATCCAAGACCGATGGGTAGCAGATGTCATTTCTCACAGGCACATCTCTGTCGCCGTCAACGAAAGAATCACTCCACTGGTGGCTTCTTCCCATGTCTCTGTCACGAGGGAGGTCCTTTCTGCCCCCCTCTTGGTTAGTAGTGACCACGGACGCCAGCCTCTTGGGCTGGGGCGCCATGTTTCTCCACCACAGGGCTCAGGGCACTTGGACGGAGCAGGAATCCTCTCTTCAGATCAATGTCCTGGAGATACGGGCCATTTACTTGGCATTACTGGCCTTTCAGAAATTTCTGGTGGGGAAGCATATTCGGATTCAGTCCGACAGCGTGACCGCGGTCGCTTATATCAACCACCAGGGAGGCACTCGAAGCTCTCGGGCATTTGTTGGAGGTCCAACTATCCTTCAGTGGGTTGAGGACGACGACTCTTCCATCTCGGCGGTCCACATGCCCGGGGTGGACAATTGGGAGGCCGACTACCTGAGTCGACAAGGTATGGACACGGGTGAATGGGCCCTCCACCCAGACAGCTTTCGAGACATCTGCGACCGATGGGGAACACCGGATGTGGATTTGATGGCCTCTCGGTTGAACCACAAGGTTCCCGTCTTCTTGGCTCGCTCCCGGGATCGCCAGGCCTTGGGGGCGGACGCTCTGGTCCAGGACTGGTCCCAGTTTCGCCTCCCCTATGTGTTTCCTCCCTTGCCACTGTTGCCCAGGGTCATACGAAAACTCAGGGCGGAATGTCGACAAGCCCTGCTCATCGCTCCCGACTGGCCCAGGAGGGCCTGGTATCCAGACCTACTTCAGCTCACGGCGGGGGATCCGTGGAGGCTTCTGGTCTGTCCAGACCTCTTGTCTCAAGGTCCGTTCTTCCACCACAATTCCGCGGCTCTCAGCCTGACTTTGTGGCCCTTGAAGACTTGTTGCTGACGTCTTTCGGGTTTTCTCCGGAAGTCGCCGCCACCATGAGACAAGCCAGAAAACCTGCGTCGGCAAAGATCTACCGCAGGGTTTGGAAGATCTTCTTTTCCTGATGCCGTCTCCAGGGAGTTTCTCCTTGGCCTTTCTCTCTCCCGACCCTACTTGCCTTCCTGCAATCAGGTTTGGATAAGGGGTTGGCACTCAGCTTCCTCAAGGGGCAAATCTCTGCACTTTCCGTGCTGTTCAGTAAACGTCTGGCTAACCTTCCTCAGGTGAAGACGTTTGTGCATAGGGCAAGTCACATAGTTCCTCCCTACAGACGCCCTCTCGACCCCTGGGACCTTAACCTGGTTCTTGCGGCGTTACAGAAGCCGCCTTTCGAACCGCTAAGGGAGGTGCCCCTCTCTAGACTTTCCCAAGAAGTTGCCTTTCTGGTAGCTATTACCTCTCTTAGGAGAGTCTCAGAACTGGCAGCTCTGTCGTGCAAGTCCCCATTTCTCGTGGTCCACCAGGACAAGGTGGTGCTCCGACCTGTCCCTGAGTTTTTACCTAAGGTGCTTTCTCCTTCGCCTCATTGGGGGACACAGACCGTGGTTTGGAATGGCTCCTGCCAGGGGGTGTATGCTGGAAGAGTATTTGGCTCCTCCTCTACAGCATACACCCCCTGGCAGGAGCCATTCCAAACCAGTTTTTGCTTAGTGTCTTTATTTTCTCTCTTCCTTTTTTCTTTATTATTTTTTACTTTTTACTTTTTACTTTCCTCTCAAGAGGACATAACATTAGGAGGAAGTATTGCAGCCTCCATACTCTCCAGATGGTAACTCTCTGGATGCAGAGGCTGCAGCAGGCTTACTGACCGGAGGGATCCGGTCACAGAAAGGGAGAAGGGGAGTGCGGGGCTCCCATATGGATCGCACAGGGACCAAAAGGGCTCCTTGTTTGCCTCATTACCCCCCCGTGCGCCTGCATGTACCCCCTGCTTTTCCCTGCCTGTGGATGCAATAGGAATCCTCATGCATCCACAGCCCCTTTATGGCCTAGTCATCAGGGACCCACTTTTGGGGTCCGTGCTTCGCCTCCGCCTTCCCCCTGCGGCAGATGCGGCGACTTTTTAGTCCTCCGCGCCGTCTCCTACTCTTTTTCGGGGCCGAGAATTAATCTAGGCCCCGGCTTCGGCCTAGCGCTGGCCGGCACGCCCCCCGCACGCCCCCGAAATTGCATCACAGAGCGCGTCGGGACCGCGGTTTGGCGCTCCTCGCTCCTTGCGAGTCTTTCTGCGTGTTCAACCACGCCCCCTTATTCCCCTTCTCCGTTGTTGATACAACTCCGTTCGGAGCCGCTCCCATCGGGCCGCAGCTGATAAAGGGGCTCTGAGTCGCAGCTCCGCTCAGCAGGTGCTTGCTGAGCGATTTAAGGCACCAATTTAATGTTCTAGTCTTCCCACCGCTGCCATCTCATAGGGAAGTCTGGGGGAGCAGTCCCAGCTACTACAGGAGCCCTACAAGTAGGTCTCCTCCAGGAACTAGCTATTGCTTAGCTACTTATTAATGCACACCCTGCATATGTCACTGTGGTGTATTTTCTACTGTTTTTCTTCTCCAGCACAGCAGCACTTATTCAGCAGTTGATCCTGCTGCTTCTCTCTCTCTCAACCCCCCGCCCTCCCCCTCTCAGTCTGTGTATGTATACACTATTAAGTCTTGCAGTCAGGAGTTTAAGCTGGAATTTTTGCTTATTCCCATAGACAAAACCTCTCCTACTAGGGGGGTATTTCTAGTGGGGACTGCAGTTGAGCATACAGTGCCTATAGTATATGACAATGTGGTTGGATCAGGAGACCTATGACGTACTGCCGTAATGTGGACAACTTTGTCCATGTCTCATAAGGCATGAGGCTTTGCCCCTATTACCATCTATCTCAGGGCATTCCTTGGTCGACCCGCCAAACGATGGCCCGACCTCCTAGGCCATCCACAGTGGGGTACTCGGACTGCAGCCGAGATACTTCTCAGCTGCCCGACATGCTTCTTCTAGGTTCGCCTCAGGTGAGGATGCTGGGTTGAAGCAGTGATTTTTCTACATCTCCGTCACACTCACCCCTCACCCCCCGCAGTTGGGGGTGCTGTTGCAGTCGTCATATTTCAAGACTGCACGACTCTGTCACGTTTTTCCTTTGTCAACCACATTTGGACAGCTGCGTAGAAGTTGATTCTTCTCAGGACTGTCCAGCATCTTTCTTCAGTACCAACAGTTGGGCCTCTGAGTGACAGTATAGCGCCGGTTCTCCGGACCGCTAGACGGTAATCTTCAGCCCCAGCTGCCCTCGCTAGCTCACCATGATTTCTATTTAACAAGGGGATCACTCTCAGGGGCATTGTTTCACGGTTTTTACCGTTGGTAGGTCAACAGGATCTCGAGGTTCTTCCTTTCACCCGGCCTACAAACACAGCTGATCTTCCTGCAAAGGACCTGTACTCAGCTCCTGTGGGGAGCCCAGCGCTCACACAATGGACGGTTCCTCCTCGGTTCTGGACCCCTCCGGACTCCGGAGACGCAGAGTTTGGGGATCACTATCCCCTCTCACACAGAGTTTTCAAGGACGGATCTCTGGCACCTGAGGCGCCTTGCATGCTCCTCCCTCAGCTTTCCTCTGTTGGGGTGCAGTTTTGAGAATCCCAGTTATATACCCTACTCCTTCCTCAGCCCCCCTCTGGCGGGGTGCTGGGTCAAGGTTAAGAGTGCCGTATGTTTTTTCTTTTTCCTCTGGTGGAGTCTCCGGTCGGAGTTCAGACATCAGGAGCCTACCCAGCCTACCTCCCCAAGCTACACAACATCAAGATGCTGGGTTGCTGGACGTGGAACAGGAGGGCCTGCGGCCCCTCGCCGCTCCTGTCATGCAGGTGGATTGAGAACATGTGCAAGTGCTACGCAAGGTCCAACCTGGAGCAGGCTCTACCAGTCTCCGTAATCTACTCAGACCCAACTCTGGCCGCATGAATCTCAGGTGGGCCGTCCGGTGCACGGCATGGCCGTATGTACGGTCCCCGCTCTTCCTCACTTGGAAGATCCTTCAACAGTTGCACAGCACAACTGGGTCGCTCTATCCCTCAGCACACCGCCCTACGCGAGCGAGGCCTGGTCCCAGATCTACTAAATTCAGCACGCACGTCCTCATTCCTGCAACAAGCATTGTACGGCCGTGATGACTGTGAAAGCTTTACCTTCAGGATGGGCGCTTGGCATGCATGAGTAAGGCAGAACCTGCCCCTACTGAACCCATCACGGGTTTTTTTTGTTTGTATGCAAGCTGAGACTTCAGGATGCAGAAGCTTCTCCCTTGCACTGACTAGCCGTCTATTCTCCACGTGGAACAAAGGGTTTAAGGCTCCGAACACAGCCTTTTT
The DNA here is from genome assembly GCA_033576535.1 of Allobates femoralis. NCBI lineage: Eukaryota > Metazoa > Chordata > Amphibia > Anura > Aromobatidae > Allobates > Allobates femoralis. Next base: position 50,668,138 of record JARQOC010000010.1, on the reverse strand, counting down.
CACCCAGTTGTCTCGCCATCCCCGGAAAGTTGCGTCTACTAAGGACGATGGGCCTTGGCGTACTGATTTCCCGCAAACCACAACAAGTGGAAATGCGGGGTGTTCTTTCCTCGTACCTCCTCCGGCCACATTGGATGAAGCCTTGGGCGACGGTTCCTATGCGTTCCGATCTCCCCCTGTGATGATGGATGCAGTCGTGGGCGACGGTTCCTCTGCGTTCCGATCTCCCCCTGCCATGATGAATGCAGTCGTGGGCGACGGTTCCTCTGCGTTCCGATCTCCCCCTGCCATGATGAATGCAGTCGTGGGCGACGGTTCCTATGCGTTCCGATCTCCCCCTGCCATGATGAATGCAGTCGTGGGCGACGGTTCCTATGCGTTCCGATCTCCCCCTGCCATGATGGATGCAGTCCTGGGCGACGGTTCCTCTGCGTTCCGATCTCCCCCTGCTATGACGGATGCAGTCCTGGGCGACGGTTCCTATGCGTTCCGATCTCCCCTATGGACGACTTGCCACAGACGCTTCAACATCAAGCTCCTCACAATGGATATCTGAGCTTGCTGCGCATAGCATAGCTCCGAGCCAATTTTCGATCTCCCCCAGTCGTCTCCGGCTCCTGGGTTGCAGCATACTGTTGGCCATCGCAACAGCTGAATCAATGCCACAGACTACATGGCACAGTTCCTGATACAACTGCAGTCTCCCCAGCCGCCAATGGGCCCTGGGTTGTAGCGCACTAACGATCGCCGAACCAGCTGGTTCACATCAGGCATACAGAGTACAGCTCTGCCACCCGGAACAAGAGCAGAATATCGGCGCGCCTCTCAGGACCAGTTGTATTCCATACGCCTTAATATAGTCAGAGAGGCTCCCTTCGTTCCAGATCGCTTGAAGAGCTATCCACTGGAGCTACGATGTTGCGCTTGAAAACGATATATAGCTGCCGTGACCTAGTGGTAAGCACAGCTGTCTACCAACGCAAAACTGCCCGGGTACAGACATCTTCTTAATCTTCAGTCATAGTGACTCTCGCCTATGTTTTTTTCCCGGATTACGGATGGTTCATCAGTTCCATCTGACGAAGCTGAATACATCTTCTTTGTCACATGTAATCTCCAGTTAGGCTACTTCAACAGTCATGTGATACTCTGGGCAGATCTTTTCCCCAGTGGGGCCGTCTTTATCCTGTCTGACTGTCGTTAGTCAGAGGTTTTTTCTTTCAACGGGTCTTGGCTTCCTCGAGTTCTCTAGTCTGAGCACGGATACGATAATCCGCTCCTGAATACAGTTCTTTCCCTGGTATGTTTCTATCTGCATACCCTTCTCGGATGCACGCACAATCATATCCATCGGAGTGCCTTCTCTCCTTTGGGCCCACTTTCCACCCAGACAGTCCAGTGGTTTCATCTACCTCGACGTGTCGCTGACAGCAGTCGTCGCCTTGTCCTCCGTCTAGGTTTACTGTTCATGGTTTATTCTACCGGACGTTTGATGTCCTGTCCTCACCGGCAGACCCCATAGGTTTGGGGGTTTTCTCCTTCACATTCTGTGGTTTTGGGCATCCATGGGCATGGATGTTTACGTATGTATGTATATATGTATATATATTGGTGTGTATATGACAAAAGGCCTATTTCTCACTTGCAGTGGTTTTCCACGCATCATGGCTTACCTTCCTGGGTATACCCTTGGTTTTTAGCCACCCTTGCCGGGACGTTCACAGGTGTTCTTAGGTGAGTTTCACTCTGGTCCTGCTACCAGAGAACAGAGTTTTTTCTCCGGCTGCCATCGCTGTATGCACCTTAGATGCTGGTTCTGCGTCCTCTTGTGCTTCCAGCTTCGGTTATCTCTTTTTTATTCTCAAGTTCCTTGCTGTTTTCTCGAAGTTTTCATACGCTGTTCCCAGAACTATGTGTCTTCTGGAGACACTTCCATTACCAGTACCGGTTCATACTGTACGGCTGTGGCATTTCCTAGTTGCAGCCTTTCCTCCACCTTTAAGGGTGCTTTGACCTACGCGGTCACCCTTATGAAGGTGGTCTTTTCATCCCGCCTGCAAGTCTTTTTTCTTCCATCCCTGTGCTTCATACCAGGGCATGAGTGACGTTGGGTACATTCTGTCTCTCTGCCACACCCTTGTGCCTGTTTGGACATTTCCACACATGCAGAGGCCGGACTCTCTAGGTCATTTCTTTCTTCAGAATGATACCAAGGGACTATGCCAGGTTCCCCGGTCACAGGTCTACTGCCTTAGAACTGCTGGCTAGAACTGCTGGCTAGATATGGTATAGTTTTTTCGATCATTGAATACCGAGGTTCTCTACTCCTTGGACAGGAGTATTCTAGATCTTTGGGCTATGTACACACAGGTGTGCTCGCCAGCCGTCTGAGTTAGTCTTATTTTTGGTGATCATTTTGACGTCTATACTCAAGCGTTAAATAACGCAAATCCGGGTATACGTATTCCCTAGGCGGCAATATCCCACCTCGGTAGTGCGTTTTTTACAAGAGTTTATAACAATATTCTCTCCCACCCAGGGACTGCTTTAGGACGTCCCACGGTCTGTGTCCCCCAATGAGGCGAAGGAGAAAAGGAGATTTTTGTGTACTCACCGTAAAATCCTTTTCTCTTAGCCTCTAATTGGGGGACACAGCTCCCACCCTGTTGTCCGTATCAGGATTTGTGGTATTGTTTCCTTTTTAGGATGCTTTCCGGTATATGCGCCTTCTCTGTTAAGCTCTACGCTTTATCGGGATCATTGATAGTCGCCTTGTTTTTTTGTGACCTGCTCCTTGTCACTGTCGTCTTCTCCTACTGCTTTAGCACAAACTGGTTTGGAATGGCTCCTGCCAGGGGGTGTATGCTGTAGAGGAGGAGCCAAATACTCTTCCAGCATACACCCCCTGGCAGGAGCCATTCCAAACCACGGTCTGTGTCCCCCAATTAGAGGCTAAGAGAAAAGGATTTTACGGTGAGTACACAAAAATCTCCTTTTTTCCATTCCACCTTAATCAAGACATTGTCCTGCTGTCTTTTTGTCCTAACCCTGTTCACCAGTATGAGAAGGCTCTGCATACTTTGGATCTGGTTGAGCTGTCAGGATTTATGTCTCTCGCACGGCCTCCTTTCGCCGCGCGGATTCCCTGTTCGTTCTCATGACGGGCCAGAAAAAAGGATTGCTGGCCTCCAAGTCCTCTTTGGCTCGGTGGATCAAGGTCCCTATCCAGGAGGCCTACCTTTCCTCAGGAACGCCTATCCCTTTGGGTATTAAGGCGCATTCGACAAGAGCTGTGGGGGCCTCGTGGGCTTTACGTCACCAGGCTACAGCACAACAGGTGTGTCAGGTGGCAACTTGGTCCAGCCTACACACCTTCATGAAACATTATCAAGTTCATGCGTACGCTTCTGCAGACGCTAGTGTGGGCAGACGGATCCTTCAGGCAGCAACCGCTCACCTATGATTGGTGCTGCCACGTTTTGGGTCTTTTCCCACCCAGGGATTGCTTTTGGACATCCCAATTGTCTGGGTCCCCCAATGGAGCGAATAAGAAAAAGAGAATTTTGTTTACTTACCGTAAATTCTTTTTCTTCTAGCTCCTAATTGGGAGATCCAGCACCCACCCTGTTGCCTTTTGGGCTTTGTTTTCTGTTCAGTGGCTGGTGTTATACATGTCACTTATGTTGTTTGGTTGGCCGATATGTTATGGCCGGACCTTCTGGTTTTGGTGTGGGTTTTTGTCCTCCTTCCTGCTTATGCACCGAACTGATGGAATTTCTCCTAAAGGGGGTGTATAGGCAGTATGGGAGGGCTTCACTTTTTGTTTTAAGTGTAGTACTTTGTGTGTCCTCTGGAGGCGGAAGCTATACACCCCAATTGTCTGGGTCTCCCAATTATGAGCTAGAAGAAAAAGAATTTACGGTAAGTAAACAAAATTCTCTTTTTTGACAGGTTGATCTGCGAGTGGAGCAGGCTGCCATGAGAGGTGGTGAGTTCCCCTTCAATGGAAGTCTTTCACACAGAGGCAGAACAGACATTTGTTGGGATTTAGTGAACCCTGCTTTGAGCAGGGGGTTGGCCAAGATGACCCAGGAGGTTCCTTACAATTCCACCATTCTAGGATTCTTAAAAGAATATATATCAATTCAACCATGCCATTCAGGGCAGGTGCAAACCTGGATGACATCCCCTCAGCACTGTAGCTGCAGGCAAAGGGAGTCTCCAGTGATCTCTGGCTAACACTCTGGTAAATCTGCTTCACACAAAGGGAGGGAATGTATATTTGGAGTAACTCCTTCCCTTGCACCCCGTGACCCATTCTATGGCCACAGAAGGGTTAAAGAGATCTGCAGCTGATCCCACAGGTACTCCTTGTGCTTCTACCCGTGGTGCCGATGGCAGAACCTGCACCTGCAGGAACATCTAAAACCAGGGTGGAGGAAACTATTGTTTTTCCTTGGATAGGACAGAGCTTGGATTGTGCCTTGAGGTTATCCGGGGCGTGGAGCTCATTCATCCGACTCCAGACAAAAAGTGAAGGATAAAGCCGGGGCAGTGCGCTAATCCGAAAAGATTCGCTCTGTAATAACCTGGTTTGTAGCACAGGTGTGTGCCAGAAGGATTGTGATTCTTGTAGTGTCCACCTTACCCAATGAGTGGAGCTGTGAGGTATGGCAGGTGCAGTCTGGCACATGAACAGAGGGGGCGCTACTAAACGGGTGGAGATCAGTGGGGATGAGCTTTTTCCATGTGCACAAAAATATTAAGGGAGGAAGAAGTTAACATCCTGAGTTTAAGGGTATAATCCTATATCCCGGCACCAGGAGGGGGTGCTGGCATCCTTTATCACATGCTTTAGACTGAGGGCGCTGCTACATTTTGGGATAGAGCAGTAAACCCAGCCAGTATGAGCCTTAACCTGTGTGTATGTGAACACCTAGCACTTCTGCAAGAAAACAAACAGTATGAACCCAAGACTGCAGCAGTAGTCATGCTGAGGTCTTTTTTTTTTTGTTTTGTTGAGGATGCAGTTTTTTGTTTTTTTAGGTTCAAACTCGGATCTCAATGAAGAAAATATGCAGTAAAAATGGAGAGATTGATGTTTTTAATTTTAAACTATATAAAGCAAGGGAAAAAAACACACATTTCGAGAATAAGCTTGAGGAAATAGGATTCATTTTGCTTTTTTTTTTTTCCTTCCACACTAATGCTGAAATAAATGCAATGTGTGAACATACCTTAAAGGTGTTTGCATGATGTGAAATGTCATGGACTGTACTTTAAACGTATACAAAGGCCCTGATTCTCCTGGGAACGTATGTGTTCTCTGCTAGCCTGGTATCTTGCCCTCTACCTATCTTCTGGTTTAGACTTAATGCCAGATGTGCGCTTGATACCTGGCAATGTCCACGGGAATGTCCTTTAACTAATTGCCATACATACATTTTTTACTTTCTTATGCTAGCCTTGTCATATAGGAATCTACCAGGTGTTACTGTGTCCATGGTCAAGTATATAACAGCTGCAGGCTTATGTTGTAGAAGGACTGATGAGCAGGCAGCAGATGGGGCTATGACAAAGGGGATGCCCAGGCTTGGAAGAAACCTCTACAGGCACTCTACAACCTGCAGTGCGCACATTGTCACCATTCCCGGGACACATGACCCTGTATATGCATTTTGCTGATCATGTATATGTGGTCACTTGTCCGACCATCTGCCCTACTTCCCTCATTCTGCAGAAATCTGCAGCTGTCCACTGGAACATAATCACCAGACCTGACTACAACAGAAAATGTATGGCAGGAACTAAAGCTCAGAGTTCATAGAAGGACTCATGAGACCTGCAGGATGTGAAGAATGGGCCAAATCCACCTGAGCAATGCAGGGACTAGTCTCTCCATACAGGAGGCGTCTGGAGTGTCATCACCAACAAAAACTGAAGGAGCAAGAGTTAAATACATTTCACTAATGTGTTCAATACTTTTTCCCTGTGTCATTTCTCATTGTTACACATTTATGGACATCTATGGTTGATTTCTTTGTGTGGATTGGATGAGTTGTTACCGACATCTGGTGATAATTTCATGTCATTGCCACCTTTAGAAATATATTTACTTAGAAAATTGGTGACGTGTTCAAAACGTATTTTACCAGCTGTAGATAAAATGCTAATAGTCAGTAATCTGCATTTATTCCTATACTGTATCCGTATATCTCGGCTCCTCGTCCATCAGCTGAAGATTTATTGTCAGTGTCCGCCTCATTCCAGTTCATACTCGTAAACCTCATTAAGGATTTATGCTAATCTGTAAATTGCCATCTATAATCATTTTTCCCCTAATCCACAAAGGGAAGGGAATACAGGACAATGCGCGGCACAAGATTCACACTACAGTAAAGGGTGTACAATTGCTGATTGCACAACACCTTTAAGAGCCCCAGCATGCCCTTAATACTGCATTAACGTTTAGTGTCATTTTCCATTATCTGACTAATCACTAGAGCACTGTTCATACTGATCTTTTAGGTGCATGAATAGAATACCAGAAGTGCAGTATGGACTACCATCTGAACGCCTGTACGTCCAATGGGTAATGGATTGTCACCTCCACAGCTTCTTGGGTGATGGGCTAAATCCTATTGATGTTCCACATTCCTCATAGCAAAATATATATATTTGTAATTGGGAGTAGCGTGACTGTTCCTCCTGTTTGTGTTCTGCAGAGTGAACTTCAAACACTTCAACTTCACCATGAACTGTAACCTTCTCCTCATCACGACAGGAGCTGAGCTCATCCCGGAGATGTTACCGGCACTTAGCTGAATAATATATTAATATATGTCCAGGGTGCTCTCTGATCATCTGAGAAGCAGCAAAAAATCATTTTAGGGTAAATATATTGAAATTATACCTCTTAATGATAGATTGGTAGAAGTTTAAAATCCTGTACCCCACAATGTGTGCAGCAATAAATACTCCTGTTTAATACTGCCCCTATGTACAAGAATATAACTATTATAATACTGCCCCCTATGTACAAGAATATAACTACTATAATACTGCCCCTATATACAAGAATATAACTACTATAATACTGCCTCTATGTACAAGAATATAACTACTATAATACTGCCCCAATGTACAAGAATATAACTACTATAATACTGCTCCTATGTACAAGAATATAACTACTATAATACTGCCCCCTATGTACAAGAATATAACTACTATAATACTGCTCCTATGTATAAGAATATAACTACTATAATACTGCCCCTATGTACAAGAATATAACTACTATAATACTGCCCCTATATACAAGAATATAACTACTATAATACTGCCCCTATGTACAAGAATATAACTACTATAATACTGCCTCTATGTACATGAATATAACTACTATAATACTGCCTCTATGTACATGAATATAACTACTATAATACTGCCTCTATGTACAAGAATATAACTACTATAATACTGCTCCTATGTACAAGAATATAACTACTATAATACCGCTCCTATGTACAAGAATATAACTACTACAATACTGCCCCTATGTATAAGAATATAACTACTATAATACTGCCCCTATGTACAAGAATATAACTACTATAATACTGCTCCTATGTACAAGATTATAACTACTATAATACTGCCCCTATATACAAGAATATAACTACTATAATACTGCCCCTATGTACAAGAATATAACTACTATAATACTGCCCTATGTGCAAGAATATAACTACTATAATACTGCCCTATGTACGAGAATATAACTACTATAATACTGCTCCTTTGTACAAGAATATAACTACTATAATACTGCCCCTATATACAAGAATATAACTACTATAATACTGCTCCTATGTACAAGATTATAACTACTATAATACTGCCCCTATGTACAAGAATATAACTACTATAATACTGCTCCTATATACAAGAATATAACTACTATAATACTGCCCCTATGTACAAGAATATAACTACTATAATACTGCTCCTTTGTACAAGAATATAACTACTATAATACTGCTCCTATGTACAAGAATATAACTACTATAATACTGCCCCTATATACAAGAATATAACTACTATAATACTGCTCCTATGTACAAGATTATAACTACTATAATACTGCCCCTATGTACAAGAATATAACTACTATAATACTGCTCCTATGTACAAGAATATAACTACTATAATACTGCCTCTATGTACAAGAATATAACTACTATAATACTGCATATATGTACAAGAATATAACTACTATAATACTGCCCCTATATACAAGAATATAACTACTATAATACTGCTCCTATGTACAAGATTATAACTACTATAATACTGCCCCTATATACAAGAATATAACTACTATAATCCTGCCCCTATGTACAAGAATATAACTACTATAATACTGCCCCCTATGTAGAAGAATATAACTACTATAATACTGGGACTATGTACAAGAATATAACTACTATAATACTGCTCCTATGTACAAGAATATAACTACTACAACCCCTGGCACAATTGATGGAATCACCGGGCTAGGAGGATGTCCATTCAGTTGTTTAATGTCTTAGAAAAAAAAGCAGATCACAGACATGGCACAAAACTAAAGTCGTTTAAAATGGCAACTTTATGGCTTTAAGGCTGGCTTCACATCACGGTGTGATCCGGTCTGGGGCTGTCCGAGATGACCCTGACAGCCCTGGACCGGATCAGCACACAGAACCGGAGGGCCAAATGTGCCCTCCGGTCCTGTGTGCAGCCGGATGCTGCTAATTGCAGCCGCAGCTGCTGATTTTTCAAGACAGCGGCTAGCATGGAGCTAGGCGCGGTCCTGAAAGAACAGAGGCGTGCAGCTGCCAGTGTTCGGTTCCCGAATCCTCCCAGTCCGGGGCAATCCGGCCACCTAGGCTCCCATGTTAAGGAGCGCCGGATCGCCCCAGCTCCGGGAGAATCCGGGATCCGGCAAATTGAGGAGATTTTTCTCCCTGGACAAAAAAAATGATGCAAGCAACATTTTTGTGTCCGGAGAGAATAATCCGAATTCCCCCGGATTGTCCCGGAGTGATGAAACCGGATGGCAGAGAGCTATCATCCGGCTCCATTAGACCCCATTGGCTGCTATGATCGGACAGCCCCGGATCAAAAAAAACGTGGTGTGAAGCCAGCCTAAGAAACACTAAAAGAAATCAAAATAAAAAATGTGGTAGTCAGTAAAGGTAAATGTTTTCAGACCAAGCAGAGGGAAAATATTGTGGATATTGTAATATCACTCAATTCTGAGTAAAAAATTATGGAATCACCCTGTACATTTTCATTCCCAAAACTAACACCAGCTGTTTCAAATTAGATCTGATCGTTAGTCTGCATCTAAAAAGGAGTGATCACACCTTGGAGAGCTGTTGCACCAAGTGGACTGACATGAATCATGGCTCCAACACCAGAGATGTCAATTGAAACAAAGGAGAGGATTATCAAACTCTTAAGATGGTAAATCATCACACAATGTTGTAAAAGATGTTGGTTGTTCACAGTCAGCTGTGTCTAAAATCTGGTCCAAAAACAAACAACATGGGAAGGTTGTTAAAGGGAAACATATTTTTCAGCAAAGGTATTACCGTATATACTCGCGTATAAGCCGAGTTTTTCAGCCCAAAAATTGGGCTGAAAAGTACCCCCCTCGGCTTATACGCGAGTCAATACAGCAGCCCCAGCAGCCTCCGTAATCCAGGGCCCCCCCAGCCTTGTTCCGGTAACCTGTAAAGTAAAATATACTTATCACTGTCCCGCTGCCGTCCGCGCCCGCATCCGCCGACATGTGATCCTCCATCTTCATGCGTCTTCTTCCGGTTTTCTCTGTTCATCGCAGGCAATGACGTCATTGCCGGCGCCGAACACAGGAAGTCGGAAGAAGACGCATGAAGATGGAGGATCGCATGTCGGCGGATGCGGGCGCGGACGGCAGCGGGACAGTGATAAGTATATTTTACTTTACAGGTTACCGGAGCAAGGCTGGGGGGGCCCTGGATTACTGGGGCTGCTGTATACTACCACTGGGGCTGCTGGGGCTCCTATATACTACCACTGGGGCTGCTGGGGCTCCTATATACTACCACTGGGGCTGCTGGGGATGCTATATACTACTGCTGGGGCTGCTGTATACTACCACTGGGGCTGCTGGGGCTCCTATATACTACCACTGGGGCTGCTGGAGCTCCTATATACTACCACTGGGGCTGCTGGGGATGCTATATACTACCACTGGGGCTGCTGGGGATGCTATATACTACCACTGGGGCTGCTGTATACTACCACTGGGGCTGCTGGGGCTCCTATATACTACCACTGGGGCTGCTGGGGCTCCTATATACTACCACTGGGGCTGCTGGGGCTCCTGTATACTACCACTGGGGCTGCTGGGGATGCTATATACTACCACTGGGGCTGCTGGGGATGCTATATACTACCACTGGGGCTGCTGTATACTACCACTGGGGCTGCTATAAACTACCACTGGGGCTGCTGGGGATGCTATATACTACCACTGGGGATGCTATATACTACCACTGGGGCTGCTGGGGATGCTATATACTACCACTGGGGCTGCTGTATACTACCACTGGGGAGGCCTGTATACCACTGGGGGGGGCCTGTATACCACACTGCTGGGGGCTTTATACCTGTGCTGGGGTCCACCCTCGGCTTATACACAAGTCAATATGTTTTACCAGATTTTTGGGGCAAAAGTAGGGGGGTTGGCTTATACACGGGTCGGCTTATACACGAGTATATACGGTACTTCTAAAATGTAACTTTTATTGATTTCTTTAAAACCAAGGGAACGATTAAGGCCACTTTACACACACAGATATCTGTGTCCAACTTCTGAACAGATCTCTGGTTGCAGTGAAATCATGGACACATTGTTCCATTTCTACACAGCCACAAAATGTAACAATGTGTCCATGATTTCACTGAAACCAGAGATCTGTTCAGAAGTTGGACACAGATATCTGTGTGTGAAAGTGGCCTTTAGTCCCAACCTGTGCAGTCGAACATTTGATACACACAGAAAGGGGAAAGGGGGAAAAATGACCCTGTTCTTTCCCTGGCTTGCCCTACCTGACTACAGAGTTTTCAACATGTAAAAACCCTTATGATGGTGTCCCCGTACCACGACGGCTCACCCTGCTGATCCTTATTGAGCAACTGGGAGGGGGTCATACATGCATCATCCTTTAGATTCCTCCGTGTTCCAATATACTCAGTGAATCTAGAAAAATGGGGTTGATCTTTGAGAGTCCGGGTCAATCCCTTGAACTCAGTGGTATGAGATAAAAGACCACTTTAGGAATTGTCAACCCAAAATATGGTGGTATTCCCTTCACATATTATATAATCTCATGGGAAAGATGTTTAATATACAGTGTGGTAGATACTCAGATTCAAAATGTATGTCACTGAACCTCGTCCATCCACCTGGTATATGTAGTTAAGAACTCAATACACCTACTTTTTTCCCATGTAGGTTTCCTACCATACACAAAGCAATCAAACAATTCCTTGTTCAGGATTGTGGCCCAGTGCTAGGATACAACAAGTGTCCCCCTTTTTTTTTTCTTTCCCCAGTTGTTTCAGTAACCAGGCAGGACCAATGTCAAGCAAAGCAAATATTACAATATCAGTCATATATAGATCACATATGTACTCATCTTGTCCTGAAGTCAGACACTCAATGCGTTTCCCCCATCAGAGATACAGTGATGGGTTCATCAGGAGTGCACAGCTATGGATGTAGGGGAATGGTCCTCAGCTGCATGGCTAGGATCCTGATTCCCCCCTCTATACCTAATTCTCAATGGATGGCGGCCCCTACCCCCCCAGTCACATCCTTATATCCTCTGTGTGCTGATAGAGGAGGCGGCGCCGGCATGCACTCCACGTCGCGCCGCTCTCCTCTTTCGTGCGGGTCAAATACCGGAAGTGCGTCATCTGGTAAGATTATGTGACCGCAGGCTTCCGTCGCAGTAAACGTTTCCGTGACCCGAAGCATGCGGTTCATTATTCGGTCCTCCGGGTACACAGGTCTAATAACTTGGTTCCTCTTATGCTGGCGATGTATATAGCAAATGCCAATCATCACTACAGTCTAAAGGAGACTCCACAAGCTACAATTGTTTACTTATAGACTGGGCTTATCGGAACCCTTGCCTTGGGATAAAATAGAAGTATCTGATGCATATGCATGCAGTAGATCCCCTGATGGCACCTCCATCATTTTACCCTGCCGGTTTACATTATTGCACAGGATGGATATATCAATTGGTGGTGTGACTGGGTATATATACAGGTCTTCTCATAGACAGAAGGATACTACGACAAATACATATGTGGTCATGTTCAGTATCCACTGCTCAAAAGATAATTAGTTATAACGCAATAGCCATGCAGTGATGACTCAATATGTTAAGGTATCCACGATCCGTTTCTGGATTAATAGATATCGCTAGAATATCCTGTATAAATGCAAAGCACCCCTAGAGAATGGTACTAGAAATTAGTAGGCCACCAGGGTGTCCACCTATAGACAGGGCGCAGTATATTACAAAAAGGGTGTGTAGGTGAGTTGTTTCGTTCAAACCACATGCACCCGCCAACTCCATCCTGTAGATCCACCTAATTTCTTTTTTAAGGATTGTCTTTAGTTACAACCCCTAACCGATTTGTCTACCACCTATATGATCTAAAAGTAAAAGCATTTCAGGGTCTCTCCCATGTATCTCTCTCACATGGCGTGATATCGGGGTGTGTCTCGTGTTTCTTATGTCTCCCAAATGGTCCCCTATACGTTTCTTTAGGGGTGTTTTTGTTTTCTCGACATAATCCATTGGGCATGTACATTGAAACAACCCCCTCCTTCCTACAGTTGCCAAAATGTCTAGTTTCAAACTTCTCCCCAGTGGTGCTACTCTGGAAGGAGTCCGAATATTTGACATAGGCGCTAGAGATGCACTTGGCACATCTAAACGTGCCATTGTTCCTTGGTCTAGCCATGTGCCTTGCTTTTTTGGTGTGCAGTAGAAGCTGTGGACCAGCTGGTCCCTAAGTGACCTCTCCAGTCTATATGTCATAGCTTTTTTTTAGGGATAAAGGGGGCTAAATCTTTGTCAGCAATAAGTACCCCCCAATGTCTTTCAAAGATTTTCCTCACATTCTCCTGACGGTCATCATATGCCCCTATCATCCTTACTATGTCATTAGGTACTGACTTCCCTTTCAGTCTGAGAAGGGTAACTCGACTGTTGTTAACCACATTCTGGAAGGCATTACTCAGTACACGTGGGGGATATCCTTTATCTAGGAATCGTTTCTGCATACCCCTTACCTCCAGATGGAACTTTCCTGTCTTGCTCTCAGATACTGGCCTTGTGGTATACCCATTTTCAGACTCCTAGGGTGGTGGATATCTCATCTCAATAGGTCGTTAGTCACCGTCGGTTTACAAAAGATATTTGTTTGCAACGCCCCACATCCATCTTTGTAGATGGTGACATCCAAGAAATTGATAGATCCTTCATGGATCTCTGAGGTGAATCTCAGACCCAAACAGTTTACATTCAGTTCAGTAATGAAGCTCTCAAATGATTGTTTATCGCCTTCCACAGTATCATAACATCATCAATGTAACGCCCCAAAATTGTATCTGGGGGCTCCACCATGCTGTACTGTCTTCGGGAACACAACTGTGTCCTCCCACCAGCCAAGGAGCAAATTGGCATAGCTGGGGGCAGAGGAGCTCCCATAGCCGTGCCCCTGCGCTGGTGGTAGAATTTCCTGTTGAACATGAAGTATTTATGGGTCAGTACATATGATAACAGTGAGAGGACCAACCTGCTGTGTTCCTGATATTGTATCCCTCGGGTCTTTAGATAGTGCTCCACTGCTTTCAATCCCATCTCAAGGGGAATACTGCTATACAGTGCCTCCACATCTATCGAGGCTAGCCGTGTATCAGTCCCCACCGAGACACCATCAAGTTTACTTATTAGATCAAGAGTATCTCTGATGTAAGAGGGAAGACTGGTAACAAATTCCCTCAGGATCTTATCAAGGTAAACCCCACAGTTCTGGGTGATGGATTCAATCCCAGACACTATGGAAGGACCCTTAAGAGGAGTAAAACCCTTGTGGACTTTAGGGAGTGCATAGAACACAGCAGTCACAGGATATTTGTTATGCATGAAGTCCTTCTCGCTGCTTGAGATTACACCTTGAGCCTGACCTCCCTGTAGTATGCCTTCCAGTTCCTTTTGGAACTCCTCTGTAGGATACCCCTCCAGTCTGGTTAAGGTGGTACTATCATCAAGTATACTTAGGCACATTCTTCTATAACACTTATGATCCATCACGACAAGGGTACCACCCTTGTCGGCTGGTTTCAATATTATCTGGTCATTTTTGGTTAGGTTATTCAAGGTGTGCCGTTCCTCTCTAGTGAGCTTTGAATAGTATACCTCTTTTCTTGTTTTTCCCAAACACTTAAGATCGTTTGTCACCAGACTGGTGAAGATGTCTACACTTGTAAGATCACTACTAGGTGGCATCTTCCTACTGGGAGGTCTGCAATCCGTGAAGGGGTCTTTACCAACTTCATTTGATTCCTTGGATCACCTGATGAAGCCGGAGTTTACCGCCAAAATGCGTTGTGAGGACCTGCGTTTGGAACATAAAGTAAGGATTGCCTTTTAAAAATCTGTCTCCTGCCTCCTCTTTAAGAGCGCCCCAACTACCGCTGAATCCCCTCTTATCTTTTTCTGCAACTTCCTTTGATTGACCTTTTGCCAGGTCCCTAAGGTCAGAGAAGGTACAAATGTCTTCCTCCTCAATACCCAATTGGCAGCATTTTTCCTCATCATTGATCTTAAAGAATCTCCTCCATTTTAACTTCCTTGCGAATAGATTCAGGTCTTTCACCCATTCAAATTCATTAAAGTGGTTATTTGGGACAATAGAGAGTCCTTTTGAAAGTACATTTCTTTCTGCTTCAGAGAGGTGATGGTTTGTAAGATTGATAATCCTATTGTTGTCTACTGCTTTGGTCGTGCCCCTTGATCCACAGTTCTCCCTCTCAATAGTTATGGGTCTCTCCCTAAAAAAGGACCACTCACATAGGACCCCAAGATAGTAGGCCCCGATAATGTTGATCCAAAGTGTGTGTATATGCCAATGCCGAGGTCTGGTCTCCTTGGACTGACATCCGACCCCCATGCCTTGGTTCTTCCGGATTCTCTCCACCATGTTCCCCTCTGCCTTTGCCTCCCTTCTTCTTCCTCCATCTCCTGTTCCTGGGGTGTCTTTGTGGTTGGGGAAACATACTGGTAGACCAAGGAAGACATCAAAGTGTCTGACCGGAAACTTAAAGCAATATGTCTCCAAAACAGGAAATGCACAACAAAACAAATGAGGAACGAATGGGAGGAAACTGAAGTCAATGTCTGTGACCGGACTGTAAGAAACCGCCTAAAGGAAATGGAATTTACATACAGAAAAGCTAAACATAAGCCATCATTAACACCTAAACAGAAAAAAACAAGGTTACAATGGGCTAAGGAAAAGCAATCGTGGACTGTGGATGATTGGATGAAAGTCATATTCAGGGATGAATCACGAATCTGCATTGGGCAAGGTGATGCTACTGGAACTTTTGTTTGGTGTCGTTCCAATGAGATTTATAAAGATGACTCCCTGAAGAGAACATGCAAATTTCCACAGTCATTGATGATATGGGGCTGCATGTCAGGTAAAGGCACTACAGAGATGGCTGCCATTACATCTTTAATAAATGCCCAAATTTACATTGATATTTTGGCCACTTTTCTTATCCCATTAATTGAAAGGAAGTTTGGGATGATGAAATCATTTATCAAGATGATAATGCATCCTGCCATGGAGCAAAAACTGTGAAAATATTCCTTGAAAGAAGACACATAAGGTCAATGTCACGGCCTGCAAATGTCATGGCCTGGCAATGTCATGGCCTGCAAATAGTCCGGATCTCAATCCAATTGAAAATCTTTGGTGGAAGTTGAAGAAAATGGTCCATGACAAGGCTCCAACCTGCAAAGCTGATCTGGCAACAGCAGAGAAAGTTGGAGCCAGATTGATGATGAGTACTGTTTGTCACTCATTAAGTCCATGCCTCAGAGACTGCAAGCTGTTATAAAAGCTAGAAGTGGTGCAACAAAATACTAGTGATGTATTGGAGTGTTGTTTTGTGTGTTTGTTTTTCATGATTCCATAAATTTGTCCCTTTGCTTGGTCTAAAAAAATTACCCTTACTGGCTAGCACATTTTTATCTTGATTTCTTTTAGTGTTTCTTAAAGACATACAGTTGCCATGTGAAATGACTTTAGTTTTGTGCCATGTCTGTGATCTGCTTTTTTTCTACAACATTAAACAACTGAATGAACATCCCCCGAGCTCAGGGATTCCATCATTTTTGCCAGGGGTTGTATAATACTGCCTCTTCTGTATAAATCTATGAATCTGAGCCGGTTAGTTCCGTCCTCTCTAGGCTCTTTTATGCCAGTTCTCCTTAATCCCTCATGATCCTGTTGCCTTCCACGTCCACTCTTTGCTCTCCTGCGTTTTACGCTCGGTCTCTTGTGTTTTCCTTCGCTCTGACATCCGCAGAGATCGCAGTATACCTTCTATAATTGCACTTGCGTCACAAGACAAAATATTTTTGCCACTAAATAAACGTGAGCATTCCTCAGGATTATCTCTGCACATACAAGAAAGGAGCTAACACTCAATAGAAGTTTGTTCTGTTAGAGGAAAAGTAACAAGAACAATCCTCCTCGGACTCCTCACCTTGTAGTTTAAGCTCTTTAAGTGGAGTTTTTAATGATTTCCTCTTATAAACACTTCATTATTGGACTAGCTGCCATGGGGTACTTGTGACTTGCGTTTTTCTTGATCCTTACCTATGACAGCTTCACATTGTACTTGAGACTAGTAAAACATCTGCACATGAAGTAACATAAAAGCCAACACGTTGTCACCGCCATCCCAGTTTTCTCATGTGAAATGAAAATGATCCACTGCACAGTCATTTAAAGGGGGTTTTCCCCATCTTCAAAAAAGTATATTGTCAGACAGTACTTGCAAATACAAGCAATTTAGTAATTTGCTGCATTTTAAAATTTTCGATCGTTCATGAGATATTAGCACTTTTATTTACAGCTCGTTGCCTTGGCGACTGACCACCTCTGGTAGACTACAGAACATGTACAGCGCTTACAAGCTGTTTACTATTGAGCCTGTGAGCCAGGTCGGAATCTGGCCAGGATTGCAGAATTGCTGGATTTTTTATTAATCCCAGCCAGCTTCAGCACATTGTTTACAAACTTGACAGCAGTGATGGTCGGTCTCCAAGGCAACAATGATTAATTGAAAGAAAAATGTTAATATCTCAAGAACGGCTGCAAATTTTAATAAGCAGTGAATGGCAAAAGTGCTTGTATTTACAAGCTCTATTCGACAATATCTGTTTAGGAAAATGGAAATAACCCCTTTAACCCCTTCAGGACCCAGCCTATTTTGACCCTAAAGACCTTGGCATTTTTTGCAATTCTGACCAGTGTCACTTTATGAGGTTATAACTCGGGAACGCTTCAACCGATCCTAGCGATTCTGAGATTGTTTTTTCGTGACACATTGGGCTTCATGCTAGTATTAAATTTAAGTCGATAATTTTTGTGTTTATTTGTGAAAAAATCAAAAATATGGCAAAAAGTTTGAAATTTCACAATTTTCACATTTTTTTTTTTTTTTTCTGATAAACCAGAGAGATATGTGACAGAAAATAGTTAATAAATAACATTTCCCACATGTCTACTTCACATCAGCACAATTTTGGAAAAAAAAATTTTTTTGGTAGGACGTTATAAGGGTTCAAAGTTCATGAGCAATTTTTCATTTTTCAACCAAAATTTACAAAACCATTTTTTTTAGTGACCACATCACATTTGAAGTCCTTTTGAGGGGTGTACATGACAGAAAACACCCAAAGTGAACCCATTCCAAAAACTGTACCCCTCAAGCTACTCAAAACTATATCCAAGAAGATGATTAACCCTTCCGGTGCTTCACAGGACCTAAGGCAAAGTGGAAACAAAAAATGGATATTTTAATTTTTTTTCTCAAAAATGTTCTTTTAGCCTCAATTCTTTCATTTTCACATGGGCAACGGGATAAAATGGATCTTAAAATGTGTTGTGCAAATTCTCCCGAGTACACAGATACCTCATATATGGTCATAAACCACTGTTTGGGTGCACGGCAGGGTCAGAAGGGAAGGAGCGCAATTTGAATTTTGGAGTAATTTTACATCCAAAAAGTGAAATGGCGCTCCTTCCCTTCTGAGCCCTGCTGTGTGCCCAAACAGTGGTTTATGACCACATAAAGGTATCGGTGTACTCAGGAGAAATTGCCCAACAAATTTTAGGATGAATTTTATGCTGTTGCCATGTGAAACGAAAAAATTTAGGCTAAAAAAAAATTTTTGTGAAAAAAAAAAGTACTATTTCATTTTCACAGATCAATTTGTAAAGCACCTGGGGGTTCAATATGCTCACTACCCATCTAGATATGTTCCCTGGGGGGTCTAGTTTCCAAAATGGGGTCACTTGTGGGGGAGCGCCAAATGTTTAGGCACACAGGGGCTCTCCAAAAGCGACATGGTGTCCTCTAACAATTTGAATAAAAATCAGCTCAAATTGTTAGCTGTCACCATGTTGCGTTTGGTGAGCCCCTGTGTGCCTAAACATTGGGCTCCGCAACAAGTGACCCCATTTTGGAAACCAGACCCCCCAGGGAACGTATCTAGATGCATATGAGTACTTTGAACCCCAGGTGCTTCACAAATTCATCCATAAAAATGAAAAAGCACTTTTTTTTCACAAAAAATTTCTTTTTTCATTATTACGGACCAATTTGTGAAGCACCTGGGGTTTCAAAGTGCTCACTATGCAGCTACATATGTTCCCTGGGGGGTCTAGTTTCCAAAATGGGGTCACTTGTGGGGGAGCTCCAATGTGGAGACGCACAGGGCTCTCCAAAACACGACATGGTGTCCGCTAACAATTTGAATGCAAAATGAGCTCAAATTGTTAGCGGACACCATGTTGCGTTTGGTGACCCCTGTGTGCCTTAAACATTGGAGTCCCCCACAAGTGACCCCATTTTGGAAACTAGACCCCCAGGGAACGTATCTAGACGCAT
Source organism: Allobates femoralis (assembly GCA_033576535.1). NCBI lineage: Eukaryota > Metazoa > Chordata > Amphibia > Anura > Aromobatidae > Allobates > Allobates femoralis. The sequence goes on along the minus strand of JARQOC010000010.1, from coordinate 50,648,832 downwards.
AGTGAGTACTTTGAACCCCCAGGTACTTCACAAATTCATCCATAAAAATGAAAAAGCACTTTTTTTTTCCAAAAAATTTCTTTTTCATTATTACGGACCAATTTGTGAAGCACCTGGGGTTCAAAGTGCTCACTATGCAGCTACATATGTTCCTGGGGGTCTAGTTTCCAAATGGGGTCACTTGTGGGGGAGCTCCAATGTGGAGACGCACAGGGCTCTCCAAAACGACATGGTGTCTGCTAACAATTTGAATGCAAAATGAGCTCAAATTGTTAGCGACACCATGTCACGTTTGGTGAGCCCCTGTGTGCCTAAACATTGGGGCTCCCCCACAAGTGACCCATTTTGGAAACTAGACCCCCCAGGGAACGTATCTAGATGCATAGTGAGCACTTTGAACCCCAGGTGCTTCACAAATTGATCTGTAAAAATGAAAAAGTACTTGTTTTCCGCAAAAAAAAAGGTTTTTTTTCCATTAATTTGTGAAGCACCTGGGGGTCAATATGCTCACTATCCATCTAGATAAGTTCCCTGGGGGGTCTAGTTTCCAAAATGGGGTCACTTGTGGGGGAGCTCTAATGTTTAGGCACACAGGGGCTCTCCATATGCGACATGGTGTCCGCTAACAATTGGAATTGTTAGCGGACACCATGTTGCGTATGGAGAGCGTCTGCAGGGCCGGCCTTTGGCATGTGCGAGTCGTGCGGCCGCACAGGGCGCCACGCTCCAGGGGGCGCCGCAGGGAGACAGCTGTCATTGTTATTTGCTGCCCTGCTCCCGCTCCCAGGGGCTTTGCTAGATCTGTGCGGCTGCTAGTAGACAGAGGACGGCATCCGCAGGGGCGCCCGGTGGTAGCGCGGGCTCCCTGCTGATGCCACTCTCTCTACTATAGTCCTGGCCGCTGCCGCCGCGTTATCCCCCCCCCCACCCTGCAGTGTGAGCCCACCTGTGGAGCTGCACAGGCTGTGCTTACAGGACCTGTGATGATGTCAATGAAGGGGGAGGAGTCAGGGATCACATGATCAGCATCTCCGACTATGCAGGGCAGCTTCCACCAAGCAAAAAGTGAAGAGGTAAAGAAATGAGTTTGTGAAAAGAGGTGAGTTTGTGTGGGATCAAGAGGGATGTATAGTGTGAATGTAGCAGAGCTGCGTGTGTATGAGGTGTAAGGAGTGGAGCCGAGTGTGTACAAGGTGTATGGAGCTGAGTGTGTATGAGGTGTATGAAGCGGAGTCGCGTGTGTACGAGGTGTACAGAGCGGAGCCGTGTGTGTACGTGGTGTACGGAGCGGAGCCGCGTGTGTACGGAGCAGAGCGCGTGTGTACGTGGTGTACGGAGCGGAGACGTGTGTACGAGGTGTACAGAGCAGAGCCGAGTGTGTACGAGGTGTACTGAGCGGAGCCGTGTGTGTAGGAGGTGTACGGAGCAGAGCCGTGTGTGTACGAGGTGTACGGAGCGGAGACGTGTGTACGAGGTGTACAGAGCAGAGCCGAGTGTGTACGAGGTGTACGGAGCAGAGCCGAGTGTGTACGAGGTGTACGGAGCAGAGCCGTGTGTGTACGAGGTGTACGGAGCGGAGACGTGTGTACGAGGTGTACAGAGCGGAGCCGAGTGTGTACGAGGTGTACGGAGCAGAGCCGTGTGTGTACGAGGTGTACGGAGCAGAGCCGTGTGTGTACGAGGTGTACGGAGCAGAGCCGAGTGTGTACGAGGTGTACGGAGCAGAGCCGTGTGTGTACGAGGTGTACGGAGCGGAGACGTGTGTACGAGGTGTACAGAGCGGAGCCGAGTGTGTACGAGGTGTACGGAGCAGAGCCGTGTGTGTACGAGGTGTACGGAGCAGAGCCGTGTGTGTACGAGGTGTACGGAGCGGAGCCGAGTGTGTACGAGGTGTACGGAGCAGAGCCGTGTGTGTACGAGGTGTACGGAGCGGAGACGTGTGTACGAGGTGTACAGAGCGGAGCCGAGTGTGTACGAGGTGTACGGAGCAGAGCCGGTGTGTGTACGAGGTGTACGGAGCAGAGCCGTGTGTGTACGAGGTGTACGGAGCAGAGCCGAGTGTGTACGAGGTGTACGGAGCAGAGCCGTGTGTGTACGAGGTGTACGGAGCGGAGACGTGTGTACGAGGTGTACAGAGCGGAGCCGAGTGTGTACGAGGTGTACGGAGCAGAGCCGTGTGTGTACGAGGTGTACGGAGCGGAGCCGTGTGTGTACGAGGTGTACGGAGCGGAGCCGAGTGTGTACGAGGTGTACAGAGCGGAGCCGAGTGTGTACGAGGTGTACGGAGCTGAGCGAGTGTGTACGAGGTGTACGGAGCTGAGCCGAGTGTGTACGAGGTGTACGGAGCTGAGCCGAGTGTGTACGAGGTGTACGGAGCTGAGCCGAGTGTGTACGAGGTGTACGGAGCTGAGCCGAGTGTGTACGAGGTGTACGGAGCTGAGCCGAGTGTGTACGAGGTGTACGGAGCTGAGCCGAGTGTGTACGAGGTGTACGGAGCTGAGCCGAGTGTGTACGAGGTGTACGGAGCTGAGCCGAGTGTGTACGAGGTGTACGGAGCTGAGCCGAGTGTGTACGAGGTGTACGGAGCTGAGCCGAGTGTGTACGAGGTGTACGGAGCTGAGCCGAGTGTGTACGAGGTGTACGGAGCTGAGCCGAGTGTGTACGAGGTGTACGGAGCTGAGCCGAGTGTGTACGAGGTGTACGGAGCGGAGCCGAGTGTGTACGAGGTGTACGGAGCGGAGCCGAGTGTGTACGAGGTGTACGGAGCGGAGCCGAGTGTGCAAGAGGTGTACGGAGCGGAGCCGAGTGTGTACGGAGCGGAGCTGAGTGTGTATGAGGTGTACTGAGCAGAGTAACGTGTGTACGGAGCTGAGCCACGTGTACGAGGTGTGCGGAGCCGTGTGTTTCCAGAGTGGAGCCGAGTTTATACGAGGTGTACCAAGCAGAGCCATGTGTGTACGAGGTGTATGGAGCGGAGCCACGTGTGTACGAGGTGTATGGAGCGGAGCCGTGTGTGTACGAGGTGTATGGAGCGGAGCCGAATGTGTACGAGATGTATGGAGCGGAGCCGAATGTGTACGAGGTGTATGGAGTGGAGCCGAGTGTGTATGAGGTGTATGGAGTGGAGCCGAGTGTGTACGAGGTGTATGGAGCAGAGCCGCGTGTGTACGAAGTGTACGGAGCGGAGCATTATACTATATGGAGGAATGTGGGGGTGTATTGTACTATATGTCATGCTTTAAGTGTGCAATATACTATACGGAGGACTGTGGCGTGCATTATACTAAATGGAGGACTTTGGGTGTGCATTCTAGATAGAGAACTGTGTGGGTGCATTATTCTATATGGAGAAATGTGGGGGTGCATTATTCTATATGGAGGTCTGTGGGTGTGCAATCTTGTATATAAAAGCCGGAAGGATTTGTGACCTCACATCCATCACTTTGTCCCAACGTCCGGCAGAGCTATACCCGCTCAGGGTGAGCCAAGATGGCAGCCGTAAGCGGGAGCCGGGACTCATAGAGCCCGCTACGCTTATGGCAGCCCCTAACACATACACACACCACACACACACACACCACACAACACACGCACACACAGTCGCCTATACTTACCACCTCTCCTCCGTCTTCTCCACCGCCGACATGTCGCCGCCCCTGGAGAACTGGATCCAATACGGCGTCCGGGAAGTCTCGCGAGACTTCCCGGACGCCATATTGGATCCATGGCTCCAGGGGTGGCGACATACTTTCTCCAAGATGGCATCCGGGAAGTCTCGCGAGAGTTCCTGGACGCCATATTGGATCCAGTCCTGGGTGCAGCGACATGTCGGGACTCAGGAAGACGCAGGCGCCAGGGAAGAAGCAGGGACGGTGGTAAGTATATCGGAGTGTGTGTCCGTCGCCCCACCGCTGACCACTCTGCCCACCGCTGACCACTCTGCCCTGCGCTGACCACTCTGCCCACACAGCGCCGCTGCGCTGACCACTCTGCTCACACAGCGCCGCTGCGCTGACCACCCTGCCCACACAGCGCCGCTGCGCTCTACCACCCTGCCCACACAGCGCCGCTGTGCTGACCACCCTGCCCACACAGCGCCGCTGCACTGACCACCCTGCCCACACAGCGCCGCTGCACTGACCACCCTGCCCACACAGCGCCGCTGCACTGACCACCCTGCCCACACAGCGCCGCTGCGCTGACCACTCTGCCCACCGCACTCGCTTCTAACCACTGAGCCACCGCGCAGTGCTAACCACTGAGCCACAGCCCAGTGCTAACCACTGAGCCACCGCGCAGTGCTAACCACTGAGCCACCGCGCAGTGCTAACCACTGAGCCACCGCGCACTGCTAACCACTGAGCCACCGCGCACTGCTAACCACTAAGCTGCCTTACAGTGCTCCATCCACCCTCACCCGCCGCTTTGTCCTCCATCATCCTCCTCCCACCGCTCTGTGCTCCTTCCTCCCCCTGCCTGTACCATTCCATCATCCTCCATCGCTTCCTCCTCCTTCCTTTGTCCGCCTCCTCTCCACCACTCCATCCTCCCCTGCCTGGGCTGCTCCATCCTCCTCCACCCCACCGCTTCGTCCTCTGTCCTCCTCCTGCCGCTCTGTTCTCCCCCTGCCGCTCTGTCCTCCCCCTGCCGCTCTGTCCTCCCCCTGTCGTTCTGTCCTCCCCTGCCTGTGCCGCTCCATCCTCCCCACTGCTTCCTCCTCCTTCCTTTGTCCTCTTCACCTCCGCCACTCCATCCCCCGTCCTCCCCCTGCCCGTGCTGCTTCGTCCTCCCCCACCTCGCTGCTTCATCCTACACCCTCCTCCCTCCCGCCAATCTGTGCTTAGTCCTCCCCATGCCGCTTCGTCCTCCCCCTGCCTGTGCCACTCCATCCTCCCCCACCCCACCGCTTCCTCCTCCTTCCTTTTCCTTCCTCACCTCCGCCACTCTATCCTCCGTCCTCCCCCTGCCTATGCTGCTCCGTTCTCTCCCACCCCGCCGCTTCATCCTGTCCTCACCCCCCCCACCGCTCTGTGCTTCATCCTCCCCCTGCCGCTCCATCCTCCCCCTGCCTGTGCCGCTCCATCCTCCCCCACCGCAACGCTTCCTCCTCCTTCCTTTGTCCCCCTCCCCTCTGCCACTCCATCCTCTGTCCTCCCCTGCCTGTGCTGCTCCATCTTCCCCCACCCCGCCGCTTCATCCTCCGTCCTCCTCCCCTGCCGCTCTGTGCTCCATCCTCCCCCTGCCGTTCCTTCCTCCCCTGCCTGTGCTGCTACATCCTCCCAACCCCGCCGCTACCTCCTCTGTCCTCCATCCTCCTCCCCCTGCTGTTCTGTCCTCCCTCCTCCCCCCTGCCACGCCGTTCTTCACCGGCCGCTCCTTCTTCAAAGTTCCTCCCAATTCAGCCCTCACCGCCTTCCCCATGCAATCTCTATTTCTATATTCTAAAATACCCGATGCGTTAGAATCGGGCCACCGAGAGTTCCCGGACGCAATATTGGATCCAGTCCTGGGTGTGGCGACATGTCGGCAGATCAGAGGACTCAGGAAGACGCAGGTGGCAGGGAAGAAGCGGGGACGGTGGTAAATATATCGGAGTGTGTGTCTGTGTGTGTGTGTCCGTCCCCCCCACTGCTGACCACCCTGCCCACGGCGCTGCGCTGACCACCCTGCCCACGGCACTGCGCTGCCCACTCTGCCCACGGCGCTGTGCTGACCACTCTGCCCACGGCGCTGTGCTGACCACTCTGCCCACGGCGCTGCGCTGACCACTCTGCCCACGCACTCACTGCTAACCACTGAGCCACCGCACTCACTGCTAACCACTCAGCCACCGCGCAGTGCTAACCACTGAGCCACCACCCAGTGCTAACCACTGAGCCACCGCGCAGTGCTAACCACTGAGCCACCGCGCAGTGCTAACCACTGAGCCACCGCGCAGTGCTAACCACTGAGCCACCGCACAGTGCTAACCACTGAGCAACCGTATACTCTGCTACCACTGAGCCACCTGTATACACACAATTCATTTCATCGCACTCCCCTAACTATTAGTAAATAAACTATATATGGATTCTAGGCTACCCGATTCTTTAGAATCGGGCCGCCATCTAGTATACTATATGTAGGACTGTGGTGGTGCATTATTCTATATTGAGGACTATGGAGGTGCATTATATTATATGGAGGTCTATTGGGGTGCATAATATATGGAGGAATTTGGGGGTGCAAATATACTATGTGGAATACTATGGGGGGGGTTCTGTCAGGGATCAAATCTTGCTGGAGACTAGTCAGAAAGTCTGTTCCCTGAAGGCTTCTCCCTGCTGACTGCCTTGAGTGACCGGTCTCTCCGTATACACGCAAATGGGGTGAAATTCACCAGGGACTAGCCTTTCTTGCTACTCTCCTATCTGTCTCGGTCCCCAGAAGCTTTTGGAGTATGTTCTTATTTGAAATGCTGCATTATTTAAGAGTCAACACCTCTATATACAGCAGATAAAACAGGATCCACCATTCACAATAGATGATGTCACAGCTCACCTCCTCCTCCTGTACAATGACTGATAACACCTCTATATACAGTAGATAACACAGGATCCACCATTCACAATAGATGATATCACAGCTCACCTCCTCCTCCTGTACAATGACTGATAACACCTCTGTATACAGTAGATAACACAGGATCCACCATTCACAATAGGTGATATCACTGCTGACCTCCTCCTGTACAATGACTGATAACACCTCTATATACAGTAGATAACACAGGATCCACCATTCACAAGAGATGATATCACAGCTCACCTCCTCCTGTACAATGACTGATAACTCCTCTATATACAGTAGATAACACAGGATCCACCATTCACAATAGGTGATATCACAGCTCACCTCCTCCTGTACAATGACTGATAACACCTCTATATACAGTAGATAACACAGGATCTACCATTCACAATAGGTGATATCACAGCTCACCTCCTCCTCCTGTACAATGACTGATAACACCTCTATATACAGTAGATAACACAGGATCCACCATTCACAATAGATGATATCACAGCTCACCTCCTCCTGTACAATGACTGATAACTCCTCTATATACAGTAGATAACACAGGATCCACCATTCACAATAGGTGATATCACAGCTCACCTCCTCCTGTACAATGACTGATAACACCTCTATATACAGTAGATAACACAGGATCTACCATTCACAATAGGTGATATCACAGCTCACCTCCTCCTCCTGTATAATGACTGATAACACCTCTATATACAGTAGATAACACAGGATCCACCATTCACAATAGATGATATCACAGCTCACCTCCTCCTGTACAATGACTGATAACACCTCTATATACAGTAGATAACACAGGATCCACCATTCACAATAGGTGATATCACAGCTCACCTCCTCCTGTACAATGACTGATAACACCTCTGTATACAGTAGATAACACAGGATCCACCATTCACAATAGGTGATATCACTGCTGACCTCCTCCTGTACAATGACTGATAACACCTCTATATACAGTAGATAACACAGGATCCACCATTCACAATAGGTGATATCACAGCTCACCTCCTCCTGTACAATGACTGATAACACCTCTATATACAGTAGATAACACAGGATCCACCATTCACAATAGGTGATATCACAGCTCACCTCCTCCTGTACAATGACTAATAACACCTCGGTATACAGTAGATAAACACAGGATCCACCATTCACAATAGGTGATATCACAGCTCACCTCCTCCTGTACAATGACTGATAACACCTCTATATACAGTAGATAACACAGGATCCACCATTCACAATAGGTGATATCACAGCTCACCTCCTCCTGTACAATGACTGATAACACCTCTGTATACAGTAGATAACACAGGATCCACCATTCACAATAGGTGATATCACTGCTGACCTCCTCCTGTACAATGACTGATAACACCTCTATATACAGTAGATAACACAGGATCCACCATTCACAATAGGTGATATCACAGCTCACCTCCTCCTCCTGTACAATGACTGAGAACACCTCTATATACAGTAGATAACACAGGATCCACCATTCACAATAGGTGATATCACAGCTCACCTCCTCCTGTACAATGACTGATAACACCTCTATATACAGTAGATAACACAGGATCCACCATTCACAATAGGTGATATCACAGCTCACCTCCTCCTGTACAATGACTGATAACACCTCTATATACAGTAGATAACACAGGATCCACCATTCACAATAGATGATATCACAGCTCACCTCCTCCTCCTGTACAATGACTGATAACACCTCTATATACAGTAGATAACACAGGATCCACCATTCACAATAGGTGATATCACAGCTCACCTCCTCCTGTACAATGACTGATAACTCCTCTATATACAGTAGATAACACAGGATCCACCATTCACAATAGGTGATATCACAGCTCACCTCCTCCTGTACAATGACTGATAACCTCTTATATACAGTAGATAACACAGGATCCACCATTCACAATAGGTGATATCACAGCTCACCTCCTCCTCCTGTAAGATGACAGGTAACACCTCTATATATGGGAGGGTTGGTAATGACAGGTGGGAGAGGATATAGGTCTTGGGTCCCTGATTTTTTCTGACCCTAGCATAGCAACACCCCTCCCTGCTCTCCTTGAAGACCATGAATAGATCATGTACAAACATGTATGCTCATGTGTTCTGAGTAAGTAATGGCGTGGGGGCGCCATAAGGCAAATTCGCACAGGGCACCATTCAACATAAGGCCGGCCCTGAGCGTCTGTGTGACTAAACATTAGAGCTCCCCCACAAGTGACCCCATTTTGTAAACTAGACCCCCCAAGGAATGTATCTAGATGCATAGTGTGCACTTTGAACCTCCAGGTGCTTCACAAATTGATCTGTAAAAATGAAAAAATAATTTTTTTGTGGAAAAAAAAGTACTTTTTTATTTTTATGGATCAATTTGTGAAGCACTTGGGGGTTCAAAGTGCTCACTATGCATCTAGATACGTTCCTTGGGGGGTCTAGTTTCCAAAATGGGGTCACTTGTGGGGGAGCTCCAATGTGTAGACACACAGGGGCTCTCCATACGCAACCTGGTGTTTGCCAACAATTGGAATTGTTAGCGGACACCAGGTCGCGTATGGAGAGCCCTGTGTGCCTAAACATTGGAGCTCCCCCACAAGTGACCCCATTTTGGAAACTAGACCCCCCAGGGAACATATCTAGATGCACAGTGAGCACTTTGATCCACCATGTGCTTCACAAATTGAGACGTATTAATGAATAAAGAAACTTTTTGTGAAAAAAACATACTAGTCTAGTAGTTGCAATTCGCAGCATAGGGGACCCATGGGGCTCTGCCATATTTTTGGTCCAGCCAGGTACAACTTGGCAGCTACGGACTGCCACCAGCCCCCAGCTGCCTCGTCATACCTGGCTGGAACCAAAAATACAGCGAAGCCTATTTTTTTTTTATTTCTAGAATTATTTCTAGAAAAAAAATGACATAGGGCTCCGCCATATTTTTGGTCCAGCCAGGTACAACTTGGCAGCTACGGACTGCCACCAGCCCCAGCTGCCTCGTCGTACCTGGCTGGAACCAAAAATACAGCGAAGCCTATTTTTTTTTTATTTCTAGAAATATTTCTAGAAAAAAAATTACATAGGGCTCCGCCATATTTTTGGTCCAGCCAGGTACAACTTGGCAGCTACGGACTGCCACCAGCCCCCAGCTGCCTCGTCATACCTGGCTGGAACCAAAAATACAGCGAAGCCTATTTTTTTTTTATTTCTAGAATTATTTCTAGAAAAAAAATGACATAGGGCTCCGCCATATTTTTGGTCCAGCCAGGTACAACTTGGCAGCTACGGACTGCCACCCACCCCCAGCTGCCTCGTCATACCTGGCTGGAACCAAAAATACAGCGAAGCCCATTTTTTAAAAAATTTCTAGAACTAATTCTAGAAAAAAAATTACGTGGGGCTCCGCCATATTTTTGGTCCAGCCAGGTACAACTAGGCAGCTGGGGGCTGGAATCCTCAGCATAGAGAGGCCCAAGCGTTCTGGGCCCCCCATGCTGTGAATTGCAGCCCGCAGCCGCCCCAGAAAATGGCGCATTCATTGAAGCGCCATTTTCTGGCGCTGTACCCACGCTCTTCCAGTTGCCCTGGTGCCGGTGGCTAACTGGGTAATAAAGGGGTTAATGCCAGCTTTTTATTGGCAGCTGACACTAAGCCCGAGATTCATAATATAGGGCCAATGTTAGACCCGCCATTAGGAATCTCTAGTACGGTAAATAGTCAATAAATACACACAGAGAAAAATCTTTTTTATTTGAAAAAAAAACACAGACACAATTCGGACTCCATCTTTATTATAAAAAGATCCGACGTAGTCCACAACGAAGGTCCCACGACGCTCGATCGCTCCGACGTAGTCCATAACGAAGGTCCCACGACGTTTGATTGTCTCCGACGTAGTCCACAACGAAGGTCCCACGACGCTCGATCACCTTTGCTTTCAGATCGCTACTCTGGAGCCCGATCCGCCAGCATGGTGATCGAGCTGCAGAAAGTGATCTGACACCCCGGGCGCAGTGACCCATTATGTGCATCACTGCGCCTGGGCTGCCAGATCACTTTCTGCAGCTCGATCCCCATGCATGGGGATCGAGCTGCGGAAAGCGATCTGGCAGCACAGGCGCATTGACCCACTATGTGCATCACTGCGTCCGGGCTGTCAGATTGCTTTCTGCAGCTCGATGCCCATGCAGGGAGATCGGGCTGCAGAGCAGCTATCTAAGAGCCTGGGCGCAGTGACCCACTATGTGCATCACTGCGCCTGGGCTGCCAGATCGCTTTCCGCAGCTCGATCCCCATGCATGGGGATCGAGCTGCGGAAAGCGATCTGGCAGCACAGGTGCATTGACCCACTATGTGCATCACTGCGTCCGGGCTGTCAGATTGCTTTCTGCAGCTCGATGCCCATGCAGGGAGATCGGGCTGCAGAGCAGCGATCTAAGAGCCTGGGCGCAGTGACCCACTATGTGCATCACTGCGTCCGGGCTGTCAGATTGCTTTCTGCAGCTCGATGCCCATGCAGGGAGATCGGGCTGCAGAGCAGCGATCTAAGAGCCTGGGCGCAGTGACCCACTATGTGCATCACTGCGCCCGGGCTGTTAGATAGCTTCCTGCAGCTCGATCCCCATGCATGGGGATCGAGCTGCGGAAAGCGATCTGGCAGCCCAGGCGCAGTGATGCACATAGTGGGTCACTGCGCCCGGGGTGTCAGATCACTTTCTGCAGCTAGATCCTCAGAATCCAGCTGTAGAAAGTGATCTGACAGATCCAGTACAGTGATCCACAGTGATCACATAATGGTCACTGTGGATCACTGTGCTGGATCTGTCAGATCACTTCCTACAGCTGGATCCTCAGGATCCAGCGGTAGAAAGTGATCTGACAGATCCAGTACAGTGATCCACAGTGATCACATAATGGTCACTGTGGATGACTGTGCTGGATCTGTCAGATCACTTCCTACAGCGGGATCCTCAGGATCCAGCTGTAGAAAGTGATCTGACAGATCCAGTACAGTGATCCACAGTGACCACATAATGGTCACTGTGGATCACTGTGCTGGATCTGTCAGATCACTTCCTACAGCTGGATCCTCAGGATCCAGCTGTAGAAAGTGATCTGACAGATCCAGTACAGTGATCCACAGTGATCACATAATGGTCACTGTGGATCACTGTGCTGGATCTGTCAGATCACTTCCTACAGCTGGATCCTCAGGATCTAGCTGTAGAAGTCATCTGACAGCTCCAGCACAGAGCTGTCAGATGCGAGCGGCCGGAGAGAAGAGGAGGAGCGGGACGCAGCCGTGCAGCAGGATGGAGCGCGATCGCCGGAGGGGTGAGTGGGAGAGGCGATCGCCGCTCCGGTGATCGGGGGGGGCAGGCAGGGGGAAGAGGGGGGGGGGGGGTGACAGGAGATGGGGGGCACTTACAGGGAGCGGGGGCAGTGAGGAGGAGGCGGGCGGCAGGAGGAGGAAGCCCGCGGCAGGGACAGGAAGCGGGCGCAGGGACAGGAAGCGGGGGGGGGGGGTAAGAAAGATGAAGAGGGGGCAGAATAGAGAGGTGGGGGACAGGGGGGCACTTAGATTATGACAGGGGAGAAGATCGGAGGGTAGGGAGAGCAGGGGCAGGCAGGGAAGCATGACAGGCGCGGTGATTTTCACTTTCACTTTTGAGTGCCAATCACCGCGCCTGTAGCCGGGGGGGTGGGGGTGGGGGCAAATCGACCCCCCTGGGGTGTTGTACAACTCCCCATGTACCTGCAGGCCAAGTGACAGGTCAGTGAGACCCTCACTCGGCCTGCAGGAGCCCGATCATTCCATGGCCCACCCCTAGGGCCAAGGGTCGGGAATGACTTTGTTTTCATGGCCCAAACGTAGGGCCAAAGGTCGGGAAGGGGTTAAATATAATATTCTAGTTGCCTGCAGGCACCACTAGGGGCGCTGATGCATGCAGATTCCTAACTTAGTTGAATGTATAAACAGCGTTCGGTAAACTGCTACCTTGATGTTTTAGGTTGGTCCCAGGTTCTCCAAGGATGCTGGGAGTTGTAGTCAGGGGCAGAGGCGTAACTTGAAGCTCATGGGCCCTGATGCAAAAGCTCCAACAGGGCCCCCAATTATCGCAAATCTTTAATAGCATTTGTCTTTTTCTATAGGCCAAAGGGACATTTGGGGCCCCTTAGGCTCCAGGGCCTGGGTGCGATTGCAACCCCTTCACCTGTTGTAGTTACGCCTCTGGTCAGGGGTATAACTACCTAGCCTAAGGGGCCCCAAAAGTCCCTTTGGCCTATAGAAAAAGACTAATGCAATTAAAGATTTGTAATAATTGGGGGACCTGCCTGAACTTTTGCATTGGGCCCATGAGTTTCAAGATACACTACTGAGTATATGGGTTGCATTTCCATCCGGGCCCTGGACCCTAGGGGGCCCCAGAAGATCATTTAGCCTATAGAGAAGACTATTCACTATTAAAGGTTTGCAAAAATTGGGGGCCTTGTTGGAGCTTTCGCATTGGGACCCATAAGCTTCAAGTTACGCCACTGCTTGTAGTCTTAATAGCTGTAGATCATTGACGAGGGATCATTAGTCATTTCACATGCTGACACTGGTTCTGTATAAGACAATAGCAGGCGCTTGATGAACGTTGGTCCCCATCTGTGCCCTTTTATTTCCTTCATGCCAGCCCCGGCATCTTTCACCATTTATGATGGTGACGGGTCTCTTCATCAGACGATGTCTCCAGGTGCCGCCTTGGCCATTACTTGCGCTTGTAGTGACACACGCCCATCATAAATTTCTCTGCATTCAGTCACTTTGCAGCGTGTGAGAGTATTACTCCCTGTTACTTCATCCACATTCCTGCTCTACTTCCTCGTGGCCAGGTAATTACACCTGTGCCCCTCCCTCCCCGAGCTATTACAGACGAAAATATTTAGATTTACATCATGCACCAACGTCTGAGATGCCATCTAATTAGAAAGTTAATTAATATTAGGGACTGTTATGGAGTTTGGGGCCCGGACTCTGGTTGGCCTCTACATAGGCATTTTGAAATAATGAATGAGAATTTGGCCCAAGGTCCACATTGCCTTCATCCCTACAAGAGCCCCAGACCTTAATATTATGTGTTGTACTGATATATACAAGCTCCAAACCTGAGGCCCCATTTTTGCTTAGGAAAAACCCTTTCCTCTATGTAATCCCTGAATGTGTCTGACATACGTTAGCATACCTCCCAACTTTCAAGAATAGAAAGAGGGACAAAGGATGCGGCGCACAAATTTTAACCACGCCCCTAACCATGCCCAAACCACACCCATTTACAAGTAACGGACATTCAGATGCCCTTATTAATATTAATCTTCTGATTATTGCATTTTTGCTGCATTTTCTTGCCTTTTGCAATTCATTTGATGCATTTTAGTGCTGCCCCATCATACAACGCAGCAGGACGGCTGAGACGAGTGCCTGCCCTGCAGCATTGTTCATTTTATAGCCAGGGCTGTGGACTCAGTAGTCCAAACCTCTGACTAAAATCCTCAGTTTCCCTGAATCCGACTCCACCAAAATGGACATCGTCTCAGACTCCAACTCCATAGTCATAGTGTGCAGCCGGTAAGCCAAACCTCCAACTCCACCAAAATGGACACAGACTCTGAGTCCACAGTACTGTGTATAGCGCCCCCTGAATGGCAGGCTGCCATCCACTGTAGGACACAATACTAGCTCTGGGGATGCAGTAGGGAGATGGGAAAAAGTTCCACAAGGTCAACTATCAGTGCAGCCTCCACCAGTCGGTCCTTTATGGCAGAGTGGCCCCACAGAAGCCTCTCAAATGAAGGATTTGAGTGATCCGTTTTATGCAGTGCAAAAAAATACAAAGACCGAGTATGAATGTAGCAATGGACCCAACCTTGGGATATGTGGTCCCCAAAGTGGTATATATGGTCCCCATCCTGGTGTACATGGTCCCTATCTGGTATATGTGGTGCCTCTGAGGGTCCAGTCGCCACAGAGATACTGCACCTTAGTCAGAGGTGTGATACCCCCCACCCCTGGTAAGGAGTGAGCACTACCCCGTACCCAGAATCCCGCATCCAACACCAGCCTACTCTAGGCCAGGGGTGCTGAAGGCGGAAGAGATCACATGATGGGCAGACCTCAACCCTGCTGGAGAAGGTGATTAGGTAGAGGGGTGGGTGGAACAGTTAGGAAGTAGTGAAGCACTAGGAGGTAGGCAATGACAGCTGAGAGTGGGAGGAGTTAAGCCAGAGAGAAACAGGAAGTGCGCAGTGAGGAGTCAGTGAGTCGGACCGGGGACTGGAGCTGTGAGGAGCTCGTCCTGGGGAGCTGAAACTGTATCTTATCGCTTGTCCAGCAGGCAGCAGTACTACAGCCGCTATGTATAGTGAAAATCATGTTCTCCTATGAACACCAGATAAACGCTGGCCCTCACACGAGAGCAGTCAAGATAGGTACGGAGGTCTTCAGCAGACCCCTGGCTGTCATGGGAACCCATCACGTCCTCAGACCTCACAATTTACGTCGTCCTGCCGGGTTCGGCGCCTCCAGCCGGGACTGACGCAGCCGATGTCTCCTGCCAGGACTAACGTCTCCTGCCGGGACCGACGCGGCTGGCGTCTCCTCCCAAGACCGACGCGGCCGGCGTCTCCTGCCGGGACCAACGCGGCCGTCATCTCCTGCTGGCACCGACATGCGTCTCCTGTGTTCTACAGTTTGTGGCGCCTGTGCAGCTCCTGCTCCCTCTTGTTCAGGCACGAGAGATGAAGAGACTGTGGGGAACAGAAGAGACGTCAGTCATGTCAATCAAGGCAGGAGAGATGGAGAATTAGGACCACAAAGAGTGACTGTCAGACATATAACTCTTGTACCCGGGGGAGCCGGCCCAGCCTGTTTCTCTATTTTATTTAGGCTGTGTTAACACATAGCGTATTTGCCGCTTTTTTTTTGCAGTGGCACTTCTTTGCGCGCATTTTGCGCAAAAAAGCACAACTGCATTCACACTGTGCTCTTTTTTCAGCACATTTACCTGAGCCCATTTTATAATGCGGCCTATGGGAAAAACGTGCTGAAAAATGTGCAAAGAATTGACATGGTCATTCTTTTTGCGTGTGCTTTGCATTGAAAGCGTGCGCGCAAAAAAAGTGCAAAAATACACAACATGTGAACGCATGGAATGCGTATCCAGTGTTGTGTTTCACTTGCATTTACGCCAGCGCAAAATAGCAGTGTGTAGATGCAGTAAATACGCTATGTGTGAAGTAGCCTTACTTCTGCTCTCTGTTATCAGCTTCTCATTTCCTGCCATATTAGTCACTGGTTTTAGTTCTTCATCCAGTGTCTCATTCTCCAGTGCCGTATATAGGGGGGGCTGCCTGGCGGGGCATTTGCCCCTGGTGCAGCAGGCAGGGGGGCGCCACCGGACCTCCTGCTGCAGTCAGTGGCCGAGGTCAGGTCTCCCCGACAGACACAGTTAGCCCCCCCCCCGCATTGTTCTCCTCCAGCAGACAGAGATGCACACTACATCCACGGCTGCTCTGTGCTGACAGGACCTGTGATGATGTCACATTGTCACATGTAGGAGAGGCGTTAGGGGTCACATGATCAGCTACTCAGTGTATGCAGATACCTGCATGTTGGTTGTGTGCACGGGGCGAGCAGAGCTGCATGTCCACGGAGCATACGGAGCGGAGCCGAGTGTGCACGGGGCATACAGAGCGGAGCCGTGTGTGCACGGGGCATACGGAGCGGAGCCGCGTGTGCACGGGGCATACGGAGTGGAGCCACCTGTGCACGGGGCATACGGAGCGAGCCGCGTGTGTACCTGGCATATGGAGCGGAGTCGTGTCTGTATGAGGTTTCTGGAGCGAGCTGTGTCTGTAAAAGGTGTCTGAAGCGGAGCTGTTTCTGTTTGAGGTGTCTGTAGCGGAGGTCTGTCTGTATGAGGTGTCTGGAGCGGAGTCGTGTCTGCATGAGGTGTACAGAGCGGAGCATGTGTGTACGAGGTGTACGGAGAGGAGCTGTGTGTGTATGAGGTGTACGTAGCGGAGCCACGGGCGTACAGAGCGGATACGTGTCTGTATGAGTTGTCTGGAGTGGAGCCGTGTCTTATGTGGTGTATGGATTGGAGCCTGTCTGTGTGAGGTGTACGGAGCAGAGCCGTGTCTGTATGAGGTGTACGGAGCAGAGCCTTGTCTGTATGAGGTGTATGGAGCGAAGCCGTGTCTGTATGAGGTGTACGGAGCGGAGCCATGTCTGTATGAGGTGTACGTAGCGGAGCCGTGTCTGTATGAGGTGTACAGTGCGGAGTCGTGTCTGTATGAAGTGTAATATATATAACGCCCTTGTGTCTATCCTCAGCCAGCCTGTGCTCCCATATTGTGATACCTGTGTGCTGTGCTCCTGGGCCCTGTCAGTTCCCCAGTCAGTGATCCGGCTCCAGTGTAGAGACAGAGCCTCTGTGTCGGCTGCTGCTGATAAAGAAGGTATACATAGAGAACTTCACAGAGGCCGGCTGAGCCACAGTGCAGGAGAGGTCACACGACTAACTCTCTGCACTATGATTGGTGCTCAGTCCTACCAATAAAATGCTGAGAGGGGGCATGGCCAGCAGCTAGAGGGGCTGTGCGGCTCTCAGTGAAGTGCCAGAGCGGGACACTTCAAGTCTCGCACGGGACAGCGGGAAACTGCCTCCAAATTGGGACTGTCCCGCCCAAAACGGGCGGTTGGGAGGTATGCGTTAATGTATGATTAGTTGGGTCTTTTAAATCACCGAAATGTTATATGAGCCCGTTCACTAAATCTAAAAGCCTAAATACACAATCACACCTCAACTGTAATTGATGGGATTGAGGGTCCTTTTCCGGTATCCCAGAATCAACAGAGCAAGAGATGTGTGAACAGCCCAAAGAACCTTTATTGCTTGAAAACATAAAAATCCATATAACAATCCATCAGACAAATCCATAAAACAATCCAGCAGTATACTGTATCCAGGTAAATCAGGTTTCTCTAAATCCCTTTGTGGAGCTGGTCTCAACTCAGCGTCCCACACACAGACTGAAAACACACTGCCTCTCCTTCCCCCAACCACCTCCCAAATCCAAAACCAGGTCTATTAACACACTCCATGGGGAGTGAATACAAACATTTACAGACAGAAGACTAGAATGACCAAGTAAGGACATGTCCACAGTAATTCAATTATCAGACTCTATAAAGTACAATGAGTAGACAGGAATATGGGAAGAGCTTTTTTGCTAATTGTTAATAGTCTTTATATGGGGACAGAGTTCACAGGATCTTCTGGGGCGCATTTTTTTGATGTTGTGCAATTTTACCCTGTGAGCCACACCCCCTTCCACTGAGGATAAAATGGGAGTGCGGTTCTCGGGATCCTCTGGGGTGTGTATTTTGGATGTTGTGCGTTTTTACCCTGCAAATCAAACCACCTTGCAAAGGCGATGAAAATGGGGGCAAGGCTCACAGGATCTTCTGAGGCATGTCTTTTGGATGTTGTGCATTTTTACTCTGTGAGACACCCGCTGGGAATGACCATTAGAATGGGAATATGGCTCATAGGATCCTCTGGGGTGTTTCTTTTGGATGTTCATTTTTTTACCATGCAAATCACACCCCCTTGCAGTGACCATAGAAAATTGGGTGTGGCTCACATGATCCTCTGGGGCTTGTCTTTTGGATGGTCTGCAATCTTACCCTGTGAACCACGACCCTTGCAAAGACCGGTAAAATTATTACTAAAGGGAATCTGTCAGGTCAAAAATCCATATGTAATTGATATCATTTTCTAATTCCTCTCTCTAAGCTCTCTCTATTCATGTATTTCTATTATTTATACTCCCCCCCTCCATCCTCTATTAACTTCAAATAAAGAGATTAATTATATCTGTCAATGACAGTGAGTGATCACTTGTTTCTCTGCTGCCCACTCCTCAAGGAATGAATATTCATGCATCATTACACTGCCCTGCCCTCCTGTGATCTGTGTGACTCATTGCAGACCGAGAAGAAAGGAGGGGAGAGGAGGTGTGTGCTATCACTATTCGCAGAGCAGATCTGACATCTTCATTGTGTGTATCTGAGGCATTTGTGTAGTGTGTGCTGGAGATATTTCTATGTGATTCTAAGAACATTTTATCATTTTCTCACCAGATACACACATTACATGTCTGCAGGAAAACCAATCTTTTTATAACAGAAATCTTACAATATCACAGGGCAGGACAAAACACCTCCACCCTCCCAGCACTGAGCACAGAGAGGAGGGAAAGAACTCCAGCTTAGGGGCCTTTCACACTTGAGTTTTTTTCCTGATTTGGAAGATCAGGAAAAACCCGATTCTTACAGTATTTTGCCCATTCACTTTAATTTTGTCAGGTAGAATGTTGTTGCTTCATGTTTTCTCCTGAAATCATTAAAGTGAATGGGCAACAAAAATAAATCCTGTAAGAATCAGGTTTTTTCCTGATCTTCCAAATCAGGAAAAAACTGCAAGTGTGAAAGGCACCTTAGATAGGCATGGATATTTAAATAACATTTATAGAGCAGCCGGACTAATCCTCTGTAGAATTAATGCAGCTGGAATCTTGTACCAGCTGCTTGCAGGGTGTGAAAATGCTTAAAGCAAGAAAACTACAATGCTACAATAATGATTTTACATGTTTTATAAAAGGGCTGCCCAGGCCCGAGTCAAGGGTAATATTTGTATCATACTGAAAAAAGACCTGACAGTGTCGCTTAAATTAAAAGGGCCTTATCTCCATACGGTAGATTTACAAAAGATGGAATATTTACTGGAGCAGAGGGAGTAAAATAAGAGAAAAAAATAGAAACCTTTTATCTGGTGATAGGTGTCCTTTAAAAGGGTTTACACTCTATGACAAACCAGGGCCGGGACGATAGGTAGGCGACCCTAGGCGATCGCCTAGGGCGCCATCTTGTGGAGGGCGCATTTTAGCCGCATTAGGGGCCCATTGCCCGCCCCCTGGGGGGGGCCCGCACCCCCTGGAGGGTCCCGTGCTGGCCGCCGGTGGCCGCGCCGGCCAGAGAGAAGGGAGGAGGGGACTTCCTGTCCTGCAGCTCTGCCCGGTGCCCGCCCCTCCTCTCCTCCAACATGGGGCCTATGGAGCGCGGATCCGAGGAAACAGTCGATGTCTCCTCGGACCCGATCTTAGTGTACTGAGCATGCTCAGTACACTAAAATCGCTCTGTGCCATAATATCACTTCTGCAATGTATATTCATACATTGCAGAAGTGATATCCAGTGAAATGAAAGGGTTAAAAATAAAAAAATCATTATTCTCACCTCACCACGATCCAGCGATGCCTCCTGCGCTCGGCTCTGTGCTTCCAGGACCTGGCCTGACGTCACAGTGCAGTCACATGACCGGTTACCGCGGTAACCAGTCATGTGACTGTGACATCACGCCAGGTCCTGTGCATCAGAAGAAGAGAAGCTGGAAGCAGCGCGGGTGTCGTGGAGAGGTGAGAATGATGATTTTTTTATTTTTTAAGTTCTGCAAAGAAGGAGGACAAAGAGGGGGGCAAAGAGGGGCTGCAAAGAGGGGGTCCAAAGAGGGGCTGCAAAGAGGGGCTGCAAAGAGGGGGGCAAAGAGGGGCTGCAAAGAGGGGGTTCAAAGAGGGGCTGCAAAGAGGGGGTCCAAAGAGGGGCTGCAAAGAGGGGCTGCAAAGAGGGGGCAAAGAGGGGCTGCAAAGAGGGGTCCAAAGAGGGGCTACAAAGAGGGGGTGCAAAGAGGGGCTGCAAAGAGGGGGTCCAAAGAGGGGCTGCAAAGAGGGGGCAAAGAGGGGCTGCAAAGAGGGGCTGCAAAGAGGGGCTACAAAGAGGGGGTCCAAAGAGGGGCTGCAAAGAGGGGGTCCAAAGAGGGGCTGCAAAGAGGGGCTGCAAAGAGGGGGGCAAAGAGGGGCTGCAAAGAGGGGGGCAAAGAGGGGGTCCAAAGAGGGGCTGCAAAGAGGGGCTGCAAAGAGGGGGGCAAAGAGGGGCTGCAAAGAGGGGGTCCAAAGAGGGGCTGCAAAGAGGGGGTCCAAAGAGGGGGTGCAAAGAGGGGCTGCAAAGAGGGGGTCCAAAGAGGGCTGCAAAGAGGGGGTGCAAAGAGGGGCTGCAAAGAGGGGGGCAAAGAGGGGCTGCAAAGAGGGGGGCAAAGAGGGGCTGCAAAGAGGGACTGCAAAGAGGGGGGCAAAGAGGGGCTGCAAAGAGGGGCTGCAAAGAAGGGGGCAAAGAGGGGCTGCAAAGTGGGGGGACAAAGAGGAAGACAAAGAGGGGAGACAGAGGGGACAAAGAGGGGAGACAGAGGGCAGACAGAGGGCAGACAGAGGGTAGAAGGGTGACAGGAGGGGGACAAGGTGACAGGAGGAGCAGGGAGAGGATCCAAACTGATGCTGCAAAACATCGGGATCGGATGCCTATTTGGCATCCGATTGCAGTCATCAGTTTGGATCAGTTGCTGTCCGAGGGGTGCTGCAAAAAGTCTGATCCCCTCGGACAGCACAAAAACGCAGTGTGAAAGCAGCCTTATTTGGCACGGATCAGGTCGGATCCAATTCGGTCCGATTTGACTCGCTGTGGCAAAAATCGCAGCAGGCTGCGATTTTGGGCACAACAAAAAATCGGCCAGAATCGGATCCGACAAAAATCGGATGCCAATAAGGCCAAATCCGATGTGATCCGTGCCCATAGGATAACATGGGGCCAAAATCTGATCCGTGGCTGTCCATTTTACAACGGACAGCCACGGATCACAGTAAAACGCAGTGTTAAAGCAGCCTTACAGCAGACGCACGGTGACGGCGGCCGCGGTGAGTGTGCAAAGGCGTGCACCTCCCCCCCCGGCCCCCGCATACTGGGCCCTGTATACACCACTGGGTCTTATATACACCACTAGGCCCTGTATACACCACCACTGGGCCCTGTATACACCACCACTGGGGCTGCTGTATATACTGCTGGGGCCTGTATATACCACTGGGGCTGCTGTATATACTGCTGGGGCCTGTATATACCACTGGGGCTGCTGTATAACCCCTGGGGCTGCTGTATAACCCCTGGGGCTGCTGTATTACCCCTGGGGCTGCTGTATAACCCCTGGGGCTGCTGTATTACCCCTGGGGCTGCTGTATTACCACTGGGGCTGCTGTATTACCCCTGGGGCTGCTGTATAACCCCTGGGGCTGCTGTATAACCCCTGGGGCTGCTGTATAACCCCTGGGGCTGCTGTATTACCCCTGGGGCTGCTGTATAACCCCTGGGGCTGCTGTATTACCCCTGGGGCTGCTGTATTACCCCTGGGGCTGCTGTATTACCACTGGGGCTGCTGTATTACCACTGGGGTCTGTATATACCACTGGGAGGCTGCTGTATACCACTTTGCTGGGGGCTGTATACCTGTGCTGGGGTCCACCCTCGGCTTATACACGAGTCAATAGGTTTTCCAAGGTTTTGGGGGCAAAAGTAGGGGGTCGGCTTATACACAGGTCGGGTTATACACGAGTATATACGGGTAGTAATCCTACAATGTCTGCTGGACATGGTATGAGGAGGTTTATGGCTCAGTCAGTACACACTCCATACTTCATGGTAAGGGGAGGGTTTATGGCTCAGTACACACTCCATACTTCTTGTTATTAACCAGTTAATGCTCTCTTCTCCACCACACTGCAGTGTCAAAAGAGGACAACAGCGAGACAAGCAGCAACATGGCATCAGAGAGTCCCTGACCTCGAAATAGAAGATCCTCAGATCCTGGTATTGTGACATAATATTAAGAATAATACTTTTTGCATTTATATTACACTATGAACTCCACAGCACTTTACATACATCATGAACACTGTCCCCATTGGGGCTCACAATGTAAACAACCTATCAGTATGTCTCTGTAGTGTGGTTGGACGAACCTTTTATAGGTCCCCGTTAAATTAAATTTACTTTCAAAGTATGCTGACATTTTTATTCCCAGACATATTTCAGGGGGGGAAGGGGGGGGCGCCGTTTGCCTTACCTGCCTAGGGCACCAAAATGCCTTGTCCCGAAACTGTGGCAAACTCTTGGCAAGCAGAATATCCTGCTGAATACTGACAGTGCATTATATACTTGCAGTTAGGATGTGACTCTTCTAGCCGGTTCAAGTAGTTATATCTCGACTAGTCTGTCATCAGCTTCTCTCAGCAGAATTGCTCATACTGGATAGCAGAGCCAGAATGTATGTAGCATTCAGCAATCTGTGCTGCTTGAAGAAAATTTACTCTTGGGTGGGAAACTTCTTTAATGCAACCCTCCATCCTGGCACTTAAAAAGTCTCAGTGGAGAGTGCAGTGGGAGGAAAGCAGATGTCAACAGGTAGGGAGACTGTACTGCACAAATGAATAGTTAATACCAGTCTGAATACATAATTCTGCAGTCACTCTATGTGTCACTCTATGTGACTGTAGACTTATCATACCTTCCAGCACCCACAATATGCTCTTCGGATTCGTGATTTCTAAGCCGGGAACGGACCGCAGTTATGTGATATGCATGTTCCCTGCAACAACACGGCTAGTGGGCGTGGCCTCGCTCAGTACAAGTGCATGAAGAAGGTGTGTCCGACTAGTAGGCATGACATGTGCATGGAGAGGGCGTGTCTGACTAGTGTGCGCTACCTTGCTCCATACACTTGTATAGAGTGAGGCCACGCCCTCTAGTCGGGTTCTGGCCGGAAACATGTATATCGCATAATCGGGGTCAATTGTCGGGTAACAAATACCAAATCTTCGCAGAGCACAATGCGGGCGCTGGAAGGATTGATAAATCTGTAGTCACATAGAGTGACACATAGAGTGACTGCAGAATTATCTGGCAACCTCTTTAAGGAAACTGACCTTTAATATTACTAATGGATCCCCTTAAAGGGAATCTGTCACAGGGTTTTTGCCATCTCATCTGAGTGCAGCATAATGTACAGACAGAGATCCTGATTCCAGTGATGTGTCACTTACTAATCTGCTTGCTGTCATTTTGATAACATCACTGTTTTCTCTGCTTCAGATTTAGCAGTAAACGAATATGATGGACTACTATAATGATAATCTCCAGCTGATTGAACAGTGATTTTATCAAAACGACAGTGAGCAGGCCAGTGAGTGACACATCGCTGGAATCAGGATCTCTGTCTCTACATTATGCTGCTGTCAGATGAGATGGTAAAAACCTGGTGACAGTGTCCCTTTATGGCTGGAATCACAGTGTCCATGTGAAATGCAACTAAGTCAGACGTGTCACAGATGATTAACTTGGAGTGGCCTCCCTCCTGTCTCGAGGGGAGTGTCAGCTGCTTGTGTTTCTAAGCAGCTCCACATTCCCGTCCTGACAGGGGGAGGCCATTCCACGTTAATCATCCGTGACACGTCTGACTTAGTTGCATATCACACGGACAGTGTGATTCCAGCCTAAGGGGGTTTTCCACTCTATGGAAAGTGAACCTCAAACACTTTTATAATCCTACTATAACTAACAGTGCAGGTACTTGCCCACACTGTGTCCAGCGCCGGCTCCCTGCTGTTTGAGCCTCTGTGATTGGCTGCAGAGGTGACATCATTCTGACAGTGTGCATCACCGCTGCAGACAATCACTGGGCTCATCAGCTGTGCTACCCCCTAACAGACCTGATCGATGCTGTATCCGGGAGGGGGGGGTATCTGCTTTGTTTATTATTCGGGCATATAAGAGACTTTGGGCGTCACTTTCCATAGATTTTTTGCAATTATTCTCCTAATTTCTCAGATGCTGCTAAAATAAATTTAACAAACAAACTGAATTTTAGAGTAATCTTGATTAAATATCTTCCATTCCAAATGGCATTTGATTGAGATCACGCGGGGATCATCATGTCCATATGACGTAAAATGTTTCTATTTTTTTCTTTTTTGCTTATTGTTTTATAGTAAACAGAGGTCGGTTTAGTTTCCTTTAATGTAATTCTGCTTCCTACTCAAAACATTTTCTTTGCTTCTATGTTCACGATTTCCTGATAATCTGGTGAGGATTATTATCTACAAGCATGAGAGGTCACATCCAGACTGTAAGTGAAAGTGCCATAATCTTACCTATGACCCTCATACCGCACATTCTACTGTCACCTGACCGCCCCCTCCCGAAATTCCACCAAGAGGAAGCCATCACCTCACCCGCACCCCAACCACCTACATCACCTGCCATTCCTCATCCTGATGTATGTACAGATCAATAAAACAGGCATTTCTTAAGAAATCCATCCATTGTGCTTCACAATTACAGTTATTAATCAGCCTCCTGTAAATATGTAACACGGTGATTCATAAGGATACAGATCAATGATCAAACAGAAGGTGAATAATTCATACAATAGTATTATACCAGTTATATTCTTGTACATAGAATCAGTATTATAATAGTTATATTCTTGTACATAGGGCAGTATTATAGTAGTTATATTCTTGTACATAGGAGCAGTATTATAGTAGTTATATTCTTGTACATAGGAGTGGTATTATAGTAGTTATATTCTTGTACATAGGAGCAGTATATAGTAGTTATATTCTTGTACATAGGGGCAGTAGTATAGTAGTTATATTCTTGTACATAGGGCAGTATTATAGTGTTATATTCTTGTACATAGGAGCAGTATTATAGTAGTTATATTCTTGTACATAGGAGTGGTATTATAGTAGTTATATTCTTGTACATAGGAGCAGTATTATAGTAGTTATATTCTTGTACATAGGGGCAGTAGTATAGTAGTTATATTCTTGTACATAGGGCAGTATTATAGTAGTTATATTCTTGTACATAGGGGCAGTATTATAGTAGTTATATTCTTGTACATAGGAGCAGTATTATAGTAGTTATATTCTTGTAATAGGGGCAGTATTATAGTAGTTATATTCTTGTACATAGGAGCAGTATTATAGTAGTTATATTCTTGTAATAGGGGCAGTATTATAGTAGTTAGGGTCTTGTACATAGGAGCAGTATTATAGTAGTTATTTTCTTGTACATAGGAGCAGTATTATAGTAGTTATATTCTTGTACATAGGAGTATTATAGTAGTTATATTCTTGTACATAGGAGCAGTATTATAGTAGATATATTCTTGTACATAGGGGCAGTATTATAGTAGTTATATTCTTGTACATAGGGGCAGTATTATAGTAGTTATATTCTTGTACATGGCAGCAGTATTATAGTAGTTATATTCTTGTACATAGAATCAGTATTATAGTAGTTATACTCTTGTACATGGGGCAGTATTATAGTAGTTATATTCTTGTACATGGCAGCAGTATTATAGTAGTTATATTCTTGTACATGGCAGCAGTATTATAGTAGTTATATTCTTGTACATAGGAGCAGTATTATAGTAGTTATATTCTTGTACATAGGGGCAGTATTATAGTAGTTATATTCTTGTACATAGGAGCAGTGTTATAGTAGTTATATTCTTGTACATAGGAGCAGTATTATAGTATTATATTCTTGTACATAGGAGCAGTTTATAGTAGTTATATTCTTGTATATAGGGGCAGTATTATAGTAGTTATATTCTTGTACATAGGGGCAGTATTATAGTAGTTATATTCTTGTACATAGGGCAGTATTATAGTAGTTACATTCTTGTACATAGGGGCAGTATTATAGTAGTTATATTCTTGTACATAGGAGCAGTATTATAGTAGTTATATTCTTGTACATAGCAGCAGTATTATTATATTCTTATACATAGGGCAGTAATTATAGTAGTTATATTCTTGTATATAGGGCAGTATTATAGTAGTTATATTCTTGTACATAGGAGCAGTATTATAGTAGTTATATTCTTGTACATAGGAGCAGTATTATAGAAGTTACTTTCTTGTACATAGGAGCAGTATTATAGTAGTTATATTCTTGTACATAGTAGCAGTATTATAGTAGTTACATTCTTCTACGTAGAGGCAGTATTATAGTAGTTATATTCTTGTACATAGGGGCAGTATTATAGTAGTTATATTCTTGTACATGGCAGCAGTATTATAGTAGTTATATTCTTGTACATTGGGGCAGTATTATAGTAGTTATATTCTTGTACATAGGGGAAGTATTATAGTAGTTATATTCTTGTACATGGCAGCAGTATTATAGTAGTTATATTCTTGTACATTGGGGCAGTATTATAGTAGTTATATTCTTGTACATAGGGGCAGTATTATAGTAGTTATATTCTTGTACATGGTATCAGTATTATAGTAGTTATATTCTTGTACATTGGGGCAGTATTATAGTAGTTATATTCTTGTACATAGGAGCAGTATTATAGTAGTTATATTCTTGTACATAGGAGCAGTATTATAGTAGTTATATTCTTGTATATAGGAGCAGTATTATAGTAGTTATATTCTTGTACATAGGAGCAGTATTATAGAAGTTATTTTCTTGTACATAGGAGCAGTATTATATAGTAGTTATATTCTTGTACATAGTAGCAGTTTTATAGTAGTTACATTCTTCTACGTAGAGGCAGTATTATAGTAGTTATATTCTTGTACATAGGGGCAGTATTATAGTAGTTATATTCTTGTACATAGGAGCAGTATTATAGTAGTTATATTCTTGTATATAGGAGCAGTATTATAGTAGTTATATTCTTGCACATAGGAGCAGTGTTATAGTAGTTATATTCTTGTACATACCAGTAGTATTACAATAGTTACATTCTTCTACATAGAGGCAGTATTATCTACTATATAATTGCCGTAGGCAAAATCGTGTCGGCCCCCGAAATCGCCGTGGCTTTGTCACTTTGTGACGTCACCACGGCGAAGCATTGGCCGCGTAGCGGCCATTGCGAGCCGCTGGCCGAAAATAGCACCAGAGGCTCGGCCACAAAGCTAGCAATTTCCCGCTCAGGTAGCGAGTCGCTAGCCTCAGCGGGAAATCGCTAGCTTTGTGGCCGAGCCTCTGGTTCTATTTTCGGCCACCGACTCGCAATGGCCGCTTCCATAAGGATTACCGCAACCGCGCCGCATTGCGACTCGCTGGCTCAGTGCGAGCACTTGCGGCGCGGTTGCGGTAATCCCCATTAGGATTACCGCAACCGCGCCGCAAGTGCACGTTGCGGCGCGGTTGCGGTAATTCCCATAGAAAGTATAGGGGGACTTGCGGCAAGTGCGGTTTTGCCGCACCTGCCGCAAGTCCCCCTATACTTTGTATGGGGATTACCGCAACCGCGCCGCAGATGCGTTTTTTTAATAAAATAAAATAATTTTAATACAAATAAATTCACTTAAAATAACAAATAATAAATAAATTTAATAATAATAAAAATAGTTAAAAAAAAAAAAATAATAAATAATTTAAAAAAAAATAAAAATAACAAAAAAAAATATATATATATATTACATTAAGATATTAATTACATTAACTAATTAAAATATAAGTATTGGACCCCCCCCCAAAAGTATTGGACCCCCCCCAAAAAGTATTGGACCCCCCAAAAAAAGTATTGGACCCCCCCCAAAAGTATTGGACCCCCCCCCCAAAAGTATTGGACCCCCCAAAAAAAGTATTGGACCCCCCCCAAAAAAGTATTGGACCCCCCAAAAAAAGTATTGGACCCCCCCAAAAGTATTGGACCCCCCAAAAAAAGTATTGGACCCCCCAAAAAAAGTATTGGACCCCCCCAAAAGTATTGGACCCCCCAAAAAAAGTATTGGACCCCCCAAAAAAAGTATTGGACCGCCACCCAAAAGTATTGGACCCCCCAAAAAAAGTATTGGACCCCCCAAAAAAAGTATTGGACCCCCCCCCAAAAGTATTGGACCCCCAAAAAAAAAGTATTGGACCCCCCAAAACAAGTATTGGACCCCCCAAAAAAAGTATTGGACCCCCCCAAAAAGTACTGGACGCCCCAAAAAAAGTATTGGACCCCCCCCAAAAGTATTGGACCCCCCAAAAAAAGTATTGGACCCCCCAAAAAAAGTATTGGACCCCCCCCAAAAGTATTGGACCCCCCAAAAAAAGTATTGGACCCCCCCAAAAAGTATTGGACCCCCCAAAAAAAGTATTGCACCCCCCAAAAAAAGTATTGGACCCCCCCCCCCCCAAAATTATTGGACCCCCCAAAAAAAAGTATTGGACCCCCCAAAAAAAGTATTGGACCCCCCAAAAAAAGTATTGACCCCCCCCCCAAAAGTATTGGACCCCCCAAAAAAAGTATTGGACCCCCCAAAAAAAGTATATGAACCCCCCAAAAAAAAGTATTGGACCCCCCCCAAAGTATTGGACCCCCCCCAAAAGTATTGGACCCCCCAAAAAAAGTATTGGACCCCCCCAAAAAAGTATTGGACCCCCCAAAAAAAGTATTGGACCCCCCCAAAAAAGTATTGGACCCCCCAAAAAAAGTATTGGACCCCCCAAAAGTATTGGACCCCCAAAAAAAGTATTGGACCCCCCAAAAAAAAAATTGACCCCCCAAAAGTATTGGACCCCCCAAAAAAAGTATTGGACCCCCCAAAAAAAGTATTGGACCCCCCCAAAAAAAGTATTGGACCCCCCCAAAAAAGTATTGGACCCCCAAAAAAAGTATTGGACCCCCCCAAAAAAAGTATTGGAACCCCCCCCAAAAGTATTGGACCCCCCAAAAAAAGTATTGGACCCCCCCCAAAAAGTATTGGACCCCCCAAAAAAAGTATTGGACCCCCCCCAAAAAGTATTGGACCCCCCAAAAAAAGTATTGGACCCCCCCAAAAAGTATTGGACCCCCCCAAAAAAAGTATTGGACCCCCCCAAAAAGTATTGGACCCCCCAAAAAAAGTATTGGACCCCCCCCAAAAAGTATTGGACCCCCCCCAAAAGTATTGGACCCCCCCCAAAAGTATTGGACCCCCCAAAAAAAGTATTGGACCCCCCCCCCAAAAAGTATTGGCCCCCCAAAAAAAGTATTGGACTCCCCTAAAGTATTGGACCCCCCCAAAAAGTATTGGACCCCCCCCCAAAAAGTATTGCACCCCCCAAAAAAGTATTGCACCCCCCCAAAAACTATTGACCCCCCCCGAAAAACTATTCACACCCCCCCGAAAAAGTCCTCACAACCCCGCTAAAACTACTATATCAAATACATGCACGTCTAAATCCCGAGCATTGCATCGGCTCACACTAGAGTAGTTATATCTTGTACATAGGGAGCAGTTTTAAATAGTAGTTTATATTCCTGTACATAGTGGGCCAGTATTATAGTAGTTATATTCTTGTACATAGGGGCAGTATATAGTAGTTATATACTTTCATGGCAGTATTTAGCATTATATTTTGTCATAGCAGTGTTTAGTAGTTATATTCTTGACATAGGGGCAGTATTATAAGTAGTTATATTCTTGTACATAGGGCAGTATTATAGTAGTTATATTCTTGTACATAGAGGCAGTGTTATAGTAGTTATATTCTTGGACATAGGGGCAGTATTAAAGCAGTTATATTCTTGTACATAGGACAGTATTATAGTAGTTATATTCTTGTACATAGAGGCAGTATTATAGTAGTTATATTCTTGTACATAGGGAGTATTATAGCAGTTATATTCTTGTACATAGGACAGTATTATAGTAGTTATATTCTTGTACATAGGAGCAGTATTATAGTAGTTATATTCTTGTACATAGGGCAGTATATTAATAGCAGTTATATTTTGTACATAGGAGCAGTATTATAGTAGTTATATTCTTGTACATAGGGGGCAGTATTATAGTAGTTATATTCTTGTACATAGGGGCAGTATTATACAGTTATATTCTTGTACATAGGAGCAGTATTATAGTAGTTATATTCTTGTACATAGGGGCAGTATTATACGCAGTTATATTCTTGTACCTAGGAGCAGTATTATAGTAGTTATATTCTTGTACATAGGCAGTATTATAGCAGTTATATTCTTGTGCATAGAGCAGTATTATAGTAGTTATATTCTTGTACATAGAGCAGTGTTATAGTAGTTATATTCTTGTATATAGGGGCAATATTATAGTAGTTATATTCTTGTACATAGGGGCAGTATTATAGTAGTTATATTCTTGTACATAGGGGCAGTATTATAGCAGTTATATTCTTGTACATAGGAGCAGTATTATAGTAGTTATATTCTTGTAAATAGGAGCAGTATTATAGTAGTTATATTCTTGTACATAGGAGCAGTATTATAGTAGTTATATCCTTGTACATAGGGGAAGTAATATAGTAGTTATATTCTTGTACATAGGGGCAGTATTATAGTAGTTATATTCTTGTACATAGGGGGAAGTATTATAGTAGTTATATTCTTGTATATAGGGGCAGTATTATAGTAGTTATATTCTTGTACATAGAGGGCAGTATTATAGTAGTTATATTCTTGTACATAGAGGGCAGTATTATAGTAGGTATAGTCTTGTACATAGGGGCAGTAATATAGTAGTTATAGTCTCGTACATAGGAGCAGTATTATAGTAGTTATATTCTTGTACTTAGGAGCAGTATTATAGTAGGTATAGTCTTGTACATAGGGGCAGTAATATAGTAGTTATAGTCTCGTACATAGGGGCAGTATTATAGTAGTTATATTCTTGTACATAGGGGCAATAGTAGTTATAGTTTTCCATCTAGGAGAAGTATTATGCATTACTTTTATTACAGTGGCAATTGAATTAGCAGCTCCAGGATGAAGTATCATTTATATCTTGCGTCTCCCTGTGGTTAAAATGTCTATTTGGTTATTTTGGAATAAATGATCAAGTCACTTTTTTATTCCAGAAGTATATATATTATTGGCTTCTTTCTATCCCTTATGATCCGGTATCACACATCAGACCTGTATACAGTTGTGCAAAGAATATTCGCCGTTTAGCGTAAACACAGGTAAACATCCGCTCCGGCTGTTTGTATCACGTCAATGGTGATTCAGACCTCGTTCCTAGGAAATCCGCTGCGGTTATAATAAACAGTGGGCAGTCCTGTGTGCGGCTAATAAAGTTTTGTTTGTTAGAATTGAGTCGTTTTGATGCAATATCCTCAGGATTGATGAAATATCTTCGTAGTCACACAATGAAGACCTTTATTACAGCAAAGTCTCATCTGAATCATCAGTCTTAATACATTTCTGTCTTTTAACCGGGTGAATATAGAAGAGAAGGGATTCACCAAAAACAGGGTCACCTTTTCCTAAAATACCAATGAATCTAATCTAAATGCAAGAAATGACAACGTCCCCCCCTTCATTATTGAGGGTGCTCTCACTTTTTGTGTAATTTTTGGTGTTTCTTATCTGTCTTTTTTTTTTATATTTATTTATGATGTGTGTTCTGGTTTTTCTTATTTCCATCATTGTGGCCGGTTATTTGGGGTTTCAACTTTTTAAATAGATACAAGTTTTTTGAAGAATTCTGAGCAAAAAACATCAATAAAATACAACGACAATGAAAAAAATGCAAATGATGTAGGATTGTGAAGGCTGGATACATTGCAGCAAACCATCAGCTGTAAGCAGAAGCCTTGTACATTGTGAGAAATGGAAACAGAAAGTCTATCAGAGAACCATTCATCTTTAAAAAGTCCCTTTTAAATAGAATTTCCACCTACACAATAAACTTCCTGAAGTCTCTTAACCCCTTCAGGATCTTGAGATTTTTTTTTCTTTCCGTTCTCATTATAACTTCTAGTGCGTCCAAAAGCCATTACGGTACTTTTTTGTTACCATCAAAATAATAATTTCTCTTGATCACTCACTTTGAGTTGTGTTGATTGCTAATAATAAACTATTAACACTTATTTTTGACAGGGTCAAAATACATAAGTAGGTACTGGAAAGTATTCAGACCCCTTTACATTTTTCACTATTTATTTCATTGCAGCCATTTGGTAAAATCAAAAAAGTTCATTATTTTCTCATTAATGTACACTCTGCCCCCATCTACACTGAAAAAAATACTGAAATGTAGAAATTTGTGCAAATTTATTAAAGAAAAACTAATCTCTGTATAATATTCAGCCCTTTGCTCAGAGATATAAGTATTCAGCCCCTTTGCTCAGTAATGAGTATTTGCACCTTTTGAGCTCGTACATCATGAGTCTTCTTGGGAATGATGCAGTTTTCCCCCCTGGATTTGGGGATCCTCTGCCATTCTTCCTTTGCAGATCCTCTGCAGTTCAGGTTGGATGGTGAACGTTGGTGGAGCCATTTTCAGGTCTCTCCAGAGATGCTCAATTGGGTTTAGGTCAGGGCTCTGCTGGGCCAGTCAGGAATGGTCACAGAGTTGTTGTGAAGCCGCTCCTTTGTTATTTTAGCTTGTGATTAGGGTCATTTGTCTTGTTGGAAGGTGAACCTTCAGCCAAGTCTGAGGTCCAGAGCTCTGGAAGAGGTTTCATCCAGGATATCTCTGTACTTGGCCGCATTCATGTTTCTTCTAATTGCATCCAGTGTCCTGTCCCTGCAGCTGAAAACTCCCCCATAGCATGATGCTGCCACCACCATGTTCACTGTTGGGATTGTATTGGGCAGGTGATGAGCAGTGCCTGGTTTTCTCCACACATACCACTTAGAATTATCATCAAAAAGTTCTTCTTCATCTCATTAGACCAGAGAATCTTATTTCTCATAGTCTGGGAGTCCTTCATGTTTTTTTTGCAAACTCTTTGCAGGCTTTCATATGTCTTGCACTGAGGAGAGGCTTTCTTGGCCATAAACCCCTGACTGGTGGAGGCTAGTGATAGTTGACTTTGTGGAACTTTCTCCCATCTCCCTACGGCATCTCACCACCCAGTGATCTTGGGGTTCTTCTTTACCTCTCTCACCAAGACTCTTCTCTCATGATTACTCAGTTTGGCTCATCTATTTTGTCTGACATACACTGTGAGCTAGGAGGTTCTTATATAGACAGCTGTGTGCTTGCCACAATTTAGTCTCTGAGCTCCTTGGGCAGTTCCTTGACCTCAGATTCTCATTTGGTCTGACATGCACTGTGAGCTGTGGTTTGCCTTGCCTTCCAAATGATGTCCTATCAGTTTAATTAAACACAGCTGGACTCCAATGAAGGAGTAGAACCATCTCAAGGAGGATCACAAGGAAATGGACAGCATGTGACTTAAATATGAGTGAGCAAAGGGGCTGAATACTTATGACCATGTGAGATTTCAGTTTTCTTTTTTATAAATTTGCAAAAATTTCTACGTTTTGTTTCTTTTTCAGTCAAGATGGGGTGCAGAGTGTACATTAATAAGAAAAGAATATGTAAATATATAATAAAAATATAATTCCACCAGGGTGTGTGGAGGGGTTAATATTCATTGTCTCTGTATAGGTTTCCTCTTTCTGGTAGGTGACACGTACT
Source organism: Allobates femoralis (assembly GCA_033576535.1). Classification (NCBI taxonomy): domain Eukaryota; kingdom Metazoa; phylum Chordata; class Amphibia; order Anura; family Aromobatidae; genus Allobates; species Allobates femoralis. Next base: position 50,614,804 of record JARQOC010000010.1, on the reverse strand, counting down.
AGCTGACCGTCACATAGGGGTTGTCAGCCAGGTTTCTGCTGAACATTGACTTTTTTTTCTTTTCTATTATTCCCCTAATTAAAGATACTGTACATTCTTAGTTGATAATTTACAGATTGCTGATCCTCCTTCGATCCCAAGATTGCCTATTGGAATAAAGCACAATGCTCCTCTATGGTATAGCCGGAGATCAGTAGACATCTCGCCTGTAACATTGGCTATGGGCGAGTATGGGCAGGGAAGAAGTCTTGTGACTCCACTGGGTTAATCAAAAAAGAAGAAAATGCTTCCAGCTCCTAAAATTTTTTTATTCCATAAGTTAAAAGCAACATGTTTCGAACACAAAAGCTCCTGATAGAATAACACCTGATCGTTGGGCTGCCATCAGGGCCTGACTGGCTGACTCCTGTGAGGGGCCCAATGGCAAGCGGTAAATAATGCGAACCTCAAGAGGCGCGGCCATTTACATCACAGCAGGGTCCGCTTCAGGAGCATTTCCAATCAGTACCAGGAGGAGCGGTGACCGGAGGCTGGAGGCATTCGAAACGCATTACTTTTATCTACACTTTGGATTTGTCAATTTTAAACTTATGGAATAAAGTTTGAAGAAACTTTTTGGAGTTGGAAGTTTTTTTTCCTAATAGCTGGAGATAGCTGATTGGGCTTAGTTTGCCTTGGCTCCATTGAAGTGGGCCCTTCAGAGCCTTGTTCTTTGGATCTGTGGTGGATCCTGGGAATGAGTGACAATTACCAAGGTAGAAATAACATTTTATTATCTTTACATTTTATTTAAAGACACAATACAGAACAATTACAGAAATAACTTTGTGTCAGTCTTCACTGCAACCTGACATTATATTCACAGACCTGTAAATTCAGAATCTGTCCCCTTCATCTCAACCCTGTGGGAAGAGGATATTTCTTCTGTATCTCCTGGATCAGCTCTTCACATGAATCAGTAACACATGAGCTCTAGAATCCTCATTTCTTGCCCTCACCTCCCTTTTAAACAATGGTTTAGATTGATGTTGCAATCAGTTTTGCTGCATGGATACAATGTAACCTGACGTAACGCTGACGAAGTGTCAGAAGAATGTAACTTTGATGGTTAAAGCGTAAAACGTCAGTGATTAATGGACATTTATTGGCAGGAGCTGTGGACAGAAGGTTGGATCGCTGCAGGTCGGATTTCTCATCGTGAACTGTGAAATTCTGTGATCTTTTCTGCCTTGTCCTTTCTAAATTTCTACCTTCTACATATATTGATTGGATGATAAATTATAACAATTGTAAATGTTCTATTTCCCAGAAGACTGATCGACATAAAGACTCTATGGCTGCCCTATATACAGTATTGACTGTTTCAACTAACTGCTCCACATCCAACTGGAAAAATAAATAAATTATTAATATTCGTCTGGGTCACATAATAGCATATCTTGCAACTTTGCAGCCCTTACAAAGTAATTTTCCTCCTATTAAAGCCCCTGGATTCTTCTTTCATTGTCCTAAGTCTGATGCCAACAAAAGTGCCCCCAAACACTGTATGATCCCCCACAGTGATTCCTCCACAGGACCCTCCACATACAGTATGAAGACCCTACTTTACCCCCCTCAACTACAGCGGCAATTAGTGTTGACCCCAACACAGTATGATCTCCAACTGTGACCCCCACACAGTCCTCCATCCAGTATAATGGGCCTACAAACAGTATAATGGCCCCTACTAGCACTCCAAATAGTAAAATGGACCCCACACAGCCCTCCACACTGTATAAAGGCCCCCATACAACCCTCCTCACATTATGATAGACCACACACAAAACTTCACACTGTATAATTACGGTACTTGCATACAGTATAATGGCCCTCAAATAAACCTCCCTAAAGTATAAAGTCTCCCACACAGCCCTCCACATATTATAATCACCCCCATATATTCCTCCATATAGTAAATTGGCTCCCATATATTCCTCCATATAGTATAATACACCCCATAGTCCTCTATATAGTATAAAACACCCCATAGTCCTCGATGTCGTATAATGCACCCCCATAATCCTCCATATAGTATAAAACACCCCATAGTCCTCGATGTCGTATAATGCACCCCCATAATCCTCCATATAGTATAATTCACCCTATAATCCTCCATATAGAATAATGAACCCCCATAGTCCTCCATATAGTATTATGCACCCTCCATAGTCCTCCATATAGTATAATGCACCCCCATAGTCCTCCATATAGTATAATGCAGCCTCGTATCCCCCCATATAGTATAATGCAAACCCATAGTCCTCCATATAGTATAATGAACACCCATAGTTCTCCATATAGTATAATGAACCCCCATAGTCCTCCATATAATATAATGCACCCCCATAGTCCTCCATGTAGTGTATTGCATCTCCATAGTCCTCCATATAGTATAATGAACCCCCATAGTCCTCCATATAATATAACACACTCCATAGACCTCATTTAGTGTTATGGCCACTGTGAACTCATTGATTTTAAAAAAAAAAAAAATACTCACCTCTCCTCAGTCCCCCGCTTCTCTGCTCTCTGTGCTGAGCATTCCGCAGCGGAGTGATGGAGGAGGGAGCGGTACACCACTGGTTAAAGAGGTTCTTGTTCTAGGTCTGCTGGTCTGCTCCTGTGTCTAGTAGTGGCTGCAGTGCTAATGCCAGGTCCATGAGCCAAGTTGGTTTGAGGGGATGATTTGTGTACATGGGCAGAGCTGCTGAGCTCACTGACTGGCTCCACATGACATCAGCCATGCAGCCAATACCAAGAGCAGCACCATAGACTCAGTGCTGGACCCTCCAGAGATGATTTTAAATTAAAGGGGGCATCATGGTGAGTCATGTAGATCAGGAGAGCAGACTGTCAGTCATTACATGTCTCACACTGGCAATGCCTTCTTTTATTTAATATAAGCTCTGAAGGCAGAGTCTTGAAGAGATCTATGTCTCACCCATAGTCTTAAAGGGATCCTGTCACCCCCAAAACACCTGTAAACCTATTAAAACCTGTCCCTAGAGCATATTAACACTTTCCCTACACTGTTTTTACCTCCTAAATGCAGTAAATGACATTGCATAAAAACGTTTTATAAGTACCTGATTACTGATGATAATGAGTGACTATGCTATTCATAGTCACTCATCAAGACTGCCCCTCTGCTTCATAGCACGCCTGAATCGGCGTGATCTTCATAGCAGATTCAAATTGCCGCCTCCCTGCTGTGCCCTGTGTCGTCCGAGGCTGCTGTGTGGCTGGGTGACGCGATCCGCGTCATTCCCCGCGCCGGGTGACGTATTTACACCGGCGCCGCGCTGTCGGCTTCAAAATGCACACTGCGCATGCCCATGCGCATGCGCAGTGCGCATTTTGAAGTTTACAGCGCGGCGCCGGTGTAAATACGTCACCCGGCGCGGGGAATGACGCGGATCGCGTCACCCAGCCACACAGCAGCCTCGGACGACACAGGGCACAGCAGGGAGGCGGCAATTTGAATCTGCTATGAAGATCACGCCTATTCAGGCGTGCTATGAAGCAGAGGGGCAGTCTTGATGAGTGACTATGAATAGATAGTCACTCATTATCATCAGTAATCAGGTACTTATAAAACGTTTTTATGCAATGTCATTTACTGCATTTAGGAGGTAAAAACAGTGTAGGGAAAGTGTTAATATGCTCTAGGGACAGGTTTTAATAGGTTTACAGGTGTTTTGGGGGTGACAGGATCCCTTTAACTGCTCATTTACACATGAAGCAAAACATGGATTCATCTGCAACAAGACGTCGGATCACAAATATCAAGGTATCATTTTATTAATTCCTCTATAACCTGTGTGCAAATATGAATGACTCAGGGGGTTGATTCTACTGACGAATTCCCGTTAAGATTTTGGGCTTCAATGCAAAATCTGAATAAAGTCGTCCATGTGCAATTTATGTGATAATGGGGCCATCGACACAGGAGTGACGGCTCCCTGTGAACAGTACAAGGATGATTTCGACAGTTTATTGCAGGTGTGGTCACATATGAGGGTCCTATATGATGGCGGTATAGTGGGTGCAATGAGAACCCTATGACTTAACCCTTTATAGACTGTGTTTTCTCACTCCATGGACAAGATAACTGGTTTCCATGACTCAGACGGTGCAGCGTTTCCCCCTTTCCTGCCTGTAGGGCGCTTTGGTTTAGTTTCCCCTTCGACATATAGGGATGTATCCTAAGTTTCTGTTGAAATCGATTCCATAGAAACCAGCCTATTATTTGCCCTCTTCCCTATGGCCATATATTTGCTGTGAATTGTTTGGAGAAGTGAATCAGCCGCGTCTCCATGACTGAGGATATATTTTCCAGTGTTAGAGGGCGATGACTCACGGTACAGGCAGCCGATGTCCGCCCTGGCTAATTATTCTCAGCAAAATCAAAGGAGTCACTGTTCACACAGGCTGCAAGACGTCTGCAAGGAAACCGAGATCTACTAATCAACTCGGAAGTCTGAGGTCTGAATTCTGTCATATTCCTGAACAAATATAAAAAGCCCAAATGTCAACTTGTTATCAATATATTCTATGGGTAACCAAGGTGTCCTCCATCATAGACCCCAACTGGCTTCCTGAAACCCCGGTAGGACAAAACTAAGGAGTCATGCCACCATACCACCTCACTTTATTATTACGGGCTAACTAGAAAATATTTAAAACCACTAAAAAAGTTGAACAGATCTGGCACCATTAGTCCATCAGACTCTTCATGGGACAAAACAATGAGTACAATGAGCACTAACTTCTGGAGAAAGTGGTGCTCAACCTTCAAAGAAGAAAATGTGGCTGTCATCGGTTCATAAAAATGCTTTATTTCTGTTTGCTAAAAATCCTTGATGCAGGAGGATGCAGGCATCATCATGGACAATGGCCGTTTCACACAATGCTGTGCTCCATCACAGGTCCTACCTTGTGTGAAACGTCCATCGTCTATGATGCTGCCTGCGGGGTCCCTGCATCCATGGTTTTTAGTAAATGGAAATAACTAGAAAATATTTGCCCAATCAGAATACTAGGAAATTTGTGTGGCAACCCTAAAAAAGAACAATGGTCGTCACCAAGATCGCAAAGTTTTCATACCCTCCAAAAGAGGTGTAGGCGAATCTCCTGCACACCCCATATGTTCAACTATCCACGTTTTATAGGTGTGTAACTGTAGACATAGGGGATGGTCTGGGGTCTATATATAGAAGGAGTTTGGTCTTGGGTCTACAAGTGGGCTCCTTTATTTAGGTAAAGTGTATTTGGACTGTGCTCATAGAAAATGGGATGATATTGTAGAACAGCCACTGTGCAGAAGTCAATTTAACTACGTACGTGCAAAATCTGGTGTCTTTATTTAGAATACACTCAGATGAAAAGGCTCAAGGGGAAGGAGGCAGTGCAGGTGCCAGCCAAACAACAAGGCTAGAGGCAGTGGCTTGTGGTTGTTTACAGGGTCATAATTGTCATGGATTCACACATATCCAGTTAAATTAAAGGAACAATATATACATAGTATAGTGCTCAATAATGCAGAAACCATGGGTTATAATCTCAATGTTACATACATCAAAGAATGTAGACAATATAGAGTGTAACCTCTTGGTCTACCTGCTAAAAGTTATAAGGCACAAACAATGTTACCGATGGTTCAGTTCCTATACAGTTACATAGTCTAAGACAGAGATCCCCAACTCCAGGCCTCAAGGGTCGCCAACACTGCAGGTTTTCAGGATTTCCTTAGTATTGCACAGGTGATAATGTGATCATCTGCAAAGGTGATGATTCCAACTCCTGTGCAATACTAAGGAAATCCTGAAAACCTGCACTGTTGGCGACCCTTGAGGCCTGGAGTTGGGGACCCCAGGTCTAAGAGAACCCATTAAGCAATAGACCCATTATGTGTATGGTCAGTGACCAAAATTACCATTACTGCACGCAGCCATGGGGATGGCAGACACCGGGTGCATAGGAGCCTGGGGAAGGTGGAGCCTGACGCCGTTTCGTGGCCTAACGGTTAAGGCCACTTCATCAGGGGGAATGAGGGGAGTATGTCCAAGTAGTGGACACCTTCTTTAATGATCTATCCTGAAGAGCGGTTATTGATGTTATAAGCCTGGACGACCTCTTTAAAGGCCCAGTTACGCACACAGATAACTGTGCAGACATTGTTCGCAGATCTCTGGTTGCAGTGAAATCATGAACACATTGTTACATTTGTACACGGCCACAAAATGGAACAATGTGTCCATGATTTCACTGCAACCAGAGATCTGCCAACAATCTCTGCACAATTATCTGTGTGTGTAACTGGGCCTTAAGTCTAAATTCTCAGTTTAGGTCAGAGGCAATTCTTATTAATGACTTCCATTAGATCTTAATGAAATGAAGGACAAGCCCTTTAACATACCGCTATATAGTATAACTGCAAAGCATAACTTGAATCCAATAGACATCAATGAAAATACATACCCGATCCTAAGACCATGCTTGTGCCATTTATAATGCTGCTGTTCTTATGGCCCATTCAGGTTCCAGGGCCAGGTACAACTGCCGCCTATGCACCCTCTATAGCTTCGCTCTTATAGGAAAGATAGGATCTTAGGGGCCCAGAGGCAGAAGTCACATTACATTCCAGGTGTCTAAGGGGCCTCCGGGATGATGGGCGGCAGCAAAATGTTGTAGCTCCTTACAGGTGGAGCGGGGACCCCAGGGCTGTAAGGGTATGATGGTGTAATAGGGTAGCGCAGTCGTCGCTGTGTGGGACAGGCTGGAAGGATGGACACAGACACAAGAAAGTCTTTTTATGTACCTTTTTACTGGCGGTTCGCAGGTACAGTTCCAGGGTTGAAGGGTGCACTTTGGGATTTCCACACCAAGTGGGCTATAGGCCCTCATGTCCTGCTCCCTTGTCCTGAAGTCTGGCGTGTGTGAAACCAGGCCTGACCTCTCTTGACTCTCACACCCTGTATTGCTGCACTGAGGGCACTCGCTTGGCTACCGCTACCTCTCGCGGCTCCTGGCTCTCAAATGGTAAGTGCTTCGGGTGTCCGGGAAGCTAAACCTCCGCGGTGTACTGGGATTCTATGCTGGGCTAATCTCTCCCTTGCAGACTTGGACACCAGTGACGGTGTTCTCTTGGGGTGAGCCGGTATGGCTCCTCTGCCCCCGCTGTATGTTCCTTGCCTCTGCTTCGATCCTCACTCTCTGGACGCTGACACTGGCTCTGGCGGTGCACTGGTTTCGGGCCTAGCACGGCTCCGGTAACCAGTTTTGCTCACTAGGCTCTGAGTTCTCCTAGCGACTGCACAATCTGGCTAACTCTGTCCCCAGCACCTGTATTTATAGGGGATCTGGCTTAACAGCAGCCAGTGGGGCTCCCCTTACAGGCTTGAAGTGGAAGATGTTTTGTGCATGTGAACACCAGATGTGGAGATCCCTTGGTATACTAGTTGGTTCTGTGGCTACCTGGCACAGAGCGCCACTTTCCCCCCTAGTTACCTTCAGTACTCCCGGACTGAGTAAAGTTTTTGTACATTATAACAGTAACAATTGTACATTATAACAAGTATCATAACAGAGTCTCAAAATTGAAAATTTAAAAATTTACAAAAACCACTGAAAAATTGGTAAAAATAGGAAAATGCAGTCCTTGAGGCGCCAGTCCATCTGCTAGTCCATCCGCCGCAGGCTGTAAAAGAAAAGAAAGAATTGTTTTGCCAACACCAGTCCTGTGGCTGTGGTCCATAGTAAAACAGGGGAATCCAGGGAAAAAGGGTAAAGTCCTCACAGTAAAGCCTCTGTGGGCTTGGAAACATTTAACGGGTTAACAAACTTTACACACAATTTCCCTATGGGTTTCTCTGCTTAGGAGGCCTGGTCTTACCTTCTCTCCACCCAGGCAGTTTGTGTTCCCAACTTAATGTGCCTGGGGATGTGCCCAGTTCCTCCACCCTTCTGTACACTAATATGTACTGTCTATTTACAAACAAGTACTCATATTTACATTTTACTATTGAGTGGTGGCTGACCAAAGTTACTACGGGTTGATCTGCATAGTACTGGTGTGTCACTAGTGTCTACCTCTGGTGCTGTACGTGCACTATTCCCTAGTCTACGTGTAAACCTAAATGACTCTGAAATACGTAGTATTGCTGTAGTCTTTCTAACTGACTGGCATGTTGACCGATTGTAGGAATCTCTGGTTCTGATACAACAGGCTGTACGTCTGGTACTATGATGGCTCCATCACATTGAGGCCAATCTTCTGGGAAGTCTCCTAGTACAGTGTGGATTACTCTCTCTCTCTTTTCTTTAACTGGAGTTGAGTAGGAGTTTTCTTCTTGCGGTTTCAGCTGTTCTGGACATTTCTTGAGGTGATCTCTTGAAACTGTCGAGGCTGTTCTTCCTTCATCACGTTTTACTGTTGTCAAAGTTAGATTGAAGGGCAATGTAGGGTTCAGCTTCCCACTGATCATCTAGTTTATGAGTTCTTCTCTTTCTTTTTAGAACCATTTCACCAGGTATTAAGGGTTCAGCTGGTGCATGTTTGTTTAATCTCTTTCTTGTTTGTCCCTGATGTGTTCTAAGTTCTTTTCTACACATTCTTGTACCTTCTTGTATTGCTGTTGACGGGTAGAGTCTCAATCTTCATCAGAAGATTTGTGTTTGGTACTACAATTCCCATCTCTAGGTCAACTGGGAGTTTTCCAGGTCTTGCTCACATCAGGTATGCTGGTGTGTAGTTAGTAGAACTTACATGTATATGGTTGTATATGTCCACTAGGTCAGGTAGTTTCTCTGGCCACTGATTTCTTTCTTCAAGGGGTAACGTCTTCAACATATCGATGACAATGTTGTTAATTTTCTCACACAGTCCATTTGTTTGTGGATGGTAGGTGTGGTTGTGATCTTTTTGTCAACTGTATAAGCCCAAGAATTCTTGAAAAGTTCAGACTCAAATGCAGAATCCTTGATCTGTCAATGCCTGCTCTGGATACCCATGTGGTCTACAGAAGTAGGTTTGAAAGATTTTGGCTGCCGTTTCTGCTTCAAGTCTTTAACTGGTGCTACCACTAAGAATATGGAGTAGTGGTGTACCATGGTAAGGGCGTAGGGGTAACCTGATCTGCTGGGTGTCAGCTTCACATGATCCAAAGCTACTATTTCAAGGGTTGCTTGGTGACAATTGGCTGTAATGGTGCTTTTTGGCTTCCCTGGTCCTTTTGTCTCAGGTGACGGTCCACAATTTTTTACACCATCTCTCAATAGAACCTCTCATGCCAATCCAGTAGAAGCGGTCTTTCAGCAACATCTCTAGCTTCTTCTAACCAAAGTGTCCTGCATCATTGTGATATGCTTCCACACTACCATTGGGACATCTCATTTTGGGTTCTGGGGTTGATGTGACGTCTGCATAGTTTCCCTTGGTAGACAACAGTTTTCCTTTCTGTTCCACAGGTATTTTGTTCTTGTGGAGCATCTGGATTCAGGCATGAATGTTCTTTAGTTATCAGCTCCTTGACTAAGCTGACAGTTAGGTCACTGTCCTGTGTCTCCTTCCATCCATGGTGAGGTAACGGGTTCACAGATGCAGGCGGACACAGGAGCTGCTCCTGCTTTACTTACAAGGAGTCAATGAAAAGGATGGGTTCAGCAATCTCACATAAAATGAGTTTGGCAGTAATCTCAGGCAATAGCTGTTTTTATAGAGTAAACCAAAGGAGATGAACGGGTTAAAATCTGCACTGCTGGAGATCCAATGATGAAACGGAATCAGAACATCTTGGGATGTGATTTTATTTGTCAACGCATTTCAGGAACAACCTTCATCAGGTCAATCAGGATATTTTTTCCAGCCTTTTTGCAGTAGCTGTTTTGGCAATTTTTTGGACTGACCGTCCCAGTAAGTCTATGTTCACACTGAATGTTTTTGATCCATTTTTTGGTTCTGCATTTTTTTTTTAAACTGCACCAAAAACAGATCAGTGGGCAGCAAAGTGAATGGGATTTTCAATTTGCTGTTCAGATGCTGCATTTTTGATGGCTTGCATTTTTGATGCGTAAAGATGCAGAACATAATGAGCGTCAGTTATTGCTCTGTTTTTTTACTGTGCCTTTCCACACCACAAACTCTCCAATTTCTTACCCTCGCCAGCCATCCCACCGCGAGCCCCAGCGATGTGTTCCTTCCAGGCATTGGCAGGACTTGCAGGTACATACTGACAGGATCTAGCACCATGTGACTCGACTGAGAATCACATGACCTAGGTCCTGTCAATACTCGTACTACTCACAGGTCCTTCCGGTTCCCAAGAAGAAGACATCACTGGGGCTCACGCAGAGGGTAAGAAAGTGTTTGTCTGTCTCTGTCTCTGTCTGTCTGTGTTCCCAAAAACAGAGCAATAAAGCAACACAAACGGACGATGTGTTTGCAAAAAGTGGATCTATTTTTGTTGCAGAAACTGCACTGAAAAGAGATGAACAAAAATGAAGTACAAACGCTCTGGGTGAATGAGGTATATGGCTGGTACATTCTGCTTCTTTGCTCCACACACTGTATACAGTTTGTTTCATTGTATGGGAAAACAAAGCAGACTGCACTTTCCTATACAGAGGGCAACAGCAAAGAAATGTATGTAATGCAGTATATGTTTCTTTACAATGGGACCTTATAGTCAGTGGATGCCTCGCATTTTATCCTGACTGTGTCAGGCACACATACATCCTGAGCATATGCTCCTGACAGTGGGCACAAATGCAATATGTTCCTAGCCTTGATCTGGATTGTTTATAGACTCCTCTGCTGTGACTACTCCAGGACTCAGAAATGGGTAGACAAGGGCGCAATGGGTCGAATCGCCCAAGAAATACTGGAAAGGCAAATAATTGAACTGCTCACCTTATACAGTTGTGAGACCCACAACTGGTATCAGAGCCTGGTATCAGCTGTTGCAGGACCCCCCACTCTAGGCGGTGAAAGCACAGTAAATATGGACAGGAATGGTCCGCGATGCTGGAAATAAATTGAAGGACGTCCAAGGTAGAAATGATAGATGCCTTTATTCCATGCTCATTCCTGGGGCATGGAATAAAGGCACCTATCATTTCTACCTTGGACGTCCTTCAATTTATTTCCAGCATCGCGGACCATACCTGTCCATATTTACTGTACTCCAGGCCTCAGTTACTTGTCTAATCCTTATCCTATCTGGTGAATGGGCTCCTTCAGTCAAGAAAAAGTCTCTGTGCCCTTCTCAAACTGGAGCTCTCTCCATGGTTCTCCACGCCCCTCACTAACCCCTGGGTTAGCACAATTAGTGAGTACTACTGTGGCACCCCACCGGGTGAGCTACCACCAGAGGTACTGCAATCCTGCAGTTAGAGAGTGTAGTGCACCTTGTTCTCCAGGTGCTGGGATGGTACAAGTTGAGTGCAAAAAGCGCACACATACAGTACACCCAACCCTTAGTCCCTGGGATGGTGGAGGACCCAGGTTCACATAAGGGGACAGGGAAGTGTTAGAGTAGACAGTAGACAGTAGAAGGAGACAGGAGGAGTAACACCAACTGTCGAGGAGTGGTAGTCAGGAGTGTAGAGGTGGTGTGGTGCTGACTACCGTGGTCTGAAGCACCACCACACTTGCCTACGAGAGGGAAAGACTGATTGGCAGACGAAAAGAAGAGCCCTTGGGGTGCGGAAGAGACAACGATTCCCCGTACGTCCGAATCTGACGAGACAGAGGGGTTGGTGACACGGAGACCCGGCCCTGAACATGGTGCGGATGCTGCAAGCCCGAGCTGTTGAACCGGAGGCCCCAGGCTTCTAATGGGAGCTGTGGCCGAACACCTGACACAACTTGGGGAAGGTGGCTGAACTAGAGAGCAGTGCCCTTGGAGGGGGAACAAATAAGCACTCGTGGCTGCCGGTGCTTCAGCTCTGTGCTGTGTAGGCGCTGAGAGCCTGGGAGGCAGAGTAGTGTCATGCTTGCCCCAGAAGAGAACTACTCCTTATAGCGCTAGAAGAGAGACAGACCACCAGAGACTGAGACACTTAGATAGAAAGAAAGGGCACCAACCGTGGCTTGACTGCACTAACTCAGCTCCAAAAATAGCAAACCGGTCACTGGCAAGGAATGTACCCCGCGGCCATGTTTAACACCTGAGTAAAAGTAACAAAACTGCAGCTGTGGTGTGTGAGACTTTAATTGGCGGCGACCATTGGCCGCAGAGGTCACCCAGAACACCAAGGGTACTGTTGACCAAGTGAACATCTGCCAAGGTACGAACCGGGGGAACCACTCCTCTGCCCTGGGGACTATGCTCCACCTGCGGGGAGCGACGCCAAGCTGCTGGTCACCGTCCCCAGAGGTTCTGAAGCAGTGGCGGCCGCCCTGGTCGCATACCACAGGTGACGTCACGAATACACCTTTTCTCCTCAGACTTTCCCTGTCAACTATCCCCGTTTATTAAAATAACACCATCAGGGTCATGGGACCGGGTCTCGGCTCCTGTCTGTCCCCGTGAAAAGAACCGAGAAGTGAAAATAGAGAGAGAAAAATTAGTAACTGCCCAGTTCCAGAGTGTTCCTTGACCCTGGAGTGGGCGTGTCACTACTCACCCCCACTTGCTGTCTATCTCTTTGATGTACACAGCGTCTCCCCCTCCACCTGTCTGTACCGTCTATGTATGTCTGACCTTTACTCTAAGGAAAGTCCTGACCCCCTCACTGCCTTGTGAACCAAAATGTCACCTGAGGTGCCCCCAGGGCAATGGGGTACTCAGGACCAGGCCTAGCTGCTGCTGTCTCTGGGGGAAGTCACGGGGGTCGTGACCGGTTCCATGCCCTGGCTTTCAGTTGAAAAGGGGGTTATAAACAGGGGAGTTTTCATGATGCCACCCATGGTGTGTGGCTAGGGATGACCACCATTGCTGCAGAACCTCCGGGGTGATGGACGGGCAGCTGGGATGGAAAGCCAATTCCCGGGTCAGTGTAAATAGTCTATGTGTGAGATGCAGGATGATGGGCACAAGGAATGGGCAGACTCACTGTTTTTGTAGTTTGTCAGTCCTTTACTGGAGCAGATGTTATATGGAGCTGTCCACGGGTCTTTGAGACCAACTCAGGGTTTCTTCCCAACCAGTTGGGTCTTTGGCTCCCTTACTATGTGTACTGGCTCCTGCAGTTGCATAAGCTAGGCTGCCGGCCCTGTCTCTTCCAGCGAGGTACCGGTATGACAGGCAACTTATGTCCTTTCTCTACCCTGATCTCAGGTGTATGCTGCTGAACTCTCATGGTGTTGCTGAGCCTCTGGTATAATGTAGCTGGAGAATTTTGGAATCCCCACTTTCCAATACTGACTGCTGGGATGTGAGACCCTGCACAGTCTCAGGCTACAGTGTCCAGTCTATGCACTTTCCTCTGGGGTGAGGACAGAATTACTCAGCCTCCCAGGTGTGTTCCTGCTTCTCTCCATTCCTCAGACCCTTGCCTTAGGCCTGGAACTCGTCAGTGGACCTTGGGATGAGCCTAGCACAGCTCCTTTACACTCAGGTCTTCTTCACATTCCTCCCAGGAACTGAACTAACTTGCTCCTCACCAGACCAGAATATATAGGGGAGCTTACCCTGAACCCGGGCTTGGTCTCTCCCTTCTGGCTTGGAGGTGTGAGTGTTGTCTGTGTGTTGCCTGACGAGAAGACCCTTTTGTTGCTCTCTTGTGACATCACCACCCGGGGGCAGTGATGACACTGTGGCACTGTGACCCAGGCGTGCCACAACACCAACAACTTAGTACAAGTAAACTTAGGCCATATGCACACACTGTGTTTTTGATGCTTTCTTTTGCTGCAGATTTATCATAAATATGCATGCCTATTCTTATGCCGGCAAAGTCAAAGAGAATTCTGAAGTGTTGTGCACATAAAGCTTATTTTTTCCTTGCAGGTTTGGTTGCAGAAAATACTATGCAGCATATCCATTCTAGGTATGTTTTTCAGCCCTCTTATTATGAAAAATACATAGGAAAAACGCACTGCGTTTTTCTGCCAGAAGATGCAGATTTGGAGCAGAAAATTTCTGCACCAAATACTCCGTATGGGCAAATATCCTTATAGGACACAGTACCCAACCCAATCTTCTATTAGTGCTACTTCAGCTATTAAACTGCTACCAGACGGCATTTTGCATGAGACATTTTTTGGGCATTCCTCCCATGTAATCAGCAGTGAGATATTATCTATCACTTTCTTCACTCGTGAGGCATATCACATGTTCTAAGCTGTTGTTTGCAAATTACACCATCAAATCTAACCTAGCAGCAATATATTGCAGGTGGTATGCAGCAGAAGTAACATAAAAGTGCATGACATGACCTACAATATATTATATAATGCAAAATAATAGCAATTGCATAGCAAAAAAACAACAAACTTTTTAACTGTTGATATTTCCACTGCAACATGGTGAATGGTCAACATGGCCAGCAGTCAACGGTTAACATGGTCAAGGGTCAACATGGTCAATGGTCAACATTCAACATGGACAACGATTAACATGGTCAATGGTCAACATGGTCAACAGTCAACATGGTTAATGGTTATACCTGTTGGTAATTCCACTGCAACATGGTCAACGGTCAACATGGTCAGTGGTCAACATGGTCAACGGTCAGCATGGTCAAGGGTCAACATGATCAATGGTCAACATGGTCAACAGTCAACATGGCCAATTGTCAATATTCAACATGGGCAACGGTCAACATGGTCAACAGTCAATATGGTCAACAGTCAACATGGACAATGGTCAACATTCAACATGGACAACAGTCATCAAGGTCAATGGTCAACATGGTCAATGGTCAACATTCAACATTGTCAACTGTCAACATGGTCAATGGCCAACATGGTCAACGATATATCAATTCAGAACATCACAATGGCAGTTAAGTGCATAACAAGAGCATCTTGTGGTATCTGTCATTGTTTCTGTAAGGGTGTGTGCCCACAGGAAGGTTTAACGTCGGTTTAGCAGCGAAAACCGCCGGCGGTTTAGCATAGGTTTTATTTAAATTTATGTAAATCCTAAGCAGCGTTAGGACTTACATGTAACCCTATGTAATTTAGAAACCGCTGTGCACACATAGTGGGTTTATGTGAGCGGATCTGCCCTCGGTTGAGCGGTTTCCCAGCGGTTTAGGAGCATACAGCATGTCAATTCTTCTCAGCGGTTTTTGATCGGTTCCATGAACAAAATCCTCCATAAAAAAACGCCGGAAAAACCGCTGGAAAAACTGACTGAAAACCGCTGTGCACACGCTGAAAAAAAACCGCCGGAAAACCGCCGGAACACAGCTGGAGACTTCAGAGCTCAGAACTGATAATTTCCAGCGGTTTACTGACGGTTTGAACGCCACTAAACCTTCCTGTGGGCACATACCCTAAGGGTATGTGCACATCAGTCGTTTTGTGGGCTGCTTTTGGACGTTTTCCGTCGGCGTTTTCCGCTCAGTTTTATGTTAATTTATGTTAATCCTATCCTCCGGTTGGATTAACATGCTAGTCAATGGATTTTAGAAAACTCTGTCTTCACTAGAACGGTTTTCTTCTGGTCGTTTTCAGTCAAAACTGAGTTTTCTCAGTCAAAACTGAGTTTTTCCACCGGTTTTCCAAAAATAGAGCAAGTGACTTCTTTCCACCGTTTTTCCAGCGGTTTCAGCTGATCAAGTGCACAAAAAACTCAGTTTTCAAAACCGCTGAGAAAACCGCCGAGAAAAACGCTGTAAAACCGGGCGGAAAACGAGCAAAAAACGAGGGACACTGCTGAGCACAGAAAACTCAGTTTCTGCTAAAAAAAACCCAGGTTTTTGGACGGACTGCAGAGATGCACAAACGTCAGATGTGCACATAGCCTTAGACTTGTTTTTCCACCTTCTTATAGGGTCTTGTCAAAATTTTGTATTGGGGCTCAAGTGCTTTAGTTAGTCTATGGCTAACATTTCCCCTTATGGAGAGTGACATGTCTGCTAATTTTGAAGAATCACAAAAGTGGATGCTCCTTTTAATTTTGCAAACAAATGTAAAGTTTATGTTCCGCAGGCTCAGGGCGTGGGCCGTGTGTTCCCGCATTCTTGCAGTCTTAGCCGTCCCAACTACTTGTGTGCAGAACAGATAAATTGAAGGGAAACTATTTTCTGCAGCCACAAGTATGCCACTTGCGGTTTGCACATGATGTGACAGTGAGCGCTGAGCCTGACGGACAAATCCTGTATTGTGCTGTCACCACGACTTCACCGGCTAAGTGAACAATCACAGTGCTCCAGGAAGAGAACAATCCCACATCCTGGATAAACATTTGTCAGCATTTGTCTCTACACCTACAGAAAACAATTAAAAGCTCAGTTTTCATCACAATGTAATGCTGAGATGGATGTGAGGCTGAAGGATGAATTTCCAGGCTCGCCGGTGGTCCAGCACTCAGACGTGACCACATTCCTCCATATCAGAGAATCCTGACAGCAGGATCACATTAGTGCTGCCAACCTCAAGAAACAAAGGTGGGGGGTATGAAACCAATGATCAGATGAATAATATGGTGTGACGAGGATCTCTGAACTATCAAATATAAAAGTTAGAAATGGGGTGGTCCGACAGCTGAGACTCCCACTAATCAAACGAGCAAGTGGTGCCCAGTCCAAACAAAGACCCTAACATGCTTGGCCACCTCTGCACTGAAAATTATAGCTGAATTTAGCTGGGCCTACTTCTATTATAATAATCCTTCTATGTAAAAAAATAATACTACTATAATACTGTCCCATTATACAAGAATACAACTACTATAATACCTCCCCTATGTACACAATTATAACTACTATAATACTGCCCCTATGTACAAGAATATAACTACTATAATACTGTTCCTATGTACAAGAATATAACTACTATAATACTGCCTCTTATGTACAAGAATATAACTACTATAATACTGCCCCTATGTACAAGGATATAACTACTATAATACTGCTCCTATGTACAAGAATATAACTACTATAATACTGCTCCTATGTACAAGAATATAACTACTATAATACTGCTCCTATGTACAAGAATATAACTACTATAATACTGCCCCTAAGTACAAGAATATAGCTACTATAATACTGCACCTATGTACAGGAATATAACTACTATAACACTACCCCTATGTACAGGAACATAACTACTATAATACTGCTCCTATGTACAAGAATATAACTACTATGATACTGCCCCTATATACAAGAATATGACTACTATAATACTGCCCCTAAGTACAAGAATATAGCTACTATAATACTGCACCTATGTACAGGAATATAACTACTATAACACTACCCCTATGTACAGGAACATAACTACTATAATACTGCTCCTATGTACAAGAATATAACTACTATGATACTGCCCCTATATACAAGAATATGACTACTATAATACTGCCCCTATGTACAAGAATATAACTACTATAATACTGCTCCTATGTACAAGAGTATAACTACTATAATACTGCCCTCTATGTACAAGAATATAGCTACTATAATGCTGCCCCTAAATACAAGAATATAACTACTATAATACTGCCCGTATGTACTGTAGAAGAATTTAACTACTTTAATACTGCCCCTATGTACAAGAATATAACTACTATAATACTGCCACTATGTGCAAGAATATAACTACTATAATACTGCCCCTATGTACAAGAATATAACTACTATAATACTGCCCCTATATACAAGAATATGACTACTATAATACTGCCCCTATGTACAAGAATATAACTACTATAATACTGCTCCTATGTACAAGAGTATAACTACTATAATACTGCCCTCTATGTACAAGAATATAGCTACTATAATGCTGCCCCTATATACAAGAATATAACTACTATAATACTGCCCGTATGTACTGTAGAAGAATTTAACTACTTTAATACTGCCCCTATGTACAAGAATATAACTACTATAATACTGCCACTATGTGCAAGAATATAACTACTATAATACTGCCCCTATGTACAAGAATATAACTACTATAATACTGCCCCTATGTACAAGAATATAACTACTATAATACTGCTCCTATATACAAGACTATAACTACTATAATACTGCTCCTATGTACAAGAATATAACTACTATGAGCCCTCGCGGACAGGATCCCCGACCCTGCTGTACCCGTATGACTAATTGTGATATGTCATCGTTTGTGTCTACCCTCCAAATTGTAAAGCGCCATGTATCCTAATGGCGCTATATAAATACCTATTAATAATAATTAATAATACTATAATACTGCTCCTATATACAAGAATATAACTACTATAATACTGCCCCTATGTACAAGAATATAACTATAATACTGCCCCTATGTACAAGAATATAACTACTATAATACTGCTCTATGTACATGAATATAACTACTATAATACTGCTCCTATGTACAAGAATATAACTACTATAATACTGTCCCTATGTACAAGAATATAACTACTATAATACTGCTCACTATGTACAAGAATATAACTACTATAATACTGCTCCTATATACAAGAATATAACTACTATAATACTGCTCCTATGTACAAGAATATAACTACTATAATACTGCTCGTATGTACTGTAGAAGAATATAACTACTATAATACTGCCCCTATGTACAAGAATATAACTACTATAATACTGCCCCTATGTACAAGAATATAACTACTATAATACTGCTCCTATATACAAGAATATAACTACTATAATACTGCCCTTATGTACAAGAATATAACTACTATAATACTGCCCCTATGTACAAGAATATAACTGCTATAATACTGCCCATTGCGTATTTTGCCGCGTTTTTTTACGCGCGCTTTTCAAAATACACAATGTGCCTTTTGTCTGCCTGCAAAGTGAATGGGAAATTCACTTTGCTGTGCAGACATTGCGTAAAAATACGCACTGCGTTTTCCGGGAGAAAGCGCAGCTCCGTAAACAATTGATATGTCAATTGTTTACGCAGCTACGTCTGCGTATTCTCCCAGAGGGGAGGAAGAATCCTGCTTCCTCCTCCCCTCTGTGACAGCTGTGGCCGCCCATTAGATTTCACAGTGTATTAATATACACTGTGAAATCAAAATTAAACAGAGGCAAATGTATGTAAAATAAAAAAGAATGAATACTTCACCTGTAAGACGCCTTCTGCCGCTATCTGGTCTCCGATTCCAAGTGAGAGATGTTCTGACAGGACCTGTGGTGATGTCAGAGGGGCGTTCCCGGGCACTCGCGGTCATGTGATACATATCACATGACCGCGAACAGCCAATCAGCGCTGGGAACGCCCCGGGAACGCCCCCCTCTGACGTCACCACAGGTCTTCTCAGTACACCTCTCACTTGGAACCGGAGAGCGGCAGAAGGCACCAGACAGCGGGAGAAGGCGTCGGACAGGTGAAGTATTCATTCTTTTTTATTTTCCATACATTTGCCTCTGTTTAATTTAGATTTCACAGTGTATATTAATACACTGTGAAATCTAATGGGGCTGTCACAGAGGGGAGGAGGAAGCAGGATTTTTCCTCCCCTCTGTGACATCACTGCGCTTTCTGGAGTAAAGAAAGCGCAGTGTGTGAAAGCCCCTGCATATTTTGTTGCGCTTTTTTGCGCGGCCGAAAAACGCGGCAAAAAGCGTGCGCAAAAAAGCGCAGCAAAATACGCAAATGTGTGAACGCAGCCTTATACTGCTCCTATATACAAGAGTATAACTACTATAATACTGCTCATATGTACAAGAATATAACTACTATAATACTGCCTCTATGTACAAGAATATAACTACTATAATACTGCCTCTATATACAAGAATATAACTACTATAATACTGCCCCTATGTACAAGAATATAACTACTATAATACTGCTCCTATGTACTGTAGAAGAATATAACTACTATAATACTGCTCATATGTACAAGAATATAACTACTATAATACTGCCCCCTATGTACAAGAATATAACTACTATAATACTGCTCCTATGTACAAGAATATAACTACTATAATACTGCTCCTATGTACAAGAATATCACTACTATAATACTGCTCCTATGTACAAGAATATAACTACTATAATACTACTCCTATGTACTGTAGAAGAATATAACTACTATAATACTGCTCGTATGTACTGTAGAAGAATATAACTACTATAATACTGCCCCCTATGTACAAGAATATAACTACTATAATACTGCTCCTGTGTACAAGAATATAACTACTATAATACTGCTCCTATATACAAGAATATAACTACTATAATACTGCTCCTATGTACAAGAATATAACTACTATAATACTGCTCCTATGTACAAGAATATAACTACTATAATACTGCCCCTATGTACAAGAATATAACTACTATAATACTGCTCCTATGTACAAGAATATAACTACTATAATACTGCCCCTATGTACAAGAATATAACTACTATCATACTGTTCCTATGTACTAGAATATAACTACTATAATACTGCTCCCTATGTACAAGAATATAACTACTATATTACTGCTCCTATGTACAAGAATATAACTACTATAATACTGCTCCTATGTACTAGAATATAACTACTATAATACTGCTCCCTATGTACAAGAATATAACTACTATATTACTGCTCCTATGTACATGAATATAACTACTATAATACTGCTCGTATGTACTGTAGAAGAATATAACTACTATAATACTGCTCCTATGTACAAGAATATAACTACTATAATACTGCCCCTATGTACAAGAATATAACTACTATAATACTGCCCCTCTAACTACTATAATCTAGAAATATAACTACTATAATACTGCTCCTATGTACAAGAATATAACTACTATAATACTGCTCTATGTACGTAGAGAATATAACTACTATAATACTGCTCCTATGTACAAGAATATAACTACTATATTACTGCCCTATGTACAAGAAATACTACTTACGTCTATATAGAATATAAAATTTATAAATTTGAAGTTAATACTTTAC
Source organism: Allobates femoralis (assembly GCA_033576535.1). Lineage (NCBI taxonomy): Eukaryota > Metazoa > Chordata > Amphibia > Anura > Aromobatidae > Allobates > Allobates femoralis. Next base: position 50,593,690 of record JARQOC010000010.1, on the reverse strand, counting down.
GGCCAGACAGAATCAGCGCTAATTAAACCCAGCTTTGCGCGATTTTGCAGCCTTTAATCACAATCCTGTCTAGGAATGAATAATTATTTGTGTAACATTTGGAAAATAATTTTTCAAAGCACTGTACAATATATTAATCTTTTACCTAGACTAATCTCATTGTACCTAGAAGGGAGGAGTCACTTGCGCCCTCCCACTCTGTGACAGCTGTGAGCTCCAGTAGTTTGAAGTGTAGTTAATAGTACACGTGAATTCAAAATTACATGGGTCATGTTTAAATGATATTCAGTAAGCCTCGTCGCCGCCTATCTGTCTCGCATCCAGGAGAGGTTCTGACAGATGACAGAGATTGTGAATGTCATTACGGGGGCGATTCCGGCATGGGAGTGATATAAATCTCTGAACCAATCAGCGCTAAGCCCGACTCGCCTGCTACCACAGTCCTTCTAGTTACACCTCTCCTGACCGTTGAAAAAGGCACCGACAGCGGGTGGGGCAGTCGGATGGGAAAGTATTATATCATAATTGCGTTATTTAAACATATGTGTATATTGAAATCTAAGGGAGCTGCACAGCAGAGCTGTGACCACACAAATTTATCTCCATTGTATAACGTGGTATCTGTGTAAGATAGAGCGCTATAGTGAATAGAAAATGCCACCTGCAACGTTTTGGTACGTTTTTGGGCAATAACTGGCGCCACATTATGCGCAAAAAAGCGCAGCAAAATACGCAAATGTGTGAACGCAGCCTTATACTGCTCCTATATACAAGAGTATAACTACTATAATACTGCTCATATGTACAAGAATATAACTACTATAATACTGCCTCTATGTACAAGAATATAACTACTATAATACTGCCTCTATATACAAGAATATAACTACTATAATACTGCCCCTATGTACAAGAATATAACTACTATAATACTGCTCCTATGTACTGTAGAAGAATATAACTACTATAATACTGCTCATATGTACAAGAATATAACTACTATAATACTGCCCCCTATGTACAAGAATATAACTACTATAATACTGCTCCTATGTACAAGAATATAACTACTATAATACTGCTCCTATGTACAAGAATATCACTACTATAATACTGCTCCTATGTACAAGAATATAACTACTATAATACTACTCCTATGTACTGTAGAAGAATATAACTACTATAATACTGCTCGTATGTACTGTAGAAGAATATAACTACTATAATACTGCCCCCTATGTACAAGAATATAACTACTATAATACTGCTCCTGTGTACAAGAATATAACTACTATAATACTGCTCCTATATACAAGAATATAACTACTATAATACTGCTCCTATGTACAAGAATATAACTACTATAATACTGCTCCTATGTACAAGAATATAACTACTATAATACTGCCCTATGTACAAGAATATAACTACTATAATACTGCTCCTATGTACAAGAATATAACTACTATAATACTGCCCCTATGTACAAGAATATAACTACTATCATACTGTTCCTATGTACTAGAATATAACTACTATAATACTGCTCCCTATGTACAAGAATATAACTACTATATTACTGCTCCTATGTACAAGAATATAACTACTATAATACTGCTCCTATGTACTAGAATATAACTACTATAATACTGCTCCCTATGTACAAGAATATAACTACTATATTACTGCTCCTATGTACATGAATATAACTACTATAATACTGCTCGTATGTACTGTAGAAGAATATAACTACTATAATACTGCTCCTATGTACAAGAATATAACTACTATAATACTGCCCCTATGTACAAGAATATAACTACTATAATACTGCCCTATATACAAGAATATAACTACTATATTACTGCTCCTATGTACAAGAATATAACTACTATAATACTGCTCCTATGTACTAGAATATAACTACTATAATACTGCTCCCTATGTACAAGAATATAACTACTATATTACTGCTCCTATGTACAAGAATACTACTGCTATATAGACTATATTTATGAAATTGAGTAACTTTCAGGGCAGACAGAATCCAGCGCTAATTAAAAACCGCTTTAGACATACATTTGCAGCCCTTTACCACATCTGTCTAAGATATATATATATTTATACACATTTGAATATATTTATTCCTGCTATATATATCTTTTCTCTAGACGTAATCTCATTTGTAGCCTGAAGGCCGGTGTCACTTGCGCCCACACACATCTGTCTAGACAAGTCGTTGAGTTTCTCCAGGTGTTTGGAAGGTGTTTAGCGGTTATTATAGGTGACACGGCGGTTATATTACATCGTGGTCTGTTCTTATGATTTCAGATCAAAGCCTCGTCGCCCCATCTGTATCCGCATCAGGAAGGTTCTCCAGGATGAAAGAGATTTGTGAACGTTGTCATTACGGGGGAGATAATTCCTATGGAGGTGTATAGATTCCTGAATCATAAAGCGTCTCAGGCCGCTCGCAGCTAACACGTCCTTCCTGTGTATCAGCGTCCTGCCATTAAAAGGGGCGGTGGTGGGGCAGACGGATGGGAAAAGATAATATCATAATGGGTTACTCAAACATATGTGTCTATTCTCCATAGGGGAGCTGAGACGAGCAGAAGCTTGTGACCACCACAAATCCTAATATCCATTGTATAACGTTGTACAGTACTGTGTAATATGTTGGCGCTATAGGAATAAAAATTGCATTCAGCTCCACGGTGTTTGGTACAGTTTATGTGCACTACATGGCGCCACTATTTATTGCAAAGCTAATATTTGCCTAAACTGTGAGTTGGTACATTAACTCGACATATATACCATATATACTTTTCCATCGTTGACTATTCATATGTGGTGACAGATTTATTTTAAGTGAAGGTAATAGCCTCGGGGTTGAGGGGGAGAGTAGATCAGGAAAGTGCAAGTCAACGGAGGATAGGAGAGGACATTGCTGGGACACGCTCGGGTCACGTGCTCGCTTTGCCCTGGGGCGCATTGCTCAACAGGCTGGGTAACATCAGCAATATGTGAATTACTGATCTTCAAAGCTAAATAACCCAGGAAAAAGTCTCAGAAATTCTCACCTGTGCTGTATAAGAAATACCGCCACCTTAAGAAAAAGAAAAAACATCCCACCATGTATCTCTATGGAGGATTCAGGTGCAAAATGTATAAAAATGCAATGCAATAAACAAGGAATCAACATGTTCATGCAATTAATAACATTCTATAATTATACATTTCTTTTAATGATGCATTATTTATTCACTTTAGGTAAAGCTAGTACATTCTGGATTAACATATATGTTATATTTTTTTATAATTAATAGTAATGAAAGAGATTTTCTAGTACTACTACTACTAATTTTTAAACATTTCAGATATAATTAAACAAATCTAGCATCATATTAATTACATTGTACCACCATTAAATATTTATCAAACATTTATAGTAATTAATTAATCAATTAAATGTTTCAGAGGTACTGCCATGGGCACGAACTTTACCCCCAAACTGTGAATATTTATAATAGTTGAATAATTATTTTAAGAATTATTCATATAACTATTTTGCTTATTTTTTTTTAGTTTTTATTTTTTTATCAGGCACACTTAAAATCTTTTTGGTTGCATGAAGTATAGGCAAATGCAGCCCTGTAACCAAATCTAGCATGACTTTCATCTATGTGTCACCGGACTTGTAAATGGGAAAGGACAAAGTCTGACTTGTGAAATTGATTATTTAACACAATAAAACAAACATTGGCATAATAAAGCCACAGCGATAAGGGCCAATGTTTTATCCAACAGCTAGTTCTACAAAGGCATATCCTCTGAGTTCTCTGCCACAATTATTCATGTAATCTGTAATTACTGCAATTATTTTCTAGGCTATGTTAGAATATATGCATTACACTGGATACTTTATATCACATGGATAGGGTTGACCTTCTATTGATAGCAGAATTAGGAGCTTGTCCTAGCAGTCAGGGTCAACCTGCCATTTCTGGGTGGCCCACCACTAACATGGCTGGGAGCTGCCAAAGACAAAAATGCTTTGATACATGTCTTGTGATAATGCCACAATCCTTTTTGACCATATATAATCTGTATACCTAATATATCTGGTTATCATTAAACAGCTTGACGTTGATAGATGTAGAGTATTAATGGAGTAAATCCTATTGCTGCATATACATTATATGGAAGTAAACACGGAGCTACAGAACAGGAGAAGGATTTGGACTACAGAACTGGAGAAGGATTGGGGTATTCTGGTTCCAATTAAGCTGAGCCCACAGTACTCAATGTCATGCAGCAGCTGCAACAGCAAACAAAATTTTAGGGTGTATAAAAAGGAATACACTGTGAAAAAGGGGGAAATGGCGCACATAGGGTCTATCTGTGTAGTGAAGGAGAACCTCACGAAACGCGTTGAGATTTTACAAATAAAGATTCTTGGATCAAGCTTTCAAGTCCAATCAATACCCGGGGCAGCGCACGTGGAAACTCCTTTTCTTTTTTACACACCTAGGGTGTATAAAAAGAGAGATAAAATCCTGTGATCCAACACATTGCTACCCCTCTATAAATCACTTGTAAGGTCACATCTAGAATATGGGATCCAGTTTTAGGATGCACATTTAAAAAGGATATTCAGAAGTTACAGTCAGTTCAAAGGCGGCAACTATATTATTACAAGGGATGGAGACCTCCCATACGATGACAGGTTGGAAAAGTTGGGCTTCTTTAGCTTATGTGACATGCCCACTCCAGGACAGGGAAGCCTCGGTACCGGGCACTTACTAGTTGTTCTCACGTCTTGATTCTTTTCACGGGGACAGACGGGGGGCCGAGACCTGGTACTGTGACCATGGTGGTGTCATTTTAATAAAGGGGGTGAAGTTAGGGAAAGCCTTAGGGGATAACGGATATTTGTGATGCCACCAGCGATATGCGGCCAGGGCGGCCAGCACTGCTGCAGAACCTCTGGGGATGATGACCAGCAGCTTAGATAGTCCCGCTCCCCACAGGCTGAGCGCAGCCCCCAGGGCAGTGGAGTGGTTTTCCTCGGCTCGTACTTCAGTAGTTGGTCCCTCGGTCAGCAGTACCCAGGTGTCATAGGCGGCCTTTGTGGCTGATGGTCGCTGAGAATAAAAGTTTCCCACATCACAGCTACAAATCCGTTACTATTACTTCAGGTGTTAAACATGGCCGCCGGGTACGCTTTCTGCCAGTTTCCGGTACTTTTGCTCTTTCTCCGGAGCGGAGTAGGTACAGTCATGCCACAGTTGGTGCCCTTAATCTGCTTTCTCGATGTTACAATCTGGTGGGTCTCTTCTCTCGACGTTATAAGGAGTAACTTCCATCTGAGGCGAGTGGGTCATTGCTCTCCTCCCCAGGCTCTCAACGCCCTCCGCTAACACAGAGCTCAGATACCGGTAGCCATGGGTGCTTGTAGGTCCCGGGCGCCATTAGGTCACTCTCCTGGGAGCTGCTCCCTAGTTCAGCCACCTTCCCCAAGATGTGTCAAGTGTTCAGCCACAGCTCCTGTTGGAAGTCTGAGGCCTCCGGTTTCGGCTCGGGCTTGAAGCTTCCGCACATCTGCAGGGCCGGTCCCTGTGTCCTCCACCAACCCCTCTGTCTCATCAGATTCAGGTGTACGGGGGTCGATGCCTCGTCCGCACCCTTAGGGCTCTTCTCTTCGTCTCTACCGGTCTGTTCTCTCCCTCCAACGGGTGAGCATGGTGGTGTAGATTCAACTTGCGGGAGTCGGCACCACACCGCCTCTTCACTCCCGACTTCCACTCCTCCGTCAGTTGATGTTACTCCTCCGTCTACAACTACTGAACTAACGTCTGTCTGTCGTTGTCCCGTCCCACTTTTTGTGGCTTGGGTCCTCCCTTAGGGTCCACCCATTGTCCCAGGGGCCCATCACTGTGTGTGTTGTGTTGTAGCTTAACCATACCATCCTGACACCTGGAGAACAGGGGCACTACACCTCCTAACTGCAGAAGTGCAGTACCTCTGGTGGCGGTTTACCCGGAGGGGCGCCACACTTAGAGCAGATCTCATTTATATGTATAAATAACTGTGTGGTCAATACAAAGGACGGCACATGACTTATTCTTTCCACAGACTATACTAAGGACTAGGGGGCAGCCACTGCAGGTGGAAGAAAGGCGATTCCAGCAGCTAAATAAGAAAGGGTTCTTTACAGTTAGAGCAGTCAGTGGAATACAGAGCATAAGAGGTAGTAATGGTCGACACTATAACAGCTTTTATAGAAGGCCGGATGATTTTCTCAGTGCACATAATTTGGTCGGTTATAAATGATTTAGTGACAAATTGTATAGTCTGTGAAAGGTTGAAGTTGATGGACCGAGGTCTTTTTTTTAACCTACGTAGCTATGTGACAGACAGGAGTAACCAAATATGACCACTCTGAATGGGCCATAATCTTTGTTTTCGACCCCTTGTCCTCTATTAATGCTTTTGGGACTATATGAAGGAGAGAAATTCAGGTTTACAGTATGTACTGTATGACTGCCAGGAGAGGATTATGTGTTAGATTATGTAAAGGGTTGGGCATCTTTCTGGTATAAAAGGTATTACAAGCACATAATAATTGAGGATGTCACCCTAATGTGAAACCCAAGCCTTAGAATAAAAGCTGTTTCCTCGTACTAAAGTGGGTATGAAATGTCCCCTGCTGAATGTAATACACTGCAAGGACAATTCCTGGAAAACACACAAGTAATCCCTTTCTGGGAAAGCTGACAACCAATGGTGTAATGATCAACCAGGGAAGGGGATGTTTATAATATTGATGATTCCATTGACTGTTCCATCAGAATTTCCAAAAAATGGATTTGGGAAGGTGCTATTGAGTATAATGAGACAGCGTATAAATTATTACATTTTGGACTATATTTGAGTTCCTTTCTGGAAGAACCCATCTCTTCAGACAGGCACAAAAGTTACCGTAAGTATAATATGTTATCGCCAGTGATGAGTGATACTTGATTGAGGTCGGGGTGCTCGGGCATGCTTGTTACTCGAACAAGTATCGCGGGTGCTCAGGCTCCCCGCTCGATTTCCATCCTGCATATTTTGTGACTGTTAAGGCCCCGACACACCTGGCGACAGGGCTGGAGATGTCGGCGGCGACTGGCGGGTGCGCGCACGTTTTTGGTGCCCCGCCAGCGTCGCCATCCCCCATTTACATGGGGCGACATCTCCAGCCCCGCGCCGGCGAGCTGACAGGCGTCATTGCCGCCGGGGTGTCTGAAAACCCCAGCGGCGATGCAGGACAATGGGAGCCTATGGCCGGTTACACGGGGCGATGTGTACGCATCGCCCCAGATCGGTCGCCTGGTTTCAGAGCACTTTACATGAGGCGACGTAGGGGCGATGTCGCCGATAGGCCATGCCCCTACATAGCCTATGTAATTGGCGGCGATGTCGCCCCGTGTGCCGGGGCCTTTAGCCAATCAACATGTTGGGACTGCCTACCATACATGGCAATACCGTAGCCATGTTGGGTATTGGCATTACTGTGATTGGCCGGCCACATCGCGTCATTGGGTGTTATATAGGACCCAGTGATGCATTGCTTGGCACGCTTTCTTCTGGAAGCAATTCAGTGACAGTTACTCTATGTGGAAGAGCCTAGATTAGAGCAGCCATATAGGCAGTGCTTAATTGATACTGCAGTACATTGAATATTGTACACTTGCACCCTTTAATGCTTTTCATGTTGCACTAAATTGTGTTTTTAGCTTTGTTTAACCTAATAAATAAATAATAAATAAACTCATCATGGTCTCTGCCCTATTTTTGTTAACTAGCCAAGGTAAAGCAGACAGCTGCAGGCTGATAGTATCAGGCTGGGAAGGCCCATGGTTATGTAGGACTTCCCAGCCTAAATATACCACTCTGCATCCACCCCAAAATTGGCACATAACATTGGATGCGCCAATTATAGCAATTTGCCCAACTCTTCCTGTATGCCCTTATTCGGTGACAATAAGGCGTGATATTTTTGGGGTTGATGTCAGCTGTGTAATGTCTTCTGGCATCAAGCCCAGGGATTAGTAATGGAGAAGAGTCTATCAGACACCTCTATTACTAACCCAGTAATAAAGAAAACCACACACGCGCAGTAAAAAATAGTTAATCCCTCTTTCACCAATTTATTAACAAAAATGTTCCCACTAAGTTCCATCATAGTCAATGTTTCCCAATTGCAGCTCCAGCAACTGAATAGCAATAAAGTACAGCTATTTACAGGCGTTGGATAGTGACGACAGCTCTCATGGGCATTGCCACGTCTCACAGCGTTGAGCTAGCTACTCTGATGAGCGCTGTCGTCATCACCTGCCTGTGAATTGCTTGTACTTTACTGTTATACATTTGGCGGAGCTGCACTTGGGGAAGGTGGACTACGACGAAACTTTGTAGGAACATTTTTGATAATAAATTGGTGAATGAGCAATACCATGGGGAAGTCTTTATTCAAATTAACTATTTTTTCATCTATGTGTTTTTTTTTTTTTTTGTATTACTGGGTTACTAATAGGGGTGTCTGATAGATTCTTTTCCATTACCAACCCCAGGGCTTGATGCCATCTGACATTATACAGAAAACATCAACCCACAAAAATATTACCCCGATTGCCACCACACCAGGTCAAACGGGTTGAGCTGGACAAAGTGCCAGAATTGTGATGCTCCACTTTTGGTATGGCGGCAGGATGGTATTTTTAGATTGGTGATGGCCAAAAACAGAGGAACCTTCCCAGCCTGAGAATATCAGCCCTCAGCCGCCTGCTTTACCTTTGTTGATTATCAAAAATAAGTGGGGAACCTACATCAGTTTTTAAAATTATTTATTTACTTCCCAGTAGCGACCTGGAAGTCAGGGATGCATCCAGCCGGCTTCCCTATGCTGTTCTCGTTCCATGTGAGCGCTGTTTCCATCCATTTCAGCAATTTTCATACCCCCCAGCCCTCCTGCTAGGGTCTTCTGAAACAATGCTCAAGTTTCCCACTGACTTCCATTATACTTGAGTCTAACCCGTCCAAGCATTTGACCTGCTTGATTCGAGTACTAATCTCTGGAGCCTTTTAGTGCTCGTTCATTACAAGTTATTGCACCAGTCTGAAATAAATGGACAACACCACAAAGGAGCGCAGATAGAAACCAAAGCTGCAAAATTTGAACTCAGTTTGTCTCATCAACTCAATTGCTTCCACTGGGTTAACCCTCAAAATACAGAATTTTGGGGGATTCAATCATAATCATCAATGGAGTCATTGATGTACAACCCCTGAGAAAATGGGATTGCAAGTGTCATGGCTGTGTCTGTCAGATTGCAGTGACAGAGTTCACCTCAAACTAGGGGTCCCTACGCTGTTCATTGTTTCCAAGATTACCCGTGAAGGGCGAAATGCCAGGTCTCATACCTAGCTATACTCTGAGCTATAGCTAGCTGTATCCTCCCTCCCCCCCCCAAGAATGTGAAGGGGCAGGAGTTCAGGGGGACCCACAGACAAAACAGGCAAGGTAACAGGTAGCAAAGGATTCCAAATATTCTCCAGTAGGAAAAGCTTTGCAGCTGCAAAAGGAGCAAACACAAGCTCCTTCAATGTGGTCAGTATAGAAATTCTATACCCGGCATGGAATGAAGCCAGGGGATGCATAAATATAGCAGAAGGGAGTGATAATCACAAGCTGGAGCTGCGATAAAGGCTAAGAGAATATTTAACCAGCAAACAAAGGGTCCATTCAGCATAGAAAGGAAAATCTACAAGATAACAGTCAAGTGAGCTCCACAGAGGATCTGCAATCGATGAAATGCTGAGACCTCCTGATCCCAGGTCCCAGAGGTGACATCAGTACGTGGCACACTCATGACATATAGCTGATACAGTATAGGAGGTGACTTTCACTCGTTTAGAGGCACTGAAGATGTTACTGTTATTGCGGGGTTGTACTGACTGCCAAAAGCAAGCGCCACTACTCTGTTCTCCTCCTCCTCGACCTGTCAGCCGCCTTCGACACTGTTGACCACTCCCTTCTACTTCAGATCCTGGAATCTCTTGGCATCACGGACCTTGCCCTCTCTTGGATCTCCTCATACTTAACGGACCGCACCTTCAGCGTCAACCACTCCCACACATCCTCCTCGCCCTACCCCCATCTGTCGGGGTCCCCCAGGGCTCGGTTCTTGGACCATTACTGTTCTCAATCTACACTCTCGGTCTAGGGCAACTCATTGAGTCCCATGGCCTCCAATATCACCTCTACGCCGACGACACCCAAATCTACCTGTCTGGTCCTGACATCGCCTCCCTTCTATCCAAAATTCCACACTGCCTGTCCGCCATCTCATCCTTCTTCTCTGCTCGCTTCCTTAAGCTGAACATGGACAAAACAGAGTTCATAGTCTTCCCCCCAAGACGCTCCCCCTCACTACCTGACCTATCCATCATCGTCAACGACTGCTCTCTCTCTCCAGTCCCCCATGCTAAGTGCCTCGGGGTTATCCTTGACTCTTCCCTCTCCTTCAAGCCCCACATCCAGGCCCTCGCCACCTCCTGCCGACTCCAGCTCAAAAACATCTATAGGATTCGCACTTTCCTTGACCACGACACTGCTAAAACCCTTATTCACGCTCTCATCATCTCCCGCCTCGATTACTGCAACCTCCTGCTCACCGGCCTCCCCAATACCTCCCTTGCACCTCTCCAATCTATCTTGAACTCCGCTGCCCGCCTAATCCATCTGTCTCCCTGCTACTCCCCTGCCTCCCCCCTCTGCCAAGCCCTTCACTGGCTCCCTACTTCCCAGAGATCCCGGTTTAAAACATTAACCATGACATACAAAGCCATTCACAACCAGTCCCCTCCATACATCTCTGACATGGTCTCCCGTTACCTACCCTCACGCAACCTGCGATCCTCCCAAGAGCTTCTCCTCTACTCCCCCCTCATCTCCTCTTCACACAACCGCATACAGGATTTCTCCCGTGCTTCACCCAGACTCTGGAACTCACTGCCCAACACATCAGACATTCTCCTACCCTGGGAACCTTCAAAAGAAGCCTGAAGACCCACATGTTCCGCCAAGCCTACCACCTGCAATAAGACCCGGTCCACCACACCGCCTCATGACTGGAATTTCCCCCTCCCACTGTATCCCCACCCACCCCTCGTAGACTGTGAGCCTTTGTGGACAGGATTTCTCCCCTCTTGTATCTGTATGACCGAATTGTCAACACTTATTGTTACTTGTATTGCTACTATGTTATTTGTCCTAGTCTGCCCTTTTTAGCATGTAAAGCGCCTTGGAATATAATGGCGCTATATATATAAATAATAATAATAATAATAATAAAATTGTGCAGCAACTGTGAACGTTCTGAGAGTTATGAGAATTATGGGGGCTCTGTAGCTGTAATTGTTATGGGGACACTGGATAGTGTGGGGTACTATAGCGGTCACTGTTTTCGAGACACTTTAGTTGTCCTTGTTATGAGGGCTCTGTGTCTAGTTTTTGGTCGCTTTTGATATTATTTTGGAGGTCCTGTATCATCATTCTGACTAAAGCTAGGGTCACACTTAAAAGGCACAATCCGGTAACCGCATCCATTACCGGATGCGGTTTTATTGTGTGCCTTCATACTATAATTTCATAGCAAAATTGCAACCGTCATTCCGGATCTGGATGCATTAATGCATCCGGTTTTGGAATGTGGGTTTTTGCAATTTTAAAAACCGCATCCGGAACCGGATCCAGTACCGCAAGGTACATTTATGTACCTTGCTGTACCGGATCCGGTTCCCATAGACTCCCATTACAAAAAAACGGATCCGGTTTTGGAACCAGCGCTATAGACGCAGCCTGCATGATTTTTCCCGCAGGCTCCAAAACCGAATCCGGTAACCAGATTGCAAATAGTGCAATCCGGTTTTTCTATTAAAGCCTATGGCTGCGGATCCTGATCCGGTTTTGAGCAAAACCGGATCAGGATCTGCAAGCCTAACTGCAGGTGTGAAACTAGCCTAAGACCTACTGTTATCGACATTTCCCCCCCTAAAAAACAGAAAAGAATAGCAAACTTGAATCAACGACCAAATGACTAGATGAATCTTCTCCAAAGTTTCCACATAAGTAAATCAGGTACTTTGGCAGGTCTTTCATACCAGGAATAGCTGCTTTCAGATCAGCGTTTTTTCATAATTGCGGCAAATCCAGCAGATTTTGCCACATCTGACACGTAACAGCTGACTTGCACGAATCTGGCATTTGTGGCCGCGCAAAAATACCCAAAACGCTCTAGTAGCGCTTATTTTGCATGGCCGCCAGTGCCAGATTTGTCAGATCCGGGAAAACCACACTTGTCGTACCTGACCGCAAGCCCCTTAGAGAATGAATGGGGCTTGCTAGATTTGTGCCGTAAGTCAGCCATTATGCGGTAGGTGCGGTGAAATATGTCGGCTCGGCTGTGGTTATGAATAAACGCTGATGTGAAAGGTCCCTTGGATGGAACCATTTGATTTTGGTTCTTTGTTTTATGAACATTTCTTGAGCAGTCGCTTCAGAGTGATATTTCCAAGGAAACTGATACAAACATTGGTAATAACATTTCATTTAGGCGTGTATGGTAAATGAGTCCAGGTGATGAAAGGTGTCCGACCATCACTCCCCGTGACCGGCTTCCTGCACCGCTGTGAATCATTGTCTTATCAGTTAGTGCCAGTTAGCAACCCAATCACAGGACTCGCTGATAGCTGCCACTTCATAGTCAATCATTGACCGATCCATCTATTTCTGTAAGGATCAGTCCGGATGTGATGTTATCAAGGAGGGGAAAGTTCACACAAAGAGTCATTTCAGCTTCTGACTTTTGTGCCTTTCATTTTTTTTCATTCTTACCTTGAGCCTCATCAGTTGCAACATGAAGACATCGTCGTAAAGATGTCAAGATCAGGAGTTCAAAAGAGTTTTCACCCCAGAATAAAAAAAGGGTGACCCCTGTTGGGTCTCTCACTGCGGCGCCGGTCTTTATGTGGCAGGGAGACCAATGTTCGTGGCATACCCACCCCGCTGGCGGTCCCGCGCTGTTTGATCACTCTCCATCAGTGTCTTCCTGCTCTTAAGGCCACGTCACACGCTTCAATATCGCTAACAATATCGCTGAAAGGTCATTGTTTTATAAGCGCTGAAACTATATCGTTTGTGCGTCGTTGCGTGTAACCGAACAATCTTTTGTCGAAAAATCACTTGATAGCTCATCACAGATTTGAGACCCTGACCTCAAATCCGTCGTGCGTCGTTCAATTAACCAGCGTTCAACCTGCTGCATCATTGTGTGTGACACCGCGATAACGGCTTCGCCTATTCACAACATTGAACAAGTATCGTTCCTGGGTTGTGCGAACGATAGCTGGTCGCCACATTGTTGGCGCCTCAATCACGATATCTAGACGTGTGACATCTCACCAACGATCTTGAAAGATTGACCGATCTCGTTCACTCGTGCAATCGTTAACGATATTGAAGCGTGTGACGTGGCCTTTAGGTTCTGTGCTGACTGCGCAGGCCTCCTGGTAGTGTTATTAGGCGGCACAATACATCTTTATGACTATTAAAGGCCAGTGTGCCCTAACCTGGAAGTGCTTCTCAGCCTATGCACAGGGTATTTAAGGCACCATCCCCCATTGGTTCTTGTACAATGCTGTCTGATCAATAGAGAACATTTCTAGTTTTCAGGTCTCCTGTGTCCATGTCTCCTGTACCTTGTGCCCGTATATCTGTTCCTATGTCTGCTAACTTGTGTCTCATCCTAGAGCCAGTAACTGCCGAGCTTATACCAGTCTGCCCCGGTCTGTATCTGCAGTTCTCACACCAGTCTGCTCCGGTCCGTATCTGCTGAGCTTACACCAGTCTGCGGTGGTCCTCACCTGCTGCACCTACACAAGTCTGGTCCGGTAGGCACCTACTGTGCCTATACCAGTCTACTCCAGTCAGATCCTGCTGTACCTATACCAGTCTGCTCCAGTCCACTCCTGCTATACCTATACCAGTCTGCTCCAGTCGGCTTCTGCTGTGCCTATACCAGTCTGCTCCATTCGGCTTCTGCTATACCAGATAGCAGTCGGCATCTATCTGCTATTGCTGCGTCTCACCGCCTTCCATCATTGGCCGCACCTACTCAGAGACACTACCTGTCTGTTAGAGCTGACCCCTGGAGTCAGATGTCATGGCATGAAGACCCGCTGGGGCTGCACCTGGCGAGCACATACCAGCTAAACTTATCTCCACCTCCTATGGCTATAGTAGAAGCCTTGGTGGTCCTTCCAGGCTGCTCCTCCGGCTCTTGATTGGCGTCACAGCCCAGAGGATCCACTCCGTGACGCTCACACCCGTGAGTGTGACACCCCTATACTGACACTATATTGCTAGGGTGGGTCATCACTTTGTAATTAGCTAGCGTCTGACCTCTGGGACAGCCGCAGATCCTGAGTATGAAGGAGCTGCCAGACTCATATCTTAGGGGTACTTCACATACTGCAACATCGCTAGCAATATCGCTGAAACGTCACAGGTTTTGTGACATAACAGCGACCTCTCCAGCGATGTTGCAGTTTGTGACACGTAGCAACGATCAGGCCCCTGCTGTGAGGTTGCTGATCGCTACAAATCATTCAGGACCATTTTTTGGTCCTTGGTCTCCCGCTGGTCAGTATGCATCGCTGTGTGTGACAGCGAGAGACCAACGATCAGCGACTTCCAAGCCAATGCCCAGCGCCACACATTAGATGCTGGGCACTGGTAACCAGGGTTAATATTGGGTAGCTAAGCAGCGCACTCTGCTTAGTTACTCAGTGTTTACCCTGGTTACCAGCGTCCTCCCGCTTACAGGTTGGGCTAAGCGGGAGGACACTGGTAACCTGGGTAAACACCGGGTAACTAAGCAGAGCACGCTGCTTAGTTACCCGGTGTTTACCCTGGTTACCAGCGATGATGCTACTGACTGGTGGATGGTGAGTCTGCCTGTTTGACAGCTCACCAGCGAGTGCATAGAGACTTTCCAGCGATCCCGGCCAGGTCGCATCGCTGGTGGGATCGCTGGAAAGTGTTAGCGTGTAAAGGACAAAGTACCTCGTGGTCCGAGCCGCTGTCTTCGTATGATGGAAAAACCAGAGGCACCGGTATGCCTGGATGTTGTAATAGCTATTTTATTTCCAACGCGTTTCTGAGTCGTATCCCAAACTCCTTCCTCAGGAACATCATGTTGATGTTCCCTGAGGAAGGAGTTTGGGATACAACTCTGAAACGCTTTGGAAATAAACTAGCTACTACCACATCCAGGCATACCGGTGCCTCTGGTTTTTCCATCATACGAAGACAGCGGCTCGGACCACGAGGTACTTTGTCCTGCAGAAACTTATCGTGACCACAGTGACCTGTGGAGGTACGGTCCTTGTAGCAGCTGTATTGTTCTGAGCGATCAAGCCGGTTGTGTGCTACACAACCCTACCAGGTGAGCACTTCCTATATTCCACCTTAATAATCCTGTCTCCTAAGGATAAGACCCTATATGCGCATTCTCACCCCTATTTTAGATTAGCGTGTAAAGGGGCCTTTAGCCAACTTCTCCATACATTATTATTTTCAATAGGCTTGTGTAAAGCCCCCGTCACACATAGCGAGATCGGTAGCAAGATCGCTGTTTCGTCACAGGTTTTGTGATGCAACAACGACCTCACCAGCGATCTCGCTATGTTTGACACGTACCAGCGATGGGGTCCCCGCTGTGACATCGCCGATCGTGTCAGAATGGCCTGGAGCATTTCTTGATCGTTGGGTTCCCGCTGGCCAGCATGTATCGGTGTGTTTGACGCCTTAACAACGACCTCGTTGGCGACACAGTACTTAGCCACTTAGGTCTGAGTCGTCAGACTAGCTGCTGTGTGACAGGGTCCCAACAACCGCCGAGGTGGTTATACGGGTTGCTGTACCATTGCTGTGTCATTGAGTAGATCTGACTGTTTGACATCTCACCAGCGACCACGTAGTGACGCTCCAGCGATCCTTACCAGGTCGTATCGTTGTCAAGTTCGCTGGAACGTCGCCAAGTATGACAGGGCCCTAATTCTTTATATCTCCTGCGGAGGTACTGTGGCGGTGTTACAGATTACAGGTGATTGCTGGGGCTCACAACATCAGGATACCCAGTGATCAGCTTGTTATAGGGGGTCTATCTCTATAGTTGTATCATGCTTCACCCCTAACACAGAATGTATCAGTCTTATCCAGATGATTCCTTTTAAAATGTTCTTAAAGAAAAGCTCAAGTTTTAATATAACTGCAAAATATGTGCCAATCACTTAGGGGATTTCGACCGGACTCATGAATGTGCAGTATTTCCTCATTGTCAGTAAAGGTACTGTCACACGGGGAGATATCGCCGGCGATGTTGCCGGCAACTGAGGGGCGTGGCCAGGTTGCGGCGACATCGCCGGCGAATTGCCGCGTGTGACAGGGCGATAAACAGGCGATGAGTCGCCTGAGTAACATCGCCAGGTTTCCCAACAATGTTGGGAAACCTGGCGATGTTGGTCAGGCGATCATGCATGATCACCTTGTGTAACGCGGCAACCTGCAATGTTGCGGGCGATTCCGCCTATCTACAACATTGCGAGTTATCGCTCGCTGGGTTGCTGGGCAACCCAGCGAGCGATAGCCGCGGCAACTAGCCGGCGACATCGCCGGTAAGTTGCTCAGTCTGACAGCTCACCGGCGATGTTGTCAGGGATGCGCGCTCCCGCGATCCCCGGCAATATCGCCGGCGATATGTCCCTGTGTGACGGTACCTTAATGGAGATGGTATCTGTGACAATGAGAAAATTCCAAGACCGAAAAAATGAAAATATAGATGAGACATACAACCGCAGAATTTAAAGGGATTGTTCACCCCATTTATTTTTCTTTTAACAGGGGCTTCATTGTGCTCTAGAAATAATAAAAAAGCCTTTATCTACCCATCCCTCTCCAATATTTTTACCGCTGGTCTCCTCTCCTAGTTTGCATGTGCAGCCAGTCAGTGGCCGCAGGGGTTGGTTGATGTGAAGTTACCAGCTGGGACTTTGGTATATTGCAGGATTATATAGACAAAGCAGAGTCAGGGATGTTACTGTTGGAGGCTTATGGCCACTTTACACGCGGCTACATTTCTAGCTTATCCACAGGTAACTTACTGGCTGCAGTGAAATCATGGAGACATTATTCCATTTGTACACAGCAACAAGATAGAACCATGTCTCCATGATTTCACTGCAGCCAGTAAGTTACCTGTGGATAAGCTACAAATGTAGCCGCGTGTAAAGTGGCCATTAGTTGTGAGAAGCATAAAACTGAGACTACCCCTGCGCTCCAGGCTGATTGGTTACTAACAGTGCTTCCATCACCGAGCCCCCAAAAAGTCACACATGGTATTAGGAAACCCAGAAATACTGTAAAATAATTCAGGGAAACAATCAGCAAAATATACCGTACATCATGTTATAACAGCCAGAGTTCCTGAATATGTTAATCTGTAACTTTTAGCACATTTTACCTACAGTTATACATACGTGATTCTGTTCACTGACGGCAGAGACCTTAACAGGCTTAAAAAAGACTTTACGCCATGTTAATGGTTACCCCCCATAGCCAGAAAAAGGAAGAGCATAAATCAGCCGCACACACTAATCCTGTCCTGGAATTCAGTTTGAAGTAAATTTATTGCTGCACATACGACATATGTAACAATGTACTGTCATATCACATTACTGCACAAATATTTACCTACCTCAAGGTTGAAATTCTAAAGTTTAATATGTAATCAAGTCTATAATTTGGCTTCAGATATATCCTATTTATAACCTATGACATGACAGTTAGATTTTTTTTACAATCTACAATTTATCTAATATATAAAGCTAAATGTGTGTGTGTGTAGGTGTGTGTGTGTATATCTGGGATTGGCATCTACATCGGTGCAACTACAGCCACAAAATTTTGCACAGTCACATGTCTGGACCCCGAGAGTGTCATAGGCTATGTTGTGAGGTGAAATTTTAACCCTGCGCGTTCCAGTTCACCAAACTATTTTGCCCCTATCTACATAATGGGGAAAAAGTGACAGTGACCAGTTGACAGTTGTGAATGAGAGGGGCTTAATGATAGCACCAAAGACTAATAAAGAAGCAGATAGAATAAGGCAGTGTTCAGACAACTCACTGATTGCAGCCAAATGAAATCAAAGAATGCACTTGGTAGGATGTGCTCAGACCCCATTATACACTGCAGACACAGGTGCACAGAACCACCCTCAACCTGCCACATATGGGGGAGGTAGTTTTGCTATGCACGAGATGATCTGCACATAGGACGCCACTCACACTGATGTCAGCGGTGCAGAGTGTCTGTATGCCACCCACTGGTCCCTGCCACCAGACCAAATGGGAAGCCAGACGATGCATCCACACCACTTGATGAATGACAACCTATGGGGCCCTGCCACACCCCGCAAAAAGATAAAAAAGTGCAAAAAATAGATTTTTTGGGATAAAAATTTTTTGATGTGAGGTATTGGTTGACGCATTGGCCAAGACACGTTAAGCTCGTAATCCCCGTCACGGATCCTCCGCTTACGAGTCCTATCAAATTTGTTAAAAAACGAATATATTTTTATCAAAAAATGTTTTCTTTTTTGCACTTTTTTATCTTTTTGCGTGGTGTGGCTGGGCCCCATAGGTTGTCATTCATCTAGTGGTGTGGATGCATCTGGCTTCCCATTTGGTCTGGTGGCAGGGACCAGTGGGTGGCATACAGACACTCTGCACCGCTGACATCAGTGTGAATGGCGTCCTATGTGCAGATCATCTCGTGCATAGCAAAACTACCTCCCCCATATGTGGCAGGTTGAGGGTAGTTCTGTGCACCTGTGTCTGCAGTGTATAATGGGGTCTGACCATATCTTGCCAAGTGCATTGTTTGATTTCATTTGGCTGCAATCAGTGAGTTGTCTGAACACTGCCTTATTCTACCTGCTTCTTTATTAGTTTTTTAACAATTTTGATAGGACTCGTAAGCGTGAGGATCCGTGACGGGGATTACGAGCTTAACGTGTCTTGGCCAATGCATCAACCAATACCTCACATCAAAAATTTTTTATCAAAACATTTTTTTTTTTTGCACTTTTTTATCTTTTTGCGGGGTGTGGCTGGGCCCCATAGGTTGTCATTCATCAAGTGGTGTGGATGCATCGTCCAGCGCCAAAGACTAACAGCATATACCAGCATATAGTCACTAAGGTGGGGCCCCAACATGAGATATTCACCATGCACGGGGACATGTATACAAACCACACGCACACAAAGAGTAACAGCAAGTGTATAGTCACTAAGGTGCAGCCCCAACATTGGATACTCACCACGCACCCGAACAAACACACACCACAAAGAGACACACACACACACACAGACACCCACACACCACGACACACCACCACAGCGACACACACACCCACAGGGACACACACACACATACGACACATGCACCACCACACAGACCCCCCCACAGGACACACACACATACACACCCTATAGGGACACATGCACTCACCCCACAGGGACACACACACACACCTCAAGACAGACCAGATGTGCACAAATCGCCTCACACAACTTGCTTCATACATGTGGTATCTTTAATTTCCAAAAATAAACATCTGATTAAAAACAGCCAATGTGCAACACATGTGCCATATAGGGAATTAAGGCAGATGTCAGTCACATGAGCTGTCTATTATGTGTATGTGTGGGGTAACATATACTGCCCAGCCGGGGGGAGGGTTTACTGTTGGCTGGAGATTTATCAGGCTGCCTATAGCAACCAACACAGCTCAGCTTCTATTTTCCTACAGGTCATTAATATGACATATGCAAATTCTATTGTGTTATAGCTAACATCAGTTATTTATTAATCTGGGCGTAGCCGGGTAGTACAGCTAGTCTACTATATAATCTACTATATAACACTATATAATCGTGTCTGTCTGACGCCAAAATCGAGCGCCAGCGCCAGGGCGCTCCATTGGTGGCCGCCAGAGGCGGCCACCAATGAGCGAGGGGTATGCAAAACAGCCACGCGCATTCAAAATTCGCGCCAAGCTGAAACCCGGTGACAGCTGTCGCCGAGATACATGCGTCCGGCCCCGGCCATCATCGGGAGATCAGCGGGATCTTCCGACGGTGGCCGCAGCGTGCGCGAGCCAGCCAGGAGATGACCGGCGTCAGCCGGTCATCTCGCGGCTGGCAAGCCGCTGACCTCTGTGCAGCAGTAGCTCAGCCGTGGCCACCTGCCGCACAGAGGTCCGCGGCAAGCCAGCCGAGAGATGAGCGGCGTCAGCAGGTCATCTCCCGGCTGCTCGCAGCGGTAGTGCCCCGCGTGGCGACCAATCAGAGAAGTAGCGGGGCTTGGCCATATCTAAAATACTTTTAAAATAATTTTAAATTTGGCGCCATAGTGCGGCCGCTCCTCTGATTGGTCAGCGCTGAACGCGGCGACCCATAAGAGGAGAGGAATTCAAACCGCGCGCCGCTCCTCTGATTGGCCGCTGTGTTCAGCGCTGACCAATCAGAATAGCGGCGCGCGCCAAGCTGTACATTGTATTTCAAAAATGGCGCCATGGTGCGCGCCGCTATTCTGATACCATCCCCTCCAGGAAGATAACGGAATGAAGCGGCGGTGAGTGTCCCCACAGCGTGCGGGCTCCTCAGTGCCTCCTCCATACCCTCAGCCTCCCCATCCTCCAACCTCCCCATCCTCATCCATCCTCACAGCCTCCTCCATCCTCACAGCTTCCCCATCCTCACAGCCTCCTCCATCCTCACAGCCTCCCATCCTCACAGCCTCCTCCATCCCCTCAGCCTCCTCTCCCTCCTCCACGCCTCCTCCCACTCCCTCAGCCTCCCATCCTCACAGCTCCCCATCCTCATGCCTCCTCCATCCTCACAGCCTCCTCCATCCTCACAGCACCTCCCCAGTCCCCTCAGCCTCCTCCATCCTCACAGCCTCCCCATCCTCACTGCCTCCTCCATCCTCACTGCCTCCTCCATTCTCACAGCCTCCCCATCCCCTCAGCCTCCTCCATCCCCTCAGCCTCCCCATCCTCACAGCCTCCTCCATCCTCACAGCCTACTCCCTCCCTCAGCCTCCCATCCTCACAGCCTCCTCACCTCACAGCCTCCATCCCACAGCCTCCTCCATCCTCACACAGCCTCCTCCATACCCCTCAGCTCTCCTCCATCCTCACAGCCTACTCCATACCCCAGCCTCCCCATCCTCACAGCCTCCCCATCCTCCTCACCAGCCTCCCCATCCTCATCAGCCTCCCCCCCATCCCTCTACAGCCTCCCCCATCCCCTCAGTCTCCTCCATCCTCACAGCCTCCTCCATCCTCACAGTCCTCCTCCATCCCCTCAACCTCCTCCATCCTTGCAGCCTCTCCTATCCTCACATCCTCTCCCATCTTCACAGCATCCTCACAGCCACCTCCATCCTCACAGCCTCTCTCATCCTATCTGCTAGCTCTCATCAGTGTACTCCGTTTACTCCTGTCTATAAGGTCTGTCAGTCAGTGTGACACAGTTTCACTCCTGTCTACAAGGCTGTCAGTCAGTGTGACGTCCTTCACTCCTGTCTACAAGCTGGCTGTCCGTCAGTTCGGTGTAGTGTGTCACTTCACTTCTGTCTACAAGGCTGTCAGTCCAGAGTGACGCAGTTTACTCCTGTCTACAAGGCTGTCAGTCAGTGTCACGAACTTCACTCCTGTCTACAAACAAGGCTATCAGTCAGTGTGACGTCCTTCACTCCTGTCTACAAGGCTGTCAGTCAGTGTGACGCAGTTCAATCCTGTCTACAAGGCTGTCAGTCAGTGTCACGAATTTCACTCCTGTCTACAAGGCTGTCAGTCAGCGTGACGCAGTTCAATCCTGACTACAAGGCTGTCAGTCAGTGTGACGCACTTCACTCCTGTCTACAAGGCGGTTAGTCAGTGTGACACACTTCACTCCTGTCTATAAGGATATAAGAATCGGGCCACCATCTAGTAGTAGTTATATTCTTGTACATAGGGGCAGTATTATAGTAGTTATATTCTTGTACATAAGAGCAGTATTATAGTAGTTATATTCTTGTACATAGGAGCAGTATTATAGTACTTATATTCTTGTACATAGGGGCAGTATTAAAGTAGTTATATTCTTGTACATAGGAGCAGTATTATAGTAGTTATATTCTTGTACATAGGAAACAGTATTAGAGTAGTTATAGTCTTGTACATAGGGGGCAGTATTATAGTAGTTATATTCTTGTACATATGGGCAGTATTATAGCAGTTATATTTGTGTACATAGGAGCAGTATTATAGTAGTTATATTCTTGTACATAGGGGCAGTATTATAGTAGTTATATTCTTGTACATAGGAGCAGTAATATAGTAGTTATATTCTTGTACATGGGGCAGTATTATAGTAGTTATATTCTTGTACATAGGGGCAGTATTATAGTAGTTATATTCTTGTACATAGGGGCAGTATTATAGTAGTTATATTCTTGTATATAGGGGGCAGTAATATAGTAGTTATATTCTTGTACATGGGGGCAGTATTATAGTAGTTATATTCTTGTACATAGGGGCAGTATTATAGTAGTTATATTCTTGTACATAGGGCAGTAATATAGTAGTTATATTCTTATACATAGGAGCAGTATTATAGTAGTTATATTCTTGTACATAGGGGCAGTAATATAGTAGTTATATTCTTGTACATAGGGGCAGTATTATAGTAGTTATATTCTTGTACATAGGGGCAGTATTATAGTAGTTATATTCTTGTATATAGGGGGCAGTATTATCTATTATATAATTGCGAATGGGTTTTTTGCCCCTTTTGAGTCCGCTCGCGCTGCGAGTCAGCGTGGTCATGTGGATACGCCCGAAGCATTGGCCGCGCAGCGGCCATTGCGAGCAGTTCTAAGGCGACTCGCTATGCCCCCGCAGCGGGCATGGCGAGTCGCCTTAGCAGCGCGAAGCATTGGCCGCGAAGCGGCCATTGCGAGTCAGAGACTCGCTCTTCTAGAATCCCGATGCATGTGCATCGGGCACCCAGCTAGTAGTAGTTATATTCTTGTACATAGGGGCAGTATTATAGTAGTTATATTCTTGTACATAGGGGCAGTATTATAGTAGTTATATTCTTGTACATGTACATAGGGGCAGTATTATAGTAGTTATACTCTTGTACATAGGAGCAGTATTATAGTAGTTATATTCTTGTACATAGGGCAGTATTATAGTAGTTATATTCTTATACATAGGAGCAGTATTATAGTAGTTATATTCTTGTACATAGGGGCAGTATTATAGTAGTTATATTCTTGTACATGTACATAGGGGCAGTATTATAGTAGTTATACTCTTGTACATAGGACCAGTATTATAGTAGTTATATTCTTGTACATAGGAGCAGTATTATAGTAGCTATATTCTTGTACATAGGAGCAGTATTATAGTAGTTATATACTTGTACATAGGGGCAGTATTATAGTAGTTATATTCTTATACATAGAAGCAGTATTATAGTAGTTATATTCTTATACATAGAAGCAGTATTATAGTAGCTATATTCTTGCACACAGGAGCAGTATGATAATAGTTACGGTATATTCTTGTACATAGGGGCAATATGATAGTAGTTATATTCTTGTACAAAGGGGCAATATTATAGCAGTTATAATCTTGTACAAAGGGGCAATATGATAGTAGTTATATGGCTTTCACCTTCTGGATATAATGTCGTCATTATGACAACCTTTCTCCTGGTAAGTTATGTCAGTCAGCTCAGGAATGGAGAGTTCTCAATTGAAAATGTCACATTCTCTGCAATTAAACACCTTCCTGTGTCGCTCACACCTGCTGCAAATGGCACCAACTGCCCGGATCAGACAGAATATGTTAACATGAAGACATAGATTTTGATCTAAAAAAAACTCCATAATTTATGGCCACAATGACGAAAAATGCTCCGTCTGAACTTAGCCTTATGTGTAATATAGTGGCGGTCTCCCAGCGTAAGTTGTCTTGAAGACTTCACAGCCTGAAGCCATTGAAAGAAGTTACAACAGATGAAACACGTGCACAGCAAGTAGTTTTGACCTTGCTGTGCATACATTAATTCATTTTTTTAGAGCTTATTCAAGCACATTCCGGGAGGAATCTACCTGAAAAAGATGTTTTGCACCCATAACCTTAGAGAGGAATGTCTTATTTATGAGCTACATCAAATAGTCTGGAGCAAAGAGAAGCTTTTAGATATCTGTCTCTAGAGGAGCAGATAGCCCACCCATCCCATTGTGAACTGTGCAATACCTTGTTTCCCCTGTGGAGGTGCTGTAGAAGAATTGAACACATATCACTGAATCAGATTTAGGCGGCCGTCACACGCTACAATATATGTACACATATTGCTGTAAAGTGCGTGATGTGGCATCGCTCCTACGACGTCGTTGCATGTTACAGCATGATGTGACTACCGATAAGTGGTCAGATCGTTAATCACAGATATGGGAATCGGACCCCATATCAGACGATGTCGATCCTGCAATCTGCTGCATCGTTCTGTGTGACACCGCGGTAAACAATCTCTTTACTGAATTCTCCTATTCACAGCATTGACAAGCATCAATCGCTGGTTGTGTGAGCGATCCCTGCACCTAATATCACTGTTGCGTCCTGAACGTTATCTATACATGTGACACCTCACTAACATGTTGAGCACGAGCGCGCACCCCTGACATCGTTATTGAGTTCCCACACAAAATCGTAGTGTGTGACGGCCGCCTAAAACTGATTTTTCATGGTCTCAGCATCATACTTCCAAGTGATCAGCTTATAATGTCGATAATATTCTATGGAGCTTCTGACAGTTGTACAATGGAACAGAACAATCATAGATTGTCCATTATGTCCCCTAACTTCGGGGTCACAGCTCACATACCAGATGATATGTTTTATGAGACAGACATATAAAGGGTGGGGGGAAGGTGTAAAAATTAATTTTGCTCATACAATCTGTTATCTTGATCTTATTTCCCATAACAGGTGCACTTATTTCCCTGAAATCCCTGATTGCACTGTGACAACATTTTATTATAGAAATCTTAACCCTTCGTGGTTCTTTGCAAACGGAAAAAAATGTCCTTGTGTTTAACTAGTGGTTATGTCTCTGGCCGCACCTTCTCCAGGGATCAGTAAGTCAGACACATACTGGCCATTATCTGCCAGATCTATTACTCATGATTATGCTGCAGAATAACATTTTCTTTGTTAGCAGAAGTTGCCCCAAACAACTAACCGGTTGGTCCCTGGGAATATAATTCATTACAGTTTTAAACCTACAGTGCAGGTTTTTTCTAGTTTTCTAGAACCAAGTCGTTTTCTGGGGTATCACTGCTCTAAAATCCAAAAATCAGCTTTTGTGTCCAGGGAACCGCAATGGGCACGGCTCCGGGTCCGAAATAACAATGTTTGTTTTAATAATGCCTGATTAAGGCTGCCTTCACACTTGCAGATGGATCTGCAGCGTTTTGCAGATGCATCTGCAAGTGTGAGCATGCTGACCGCGGCCCCTATGTTTATAATAGGGCGCACGCGGTGTGAAAGCTCTCATTCACTCCTATATGTGTACTGTCAGCAGGCGTATGCCTGCTTACAGATCACACTCTCCCGCCCGCAGCATGGACGCTACATCTCGCGTCCACAGTGCGGACGGGAGTGTGTGATCTGTCAGCAGGCATACGCCTGCTGACAGTACACATATAGGAGTGAATGAGAGCTTTCACACCGCGTGCGCCCTATTATAAACATAGGGGCCGCGGTCAGCATGCTCACACTTGCAGATGCATCTGCAAAACGCTGCAGATCCATCTGCAAGTGTGAAGCCAGCCTAAGACATATTTTTAATGCGTTAGAATCATTCATAAGAAAAAAATTCCAGGTTGTTTAATGAGCGGAGTAATAGTTTATGTAGAATATTTGGGGAAATAGTTTTAGATCAGGGGTGGGGAACTCCAGGCCTCAAGGGCCACCAACAGTGCATGATTTCCTTAAGCCCCTGTCAAACCTAGCGAGATCGCTAGCAAGATCACTGTTGCGTCACAGGTTTTGTGGCACAACAGCGACCTCACCAGCGATCTCGCTATGTTTGAAACGTAGCAGCGACCAGGCCCCCGCTATGACATTGCCGATCATGCCGGAATGGCCTGCAGCATTTCTTGATCGTCGGATTCCCGTTGGGCAGTATGCATCGGTGTGTTTGACGCCTTAACAACGACCTCGTTGGCAACTCAGAACTCAGCCACGTAGTTCTGAGTCGTCAGACTACCTGCTGTGTGACAAGGTCCAACGACTGCCTACGTCAGTACAAGGGTTGGCGTCGTTCAGTAGATCTGATTGTTTGACATCTCACCAGCGACCACGTAGCAATGTTTCAGCGATCCTTACCAGGTCGTATCATTTTCGGGATCGCTGGAACGTTGCCAAGTGAGACGGGACCCTAGGTATTGCACAAGTGACAGTATAATCACGTGCACTGGTGATGATTCCAAACCCTGTGCAATGCTAAGGAAATCCTGAAAACCTGAACTGTTGTTGGCCCTTGAGGCTTGGAGTTCGCCACACCTGATCTAGAGCGTAGCCAAGGATATGAGTGCACACACCATTCATGTGGTAAGCACATTTTCTACAATTGGAAAAAGGTAGTGACAATGCCCCAAAGGATTACCAAGGCAATTGTAGTAGTGGTCTGGTGGAGCGCTGGGGTGAACGGATTGAGATTAGGATAAACTCTGGTGAACAAACAAACCTTTATTATCCCTTTGATTAGCCACAAGGCTTTTCGATAGTATGACACTATCTTCATCAGGTGGTACAAAGCGTGGGACAAAAGGATTACCAGTCACACTACCTCCTCTTACCCCATTTAGTCCCTTTGACAGTGTCAGCCACTGAACATACATGGGTCTGGCAGTGCCTGTTCTCCTCTTGCCATAAAGTGTAGGGTGTAAGGTTGTAGTGACAGTAAATGGATAGCAGATCAATACGGAACACTTATGGTATGTTCACACGATCCGGAGGCACTGGGTGTTGGACGGAGTGGTTCTGGACCTGAGGGAGCCCACAGCCGCCCTGTACTCGCCATCTGTGGTGGGTGCAAGGCGGCTTCTCCCTGCAGTCACCCGATGGAGATAGCTTCTGACTCCGCAGCATGAAGTTAACATGCTGTAGAGATGCGGAGGGGCGGCATCCCACACCACAGGTGACATAACGCTGCAGAGGGGAGAAGCACAGTGAGTATGGGATTACTAGGAATTATCCACTGTGCTGCTACTGTATAACATATAACAATATGCTGTATCCAAAACTGCAATTTCTGACTGTAAGCGCACCGCCCGATAGTGTTACATCTGCCGCATTGCCGGTACCTCCACAGCAGGGAGACCGGCAGTCGCGGCATCCTCACCTTTCCAGTGGTCCTGCAGCACCTGCCTGGGCTGCGTCTGATGCTTCCTGCTCCCGGGGCCTGTTGTTGCCGCACGGGTCTTCTGGGAGCGCTCTTATGCCATACACACGGCACACATTAAAGAGCCTAAGGGTTTGTTCACATGTTGCTTTTTTGCAGTGTTTTTTTTCCTGCTACTCTTTTCAGGGCAGAAAAAAAAAATCTGCATATGGCGGCCGTCACACGCTGAGATATCTATAGCGATATTGTAAGCGATCACGTGCACGCGCAATCGCTTACAATATCGCTCACATCGCTGGTGAGATGTCACACAGACAGACTCACCAGCGATGTGGAGCCGCGATCTCGCTGGTAACTATGGTACACATCGGGTAACTAGGCGCCGCGCGTCGCTTAGTAACCCGACGTGTACCATAGTTACCATCTCCCAGCATAGACTCTGCGCTGGGAAATCGCTCATCGTGGTGTTATACACCACGATGAGACAGATCATCAAATCGCTCATCGCTAGATCTGAGAACCGGAGCTCAGATCAGCGATGTCACGATCAAGCGATTTACCATCGTAAATCGCTTGATTACATGCAACGATTTCTTGCCCGATATCACTTAAGCGATCAAAAAGGAGATCGCTTAAACGATATCGGGCAAGAAATCGTTCCGTGTGACGGCCGCCTAAGATAGACCTGTTTTTGTCACTTTTTTTTGCAGTTTTTACTTGCATTTTTTACCCATTCCTTTGAATGAGTGAAAAGCGCTGCAAAAACCCTGAAAAATATTATATTTTGTGTATTGACAAAAAGGTAGCAGACCTCAAAATATGCACAGATGAGAAACCAGCTTGTGCAGGAGATTTCAGAAATCTCATTGATTATGCAGGTATTGTAAATGTGCAAAAAACCACCAGGTGTGAACTTACCCCAATGACTGACGCTTTGCCGCTTCACCTGTCCATGGGTCGTGTTTTGCATCACAGCTCTGTCCTGTTAATGTGAATGGGGATGAGTTGTAATACCAGCTGTGGCCTATGGACAGGTGTGGCGCTATTTTTGGAAAAATGCAGTTAAATTTTTTCATCCTGGGAAACCTCTTAAAATCCTCTGTGCTGCTGTTGGAGTGAGGTTGGATCTTTTCTTATACTATTTAACCTTATTTTCATGGCTGTTGATTTGTTTTTATTTTCCTCTCTCACAAGTCATCCTGACTACATCATCATCATCAACATCATCATCACATAAGTGTTACTGCCGCCTCATAGGATCAGGACACTCCGCCACCGCTGCAATGATGATTACTGTGACTCTGTTATCCCACAGTGATGTGGATCCTCCAAGCTCTTGGCCCGGATGGACGCTTGTTTTGCAGCATAAACAGATGACGTTAATGCATCCGGGAGATCGAGATGGAGCAACGGAAGCCGTGACAGAATGACATCTGCAGAAGTAAACAGGAGCTGTGGGATCCCACCAAGCAGAGGTTTATGGCAATAGAGTTCTAATTCACAAGGAAAGTCATCAATGAGGAGCTGAAGCAGCAGAGCGGATGTGACGCTACTACCGCTACTCACAGGCTAGCCGTGAGGCCGGATAGTCAAGAGGTCCAGGGTCAGATACCAGGAGAGATTATAATAACTAAGATGGGTAAGACAAAAGAGTTGTCAGGTCATGGTCCAAAGTCAGAATTGCAGTAAGGTAAAGAAGTTAGGCAAACAGGTAGTCAGAAGTGAGGTCAGAAGTCAGGCAACAACAGATGAAAGACTGAGCACAGGAACAAAGCACGCAGACACCACCGAGCTAAAGCTACAACTGGCAGCTAAATAGTCAGATTATCACCCAAAACGGTGACAACTGGAGTGAGCTCAGCAGCCCCAGCCCGTGATAAGGCTGCAAAGCCATGTTCAAGATGATGGGAACTGCTCAGTCCAGTCTAGTCCCAGATTGGGTGGCTTTGCTGTCATTCAGAATCTTGACATCCCAACAAGTCCCTGCCATCTATTGGGCGGCTGAGCTGTCACTCACAGCGTCCTTATGTCACAGTGAGTGGCTGATTCGTGACCGAGGTCCAGTGCCAGAGATGGTCTGGCGACATAGCAGATTAACTCAGCCTACAAGAACTGAGATAAGCAGAGCTGAGTTGCACAAAATTATAGGGGAAATACCCAGCAAAATATCTGAAGTGGCAGAGCTGAGTTTGTCACAGTCTAATGCAGCATTGAATCAAATATAAGAGAACTGAGTTTGATCCGCCCACCGGGGCCGCGGGGTACTCGGAACCGGGCCCTATTGTAGTCGTCTGGGGGTTGCGGGATGTCACGGTGTCGTGGCCCAGCTCCGTGGTCCTGGGCGGTCATAAAAAGGGGTGAAAACAGTTTTAGGGATTTTATGTGACACCACCCGTGGTAGCCACTGCTGCAGTTGGGACCTCTGGGGATGATGGGGGTAGCAGAAAGGATGTTGTGCCCTCCATGGGCGGGGCTAGTCCCCAGGGCAGCCATGTAGCAAGGGTGGTGCAGTGGATGCAGGCTTCACCGTCACAGGCAGGCTCTCACTTCCGATTCCCAAATCAGTCTGTCTCCTCTCAGGCGCAAAAAACACAATCACAAACAGTGTCAAGCTTTAACCGGGTTTTAGTTTCCTTTCTCGACAGTTGGTACAGCTTACAACAGTTCAGCAGCGGCTCCAGTGTGGTTTCAGCAACTGGGATGGTTTGTCTGCAACTCCCCTTTCGTGTCTCTTTTGGACCTTTTCGGTCTGTTCCACATGCTAGTTACAGTCCAGTGGTCACAGGCTTTCATGGGGTGACTTTCCGGGTCCCCTAGCCCTAATACGATGGCCTTCCTTTCTCAGCACCAAAGGTTGGGTCTCCGGATATAAAGACCCGCACCCTGCCTGAGTTTGTGGTTGGGGCATAAAGTTTCCGTGCCACTTCAGCAGAGTCGGCACTCTAGTTCTGGCCCAGTTCACCAGTGTCCCCGCTAATCCAGGCACACCTAGACTCCTTCTGTCTTTTACCACAGTCTGCAGCCTTGGACCCGGGCAAGCCCCATAGTGGCACAGGCTACCGGGTCCGTGTCCTCTCAGTCCTGTCTGATGGTCTCGCCTCTCCTAACGACTGGTCTGGCTTTGTCAGGGTTAGTCTCTACTACTCTTCCTCTCCTACTTTCTGCACTGTTTAACTCTTTCTGCCCTAACCGAGTACTTCTCTAACTTTCCACCCTCCACCTGGCTCCTCCCGCTATTGCATTGCTGGACATAGAGTACCTAGACTTGGGATCAGGTGTGTGTGGGTGTGTGTGGGGGGAGACCAATTTACCAATTCCGGCTGCTGCGCCATCTAGTGGCGACCGGTCCTCAGAGGCGCCACAAATTTGTCATAGAGTCTAATACAGACCTGGCAGAGCCGTATGCCAGTGATGACTCTAAGTATTTAACAGAGTTACTTGACGAAGGATCGAAAGTAGCAGAGCTGGGTTTTTCAGAGCTAGAAAGTGGTATAAAAGTGTTACTTTTTGATGTAGTAGAGTTGGATTTGTTTTAAGTTCAATGCTGACCTAGAAAGTGATGTAAAAGAGTTATCCATGAGAGTAGCAGAGCTGGGACTGCCAGACAGTAATAGGCCCATAACAATCACTCCCAAGCTATCCTCTACCGAGTGCTCCCCTGTCCTCTATGAGAGGTGTTGCCGGACCCCTCTGGTGGTGTCTACTCCACAGAGAAGAAAAGGATCAGCCTCTGGTAATCCAACATGCCTGATCCTTAGCATTGGACAGATGATGGGGGAATTCAGGAGACCCCATACACATCAGACTGTACTGATATCGTTGGGTTTAATGACATAAGTCTAATGTGTCCGGGGGCTTTAGAGCTGCCCAGCAGTCCACGTCAGGGGTCCGGCACCGGATCTAGGAGAGGACACGGATTCACTGCTAGTTTACTGGCAAAACACAAGAATATGGTGAAGTCATCTTATAGAAAGCCATGACTCTGGGAACAATGGCGGTGATTGCCACTTATCCGCCGGTTCTCAACACTGTGATACGCTGATAGTTTTATTACTTGTATAGAGTCAATGCGCCAATTACACCGCGGCCAGTAAATCGGCCATTCAGGGTTTACGCTAAGTGTCTAAATTGCAAAGCAAACACCGGTCCATGAATGGAGGACTGATAAGCGGCGCACACCCCGGGACACCACACAATGCAACATCTCTGTATAAACAACGCCAGGCAAGAACCTGGAGATAAGCGGCAATTTAATTGGATTTACACTCCGAAATAATGTTATCTGAACCTTTCATAGAATCTACAGCAGGGAACAGTCAAAGGAGATTTCCGCTCCAGAACAGCAAATCTAATCCCCCAATCAGGTCGACAACTGCGGCACAGATTACATTCAGGAGACTTGTGCCTGATTCATCCACATTGAGAAATGTGTGTATTAGGCCAGGGTCACACACACCAATACGCTTCTTTGAGGCTTTAGAAAAACGGATCTGTTAAATTTAGGGTGCCAATAGTGTCTCCTGAGCTCCTGGACGTTTTTCGGACTTAGTAATTTTTTCACCAAAAACGCATGTGCGTTAACGCATGGTGCCCATATGTTCCATGCATTAACGCATGCGTCTCGCATAGGGCTCCATGTTAAAAAAACACATGCGTTTTTGAAAAATACACATACATATGTGTTAACGCATATGCATTTTTTGGACTCAGATAAAAAAAATGGCTAAAAAGATCCCAAAAAAAGAATCTAAGGCAAAAACGGCTGCCGTGTGCGACCCTGGCTGCAGGCTGCTTTCACGTTGTGTTTTTGTGGTTCGGATCCACGGATCCGATTTGGCCCCCATGTATCCCTATGGGGGTCGGATCAGATTGGATTTGGCCTTATTGCCATCCGATTTGTGTTGGATCCGATTGTATCCGATTTTTTGCTGTACCGAAACTCGGAGACTGCTCTGAATTTGGGCACAGCGGACCAAATCAGACACAATTGGATCTGACCTGATCCACAGACAGTAACATGGGTGTACTGAGCATGCATGGGTGAGAATACAAATTTTTTTATTTTTAACCCTTGCTTTTACTTAATTTCACTTCCGCAATGTATATATACATTGCGGAAGTGAAACTGCCCCACTTGCCTCCTGTCAGCTGTTTCTGTGTCTGGATCCGTGAAAATCACGGCCCCGGACACAGAAATTGCACCAGGAAGCACACCTCTGATGAAGACGCCAGGAAAGACGTTGAAACGCGTTGGAGAATAAAAAGAAGGTTAAACTTGGACACCGTCTACTTGCATTCTTTAAAGCGGAACACTTTGACAGCACATTGGCAGCGCGGACTGTGACACACCTCTCCTTCCCCAAAGCATCAGATTCCAGCAATGTATCACTTATGCTGTCATTTTCATGCAATCACTGTTTTCTCTAGCAGAGTTGGAATGCTGAGCTGTGTATAACCCTGCCCACACCACTGATTGGCAGTTTTTGGTTTATAACCCCGCCCACATCACTGATTGGCAGCTTTCTGTATATAACCACGCCCACATCACTGCTGTTATTTTGATACAATCACTGTTTTCTCTAGCAGAGCTAGGAATGTTAAGCTGTGTATAACCCCACCCACACCACTGATTGGCAGTTTTCTGTATATAACCCGCCCACACCACTGATTGGCACCACTGATTTCTGTATATAACCTCGCCCACATCACTGACAACTTTCTGTATATTACCCCACCCACATCACTGATTGGCAGCTTTCTGTATATAACCCCACCCAAATAACTGATAGGCAGCTTTCTGTATATAACCCTGCCCACATCACTGATTGGCAGCTTTCTGTGCATTTTAAGCAAGCAGCCAATCAGTGGTGGGGGTGTGTTGGATTAGGAGGCATGGGACACCTAGTCCTGAAGTGATAATCTCCTGCTGCTAAAACGGTGATTTTATTGAAACACAAACACACAGTCTAGTAAGTGATACATCGCTGGAATCAGGGTCTCAGTCCCTACATCATGCTGCTCTCAGATTACACAGCAAAAAGCTGCTGACAAATTCCATTTAATTCCTTTCAAGATATTCGTTTGCTGTGACTATATACTACTTCCATCTGGGATATTTATATGGCCAGGCTCTACCTCTTGTCCCATTTTCCATCAGAGCAGCTCTGTATGGTCATAGATGCCAATAAATAAAAGTTGTTTTTTTTTTGCACAGACAAAACCACTTGCGAATGTGAGTCATTAGCGTCTACGGAAAAAAAAGCCCCAAATGAGAACTCCCGGAGAATTGACAGAGCCTTATGTACTTCTACTTGAGATATTGTTGAAATCCCCACATTCCAATAAGAAGCATCATAAGCTATGATAATAATAAGAAGCAAGAAAGTGGAAGAGGGCTTGCGGCCAATCCTACCTTTTTAGGGTCCATTTCCAATGTTAGGATCCTATTTTGGTCATGTGCGTATAGCGCTGTTATTTATATACACTGTATGGCGGTATTTAGATTGCGTGACTTAGCCGTGTATACTGGTTGCAGCACTGTATAGAGGAGTTAATGTGGCGGCTATATGGAAGTGTTATTTGCCCCTATATTTATTTGTAATTGCACTCTATGGTTTGGTTACTTGTGCACTGTATGGCGGTACGTTGGACTGGCCCTAGACTAGATTTGAAGTGAAAAGGATTGTACCAACACCAGATAATGCCGTCATCATGATATAATATGCTGGAGATGAAGCCCCGCAGACTCCCATTACTCCGGCCGTTTACAGTTTAATTAAAGCTGATTATACACAACAACTCGAGTCGTTAACCTCTTTCTTCTTTAACAACATGATTAAAGGAGGGAGGATCCTCGGGACATCACCCTTCATCCGTGTGTGGGAACGGCCGGGAGCCCCAGATCTGGAGTCGACTTTACAGGTTTAGGCCGCTCCTGGGAATTTGGCACATAAAAATCTAATGATGTTTTACATTTTTTTTCCCAGAAGATATTTATGGTCCGATATAAATGCTAATTGATTGGTTTTAATTAATGTCTATGGACTAAATTCCATAAAGCAAAATGTGAAAATCTGAGAAGTGAAGTCTTCCCATCACCCAAAATGAATATAGACCCCATCACAAGACCCCATAAACTAACAAGCACCACAGACCCAACCTCCTAAATAGATAAAGACTCCAGACCAAAGGTCAAAATAACAAGTAGACCCCAATACAGATATAGACCCCATGATAAGACCCCATAAATCATCAAGGACCATGGGCTAGAGCTCCTAAATAGATAGATCCCAGGCCAGAGGTCAAAATAACAAGCAGACCCCCAATACAAATACTGGCCCCAGACCAGACCCCAAAATAAAAAGCAGACCCCCAAACACAAATACAGGCCCCAGACCAGACCCCAAAATAAAAAGCAGACCCCCAACACAAATACAGGCCCCAGACCAGACCCCAAAATAAAAAGCAGACCCCCAACACAAATACAGGCCCCAGACCAGACCCCAAAATAAAAAGCAGACCCCCAATACAAAAATAGACCCCTCATCAGACTCCCATAAACTAACAAGGACCGTCGACCAGACCCCCAATAAACAAGTAAAGACTCCAGACCAAAATAAAACACAGACCCCCCCAATACATACACAGACCCCTCACCAACTATACACCTCAGAAAAGATGCTCTAAACAAATAGAGACGTCAGACCTCTGAATTCAGATGATACATCACATTGCTCCAGAGGTCTCTTTTCAATACAAGTCTATGGGAGACTTGTCCTGTCCTCGTTCTGGCCTCATCATGGCCTAGTCCTGGCCTCATTCTGGCCTCATTCAGGCTTTATTTTGGCCTTGTTTTAGCCTCTTTCTGGCCTTATTGTGGCCTCGTTCTGGCCTCATTGTGGCCTTGTTTTGGCCTCATTCTGGCTTTGTCCTGGCCTAGTCCTGTCCTCATTCTGGCCTCGTTCAGTGCTTAATTGTGGCCTTTTTTAGCTCTTTCTGGCCTTAATTTGGCCTTGTTCTGGCCTCATTGTGGCCTTGTTTTGGCCTCATTTGGCTTTGTCCTGGCCTAGTCCTGTCCTCATTCTGGCCTCGTTCAGGCTTTATTGTGGCCTTGTTTTAGCCTCTTTCTGGCCTTATTGTGGCTCGTTCTGGCCTCATTGTGGCCCTTGTTTTGCCTCATTCTGGCTTTGTCCTGGCCTAGTCCTGTCTCATTCTGGCCTCGTTCAGGCTTTATTTGGCCTTGTTTAGCCTCTTCCTGGCCTATTGTGGCCTCGTTCTGGCCTCATTGTGGCCTTGTTTTGGCCTCATTCTGGCTTTGTCCTGGCCTAGTCCTGTCCTCATTCTGGCCTCGTTCAGGCTTTATTGTGGCCTTGTTTTAGCCTCTTTCTGGCCTTATTGTGGCCTCGTTCTGGCCTCATTGTGGCCTTGTTTTGGTC
The DNA here is from genome assembly GCA_033576535.1 of Allobates femoralis. Classification (NCBI taxonomy): domain Eukaryota; kingdom Metazoa; phylum Chordata; class Amphibia; order Anura; family Aromobatidae; genus Allobates; species Allobates femoralis. The sequence goes on along the minus strand of JARQOC010000010.1, from coordinate 50,557,613 downwards.
TCGTTCTGGCTTTGTCCTGGCCTCATTCTGACTCACATAGAGATGCATTAAGTGCTTGTGACATAACTTCTTACTTCTGGATGGAGTGGTGCTTTAAATACAGGTTGACCAAACCCGTAAAATTAATTCAGACACCAGACTAGATTTTGCAGATTTTCAGAGTGACGGTGCCACTGGGAAACATGAGGGATGGGTCATCATTGTAGGGAGACATGAAGAAGTAGTCTCAGAGGTCGGAGACATGAAGAAGTAGGTCTCAGAGGTCGGAGCCCTCTAGATCATGAGATAAGACTTTCCATATTATAACATATTATTAGCCTTTAAAATTATTAGATCACGTCCTGGACACTTCTATATCATGGATACAACATAGCGCCGCCTGTTCCTGATCAGTTCCCTGCTCTGCACCTTACCTCTAGCTTTATTCAACTTTAACCTCCTACTTCATGATTATTTTATTAACTGCAGGTATGGTGGGTGATGTATCTATGGCCCGTTCACTGCACTCCTGACCACTATAACCAGGCTCGGACTGGCCGGCATGATGGCAGGGGAATCCTCTGGTGGGCCCCTCTGCAGTAATATGTCACTTACTTCCCTACATAATCTATTATAGTTGGCACAATACACTTGTTTCTATGTAGACGTAAAGGAAGCATCTAATCAAACTTCCTAGTATATTATTATATAGAAGCATGGGCAGATATAAGAATGTAATATTTGCATGTAGTTGATCAGTGTCCCTCGGAATCATTGTTACCGGTGGGCCCCCGCCCCAGTCTGACACTGACTATAACGGCTGCCATCAGTGCATGTCATGTAGTATCTACTGCTTGTACTTGTAGTTCTGCTCTGTTTCAATTGATGGTTCTTAGTCGTTGCAGTTTTCTTTCTGTCTTCACATATCATCTTTGGAATTCCAGTTTTATGGATGTAATAACCAGACCTGTATCCATCCCCGGCCAGATACACACGTCATTCAGGAACAGAGATCTGATAGAGGCAGCGACTCATCTGTATAATGGCCTCTAGATAAGGACATGCAATGACCTTGACTGATCAAAGACGATGGAGGACAATGCACTGTCATTTTATACATACCTTTACAAGCAACCTGACAAGTAACATATGGCCCATGATGGAAGACTCAGAGCCAACAGCTCCTTCTGTGTCATGTACAGTTTGGTGACCCACATAGGCAGTGGCGTAACTTCAGGCCCAGGGGCCCCGATGCGACAGCTCCAATGGGACCCCCAATTATTGCAAATCTTTAATAGTATTAGTCTTTTTCTATGGGCCAAAGGGACTTTTGGGGCCCCCCTAGGCTGCAGGGCCCGGTGCGATCGCAACCCCTGCACCTACTGTAGTTACGCCTCTGCACATACGTTCTTGGGTGAGAACAACACCCGTTAGGTGTTTGCCACTAGTTTAGGTCTTCACCTGTACAAAGGAGAAGTGCCATGAACTAGACAAGTTCACTACCGCTCCTCTAATAAGAGCCATAATACACATCAGTCAAAGGGTAATAAATGCCTCCTCCACCTATCTCCTGCTACCACCAATGACTAAAAATCTGGGTCCAGCTGGAGGCTACAACTTCCGGTCTTGATGAAGGATCCTTCAGCAATGTCCAAGTATCAGCCAAGGCCAGAATATTTGAGAATGGCATTATTTATCTGTAAACGCCTCTTATTTCTTCCCTTATTATATGGAGGCCCATTCATGGATCGGTCTACTCCTTTGCAGAAGTTTGAAGGCCACCAACAGATATGCATGATCCAAATAGACATTGATGAATTGTGCAAATACATCTTCCAACCTGATCGAAGTCCAAGCAGGAAACAAAGTTGAAAAGTATAAGATATCAGGAATTTCACTCTAAAGGTGGAAGTCCCCTTTAAGTCTGGGCAACTCCCAGAACATCCATGATACTTGCTGGAAAAAGAAAGGGAGACTTGCCAGTGTTCCATTGAAGTGGGCATAGCCAAAGCCTTCCGGAAAGCAATGCTTCTAGAAGGCATGACAGAGAGGCTCTCCATAAGTAGACAGAGCCTCCTACAGTATATTTGGGGGCTTTAAAGAGGAGTAATGGGGGTACGGAAGATCCATGGTCCAGTACAGAGGGATAAGGCTAGCAATGACCTCTCAAAAAGTTGGTGACAGGGGACAAAGAGACAGAGTTGGCAGAGACCATTTCATGTTGTCCCTTATGGATTGGGGGGGTAGGGGGTGAGAGACTCCAAGGGTTTTAAATCAAAGGTGTGAGTAGTTAATTCAAAGATCCTGAATCCAGCAGATTTATCAGGAGCCAAATCATCCTATGCCAGGCAAATAGGGTTGCCAAATTATACAAGGTGCCAGAGTTGTCATTCCACTCAGACCCTGGTGCCCAACAAGTGCCCTCTGATACAGAAATAAGCCAACATTTTTCTCTGGGCTTCCAAGCCTTAGTTTGCCCATCTGTGGTGTGGTTGTGTTTGTTATCATCCAGAGTGGGTCACATACTCCCTTGGTGTGGTGGGCACGGTAGTTGGGGGGAAAATAACCCCTTGGTATAGTGGCATCATAGTTGGAGGTTCACATAACACCTTGGTGTGGTGGGAACCATAGTTGGAGGTTCAGATAGCCCCTTTGTGTGGTGGTAACCATAGTTGTAGGGTCACATAGCCCCTTGGTGTGGCTGGCACCATAGTTGGAGGGTTACATAACCCCTTGGTACAAGGGCACTATAGTTGGAGGTTCACATACCCCTTTGGTGTGGCGTGCTTCATAGTCGCAGAGTCACATAACCCCTTGGTGTAGTAGGCACCATAGTTGGAGGGTCACATACCTTCTTGGTGTGGGGGTTCCATAATTGGAGGGGAAAATAACACCTTGGTATTGTGGCACCAAAGTTGGAGGTTCACATAACCCCTTGGTGTAGTGGGAACCATAGTTGGAGGGTCACATGGCCCCTTTGTGTGGTGGGAACCATAGTTGGAGGGTCACATAGCCCCTTGGTGTGGTTGGCACCATAGTTAAAGGGTCAAACAGCCCCTTTGTGTGGTAGGCACCATAGTTGGAGGGTCACATAATACTCTTGGTAAGGGGGCACCATAGTTGGAGGATCACATAGCCCCTTGGTATGGGAGCACCGTAGTTGGAGGGTTACTTAACCCCTTGGTACAAGGGCACAATAGTTGGAGGTTCACATATCCTTTTGATGTGGCGTGCTTCATACTAGCAGGGTCACATAACCCCTTGATGAAGCGGGCACCATAGTTGGAGGGTCAAATACCCCCTTGGTGTAGGGGTACCATAGTTGGAGGGGAAAATAACACCTTGGTATGATGGCACCATAGTTGGAGGTTCATATAACCCTTTGGTGTGGTGGGAACCATAGTTGGAGGGTCACATAGCCCCATTGTGTGGTGGTAACCATAGTTGAAGGTCACATAGACCCTTGGTGTGGCTGGCACCATAGTTAAAGGGTCAAACAGCCCCTTTGTGTGGTAGGCACCATAATTGGAGGGTCATATAGCCCCTTGGTATGGGAGCACCATAGTTGATAGTTAGGGGGGTCACATAACCCCTTGGTGTGTGAGCACCATAGTTAGAGGGTCACACACCCTTTGATGTGGCAGGAACCATAGTTGGAGGGCCACATAGCCCCTTAGTGTTGTGGTAACCATAGCTGGAGGGTCACATAGCCCCTTGGTATGGCCAGCACCATAGTTAAAGGGTCAAACAGCCCATTGGTATGGGAGCACCATAGTTGGAGGGTTACATAAGCCGTTGGTACAAAGGCACCAAGGTTGGAGGTTCACATACCCTTTTGGTGTGGCGTGCTTCATAGTTGCAGGGTCACATAACCCCTTGATGTAGTGGGCACCATAGTTGGAGGGTCACACACCCCCTTGGTGTGGGGGTACCATAGTTGGAGGGTAACATAGCCCCTTGGTGTGGGGGCGCCATAGTTAGAGGGTCACACACCTTTTGATGTGGCAGGAACCATAGTTGGAGGTCACATAGCCCCTTGGTGTGATAGCCACCATAGATGGATGGTCACATATCCCCTTGGTGTGACGGGCTTCATTGTTGGAGGGTCACATAGCCCCCTTGGTGTGAAGGGCCCCATAGTTAGAGGGTCGCATAATCCCTCGGTGTGTCTGGCACCATAGTTGGAGGTTTACATAACCTGTTGGTATGTGGGCACCATAGTTGGAAGGTCATATACCCCCTTGGTGTGGAAGGCACCGTAGTTGGAGGGACACATATCCCTTTGGTATGGGGGCACCATAGTTGGAGGGACACATGCCTCCTTGGTGTGGCAGGCACCGTAGTTGGAGGGACACATATCCCTTTGGTATGGGGGCACCATAGTTGGAGGGACACATGCCTCCTTGGTGTGGCAGGCACCGTAGTTGGAGGGACACATATCCCTTTGGTATGGGGGCACCATACTTGAAGGCTCATATACCCCCTTGGTGTGGCAGGCACCATTGTTGGAGGGTCACAAACCCCTTGGTATGGGGGCACCATAGTTGGAGGGTCACATGACCCATGGTGTGGCGGGCACCATAGTTGGAGGGTCACATAACCCCTTGGTATAAGGGCACCATAGTTGGAGGGTCACATACCTCCCTGGTATGGGGGCACCATAGCTGGAGGGTCACATAACCCCTTGGTGTGGTGGGTACCATAGTTGGAGGTTCACATAACCCCTTGGTGTGGTGGGTACCATAGTTGTAGGGTCACATAACCCCTTGCTATAGGGGCACCATGGTTGGAGCTAGTTCCTACATACACCCTCCATGTAAGAACCTTTCCTCCCATTCCCAGCTTGTTCCGCTATTACGATCTCTCAGAAAGGGAATTAAAGGGTGTGTGGGAACAATTGGCCCTGAGTCAATTATTTTTTCTGTAAACGCCCAGAATATTGAGAATGAGCTCTCCTGGGCGTTCTCGCAGCTTCGACAGATATCAGATTTCATCAGGGAGCTAGCAAGGCGTAGGAGGAACATTTATTTACAGAAGAAGGCAAATTCCAGCAATGGGACATGTCCTTACATGTGCACAGCCCCATGTCCCCTATAGAAGCAGCGTCACGGGCCCCCATTGTTTAGCTATGAGGACGAGTTTATAAGAAATTTACGAAACGCCGCAGACATCGGAAGTCAGACGAGCCGCGGTCATTGCGCACTTTAATGGATTGTATGTAAACACGAAAGAGATGTGCGGAGCGCTTCTGCTAAACGTGGGCCCAATGTTTATAGTGTATTTATGGGATCCTCGTCAGAACAGCCCCATTTACTGTAAGCTCACATCCTATTCACCACCACGAAACAGCACATAAAAAAGTGTCCTGTACATACAAATCTCATTGCTCAACCTCAGTAGTTACGTCCTATGGGGCTTATGGACATCATAGATGAGGGTCCCTTACTCACGACCCCCCTCTATTGTCTGTCTGAATGAAACCAAGGGGAGCCATTGTTATAGAGTGGCCCCTTATCCCGGCTCATTGGTAGGGTCCATAAGCCTTAAGGGTTCACACCAAGTTTTTAAGTTATCACTGATCCCCAGGAAAGTGGTAACTTGTTAATCGCTGGGGGTCTCAGCACTGGGACCCCAACCAATGTGAAGAGTGGGGCATTGCTACTGGCTCTGTCCAACAGATCTATAATGGAACGTGAGTGGAGCGGACGTGCACTCGCTCAACCGCTCATATGATTAGAGACACGTTCTCCAGATTGGTAGGGGTCTCAGATCTATGCCATGTGGATAGGTGATAAGGTACAAACTTGGTAAAGTACCGTAATCATAATAGGGTATATACATTGAGCTTGAACCATTGTTACAGAGAAGCCCTCTGATCTGTATCAGTGAGGGGGGTCCTGAGTTCAGGACACATCTATAAGCTGGAAGAGAGGGCTACTCTGTAAGACAGTGACCTTCAATCGGCTCAGACCCCCATACACACCAGACCAACATTGCCTGAATCCACTGATAGATCATCCAACTGACCTAAGGTACCATTACATGCTACAATGTTGAAACAATCTCACTAACGATCTCATGAACGCGCGGTCGTTAGGACATCGTTTTGACATCGTTGGTGAGATGTCACATGTGTAGATATCATGGATGACGCACCAACGATGTGGCGAGCAGCTATCATTCACACAACCCAGTGAACGATACTTGTTCACTGTTGTGAATGGGCGAAGTTGTGAACGACATCGTTATCGCGGTGTCACACACAACGATGCAGCAAGTTGGCTGATCGAGGATCGTCTGATCTGAGAACATGTTCGCAAATCTGCGATTAACGATTCAACGATTTATCATAGCCGTATCTCGATGTCACATGCAACGACGTCCTAACGATGTAATTTCAACTACTCCAAACCTGTGACGTTTCAGCAATATCGTACTGTGTAACAGGGCCTTAAGGCTGATTTCACATGTCCAATCGTCCATTACATTGGATCCAGCACAATCTGTTCTGCAAACACAACTTTGTTGCCTGATTTGAAAAAATTGATTTCTGCAGGATCTGTTATTTAACATTGGAGTCTATGGAGAACGGATCCGGTAACTGATTTCTATTTAGCCTCCATATTTCTTCCATTTGTAAAGGATCCGTTTTTTCTTACTGGATCAGATTCAAATGGAGGATAAATAGTGATCAGTTACCGGATCCGTTCTCCATAGACTTCAATGTTAAATAAACGGATCCTGCAGGAATCAATTTTTCCAAAACAGACAAAAAAGTTGTGTTCTCAGAACGGATTGTGCTGGATCCGATCTATAGGACGATCACTGGATGTGTGAACTTAGTCTAACACATAGGTCATCTATAAGGCTGCAGGTCTACTACAGGGGAAAACTCCAGCCAGACGAGGTGTCCACCATTAAAATCGAATCCAAAATGTCTAATTATGTCTGTTCCTAGGAAAGGTGGGTGACTATAATCAGTTTCCCTTCTAAAGTCTTAAGTCTTGATAATTTTATAATATAAGGTGTAAACTTTGTTCATCATTCAGGATCGGCGGTGAGCGGAGTGACGGCCCTATGACCTTACTGAGCGGTGGACATATCCGGCTCCGATCACTCGTCCGCTCATCTCGGAGTCAGTGATCCTTTGTATCCAATATCACAGGGGTTGCATTGATTATTTTGGGGCCCGTCTGTTGGCGGCTTTTTAGGTCTGACATTCTGAATGCAAAATTGGAACTCAGGTGGACCCTATAATAATAATAATAATAATCATTGGGGTCCGTCTGTATGTGATTGAATATTGGATGCTTCCGATCATTTATTCCGTATAGCCGTCCGACCGGAGAAGTGACTTATCAATTAGCTTCACATACAAGGGTCCGCTGCCCCAATATACCCCGACAATGATAACATTCAAATCCCCCCAAATGGTCTAAGCCCCCTAAAAGAAGGGCAGCATCTGCAGTACTGGGCCGGTTAAGTTGATCACTGGAGGTATCTGTAGCTGAGTCTCAGATATCGGAGTCTGGGGACCCGATGTTAACTTTGTATCATTTGTGGAGGTCACAGTGTGAAATGTCAAGGACTTAACTGTAATGTATCACAATCTGGTGTATCCACCTCAGTCTGGTTTAGTTCTGCTTGTGTTGGAAGGAGCTACAAGGAGTGTCCTGTGAACAATGGGAGGCGCGTGGGAAACTTCAGTGTCAGTAACGTCTACAGGTGCACGTCATCCAAAAACACACGCGGACAGCCGAGCTTCACCATCATCTCCAAACACCAAGGATCGATCATGTGACAATTGCAGAACCATCAGACATGTAGGAACTGACCACATCTAAGGAATCGTGCCCAAATTTAAAGGGGTCCAAAATAGAAATAGAAATAGCACCACTTTAATCCACAGGTTGGATCTGGTATTGCAGCTGAGCTCTAAATAGTTGACTATCAGTCGTGACCCAGTGACAAGATAATAATAATCATCTATATAGCGCCAACATATTCCGCAGCGCTTCACAATTCAGAGGTTCATATACAAACTCATAAGTAACAGTTATAATAATAATAATAATAATAAAGCTTTATTTATATAGCGCCAACATATTCCGCAGCGCTTCACAATTCAGAGGTTCATATACAAACTCATAAGTAACAGTTATAATAATATTAATAATAAAGCTTTATTTATATAGCGCCAACATATTCCGCAGCGCTTTACAATGTAGGGTTAGAGTACAGAAAATATACAGTAAGTAATTACAGTAGAGAACAAATAAAGTACAATAATTGGATGCAAAACAATAGGCAAAGAATCAATGTAAAAAGAAAATACAATAAATAAAGCAAGAAATGAAGGTGACCCTGCTCAAGAGCTTACAATCTACAACGGGATAGGGGTTGCACAAGGTGCCGGGGCTTATTGCACTGATGGTCCAGGCATCTTGAGGAAATGGGGCATAGGGCTAAGCTTACATGGATGGTCATCAGACAGTCTGTGTAGAGCTTTTTGGTTTGGTGGAGTTTGTAGAAGAGTAATGTCCAGAGGGATAGCCCATTCACTGTCTACAGTACAATGGACTTCTATTAGGGAGTATGATAGGCCGCCTTAAAAAGATGCGTTTTTAGGGATCGTCTGAAGCCATGCAAGTTGTGGATCGTCCTGATTTCTTTGGGTAAAGCATTCCAGAGGTTTGGTGCAGCTCTGGAGAAATCTTGGAGCCGGGAGTGGGAGGATCGGATTAGTGCAGATGTTAGTCGAAGGTCATTTGAGGAACGTAGAGAGCGGGTGGGGTGATAGACAGAGATGAGGGAGGAGAGGTAGGGGGGGGGCTGCTCTGTGAAGAGCTTTGTGGGTGAGAACAAGCAATTTGAATTTGATCCTGTAGTATACGGGCAGCCAGTGCAATGACTGGCACAGAGCAGAGGCATCTGAGTAACGATTGGCCAGATGGGTGATCCTGGCTGCTGCATTAAGGATGGACTGGATAGGAGAAAGTCTGGTGAGGGGGAGGCCGCTTAATAGAGAATTGCAATAGTCAAGGCGGGAATGGATTAGGGCCACGATGAGGGTTTTTAGTTGTTTCCAGGGTGAGAAAGGGGCGGACTCTAGAGATATTCTTCAGGTGTAAGCGACAGGAGCGGACGAGAGATTGCGTGTGGGAGGAGAAGGAGAGATCGGTGTCAAACATAACACCCAGACAGCGAGCCTGCTGTCTAGGCGTTATCGTGGTGCCGCATACTGAGAGAGAGTTGTCCGATTTAGGGAGGTTAGTGGATGGGGGGAGCAGAAGAAGTTCAGTTTTGGAAAGGTTTAGTTTCAAATAGAGAGTGGACATGATATTGGAAACTGCAGCTAGACAGTCATTGGTGTTCTTTACTACCGCAGGGGTAAGGTCAGGGGCTGAAGTGTATAGTTGTGTGTCATCAGCATAAAGATGGTACTGAAAGCCAAATCTGCTGATGGTCTGTCCAATCGGGGCCGTGTAGAGAGAGAAGAGAAGAGGGCCAAGGACTGAACCCTGAGGGACCCCAATAGTGAGGGGAAGAGGGGAAGAAGTGGAGCCAGCAAAAGATACACAGAAAGAGCGGTCAGAAAGATAGGAGGAGAGCCAGGAGAGAGCAGTGTCCTTTATGCCAATGGAGTGCAGCATAAAGAGTAGGAGCTGATGGTCGACAGTGTCAAAAGCTGCAGAGAGATCAAGGAGAATAAGCAGAGAGTGGGCACCATTACGTTTTGCTGTCAGAAGGTCATTGGTCACTTTGATGAGGGCAGTTTCTGTGGAGTGAAGGGGGCGGAAACCAGACTGTAATGGATCTAGAAGAGAGTGAGCGGAGAGGTAACGGGTGAGGCGGGAATAGACCAGGCGCTCCAAGAGTTTAGAGATGAAGGGGAGATTGGAGACTGGTCTGTAGTTATTTGTGCAGGTTGGGTCGAGAGTGGTTTTCTTTAATAATGGAGTAATGATCGAGTGTTTGAAGGAGGGGAAAATGCCAGAAGAGAGGGAGAGATTGAAGATTTTGGTTAGATGAGTGGTGACGACTGGAGAGAGGGACTGGAGCAGGTGTGAGGGAATGGGGTCAGTAGTGCATGTGGTGGGACGAGAGGAAGAAAGGAGCCTGGAGACTTCTTCTTCTGTGACTGGGTCAAATGTGGAGAGTGAACCGGAGGAGATGTGGGGAAGAATGGGGGTGGCAGCGCTTGGAGGCTGAGAGCTGATTTCCTGGCGGATGTTGTCTATTTTCTCCATGAAGTAGGAAGCCAGGTCATCAGCACAGAGGTCAGTGATAGGAGCCTGCACTTTAGGACTGAGGAGAGAGTGAAAGGTGTCAAAGAGTTTTTTTGGATTGTTGGATAGTGAGGAGACCAGGGTGGTGAAGTAGGTCTGTTTGGCAAGGTGAAGGGCAGAGTTGTAGGTTTTTAGCATGAATTTATAGTGGATAAAGTCTCCTGGTGAGCGAGTTTTCCTCCATAAACGTTCATCACCCCAATAGTGAGAGGAAGAGGGGAGGAAGTAGAGCCAGCAAATTATACACTGAAAGAGCAGTCAGAGAGATAGGAAGTGAGCCAGGAGAGAGCCATGTCCTTTATGCCGATTGTGTGCAGCATAGAGAGTAGAAGATGGTGGTCAAAGGCTGCAGAGAGATCAAGAAGAATAAGTAGACAGTGGTCACCATTACGTTTGATTGGCTCGGGTTAATAAGTTGTATAGCACCACCTCAGTCCATGAGTGCTGGGTGAATAGGGCTGAGCTGCAATACCACATACAACCTGTAGTCAGAGGTGGAGCTGTTTTCAGACCTTGTTTTAGGTCTGGGATTCATGCCAACGTTTGGTCATTGCCAATTCTGTGTGGTTCTACTATTACTCCTCAGCAGCACGACCGCTGTCTTGGGGTCATATTTGACTCCAATCTCTCCCTCATTCCCCACATCCGATCACTCTCTCACTCGTGTCACCTACACCTCAAAAAATCTATAGAATTGAACCTTTTACCTTTGACTCTAACTCTGTCGCTCTTATTCATCCTTGTCTGGATTATTTTGATACTTTACTAACTGGTCTCCCTTTTACTAAACTCTCCCTCTTCAATCATCCTGAATGTAGCAGTCAGGATCATATTCCTTTCCAGCCAGTACACCGATGCCTCTACTCTGTGCCAGTCATTGCATAGGTTGCCCATCCACTACAGAGTCCAATAATCACTCTCATTCACAAAGCCCTGCACAGTTCAGCATCATTCTACATCTCTTCCTCATCTCTGTCTATCACCTTCCCGTCCTCTCCACAGTTCTGCACCACCCTACATCTCCTCCCTCATCTCTGTCTATCACCCTACTCATCCTCTCCACCGTACTACACTGCCCTAGTTCTCAGTCTATTATCCTATCAATGCCCTCCATTCTACTGATTACCTAAGACTGACATCCTCAATAATCCAAAACTCCCACTCCTGTTTCCAAGACTTCTCATGAGCTGCACCAGTTCTCTGGAATGCACTACTCAGGACAATTTGATTAATTCCCAATACCTAAAAATGCATTTCTTTACACTGGCCTATTGCCTTACCTCACTTCTCTAACTAGTCCCATTATTTCTGGTTTCCTGTATGCCCCCCCCTTCTCCCCATTTATAATTTACTGTTTGGTGTAATGGATGAGGAGCTGTTGGGTCTTGTGTGTACAGGCCGGAGGGTGACGTGACATGTAACCACAGCTCTGGTATAGGGGAGACACAAAGCCTCAGGTCTCAACATCTGATGTTATCAGTCCAGAAGATGAAAGCACACAACCTGCACTCAGGAGATCAGTGGTGCTGAGCCGACAATGGGCAGATGGTGATACATTACTGACAGCTCATACAGTGAATTCCTGACACCCCAGAGCTTGTGATGTGAGGAGTGCCATCAGCGGAACAAGGACCCCAGAAGACCCCGCGCAGGATCTGCAGCCCACCTGACCGCAGACACAGGTGCATAAACCAAAGCCATGGACCACCATGAGCCAAAACAGGGCATGTGACTTCATCAAGGCTAATTGTAAAGGGTGGCATATTGGGCATTTACCCCTGCCCCCATTCCTTGGGGTCCACCATGAGAATGGTGCAAAAGCTGCATTCTGCCCTATTGTTACTTCCAGTGGTATGCAAGCACTGTATGGCAGTATTATTTGTTTGCATTGTATGGGTATTCCATAGAAGCATCATTTGGCATTGTATAGTGGTATTAATTGATAAAACTTTCAAGCACAAATATTCAATGTGTTACTGGAATTCCCCTTTAAGCGCCTGCAGATATCAATCTGTCATCTCAAAACAGGGAAAACCTGCTCAAACTGTAAAAAACCAGCACTGTCCCAGCAGGGGGTCAGGACATACCGCTACAATGAGGATATGTGTGTCCTCCGTGGACCTGAAGAACCACAAGTGAACGGATACCCAGTGCAGGGAACATTATATCTACTTCAGTACAGTTCTCTTGTCGAACCATAAGTATCAGACCGGTTTGCTCAATCTCGAGCCATGACGACTTGATGAATGCTCTTTAGAAAGATTGAACCTAGATAGACCCACCAGGGGCTTCTCCAAACCTAGATAGGTCCACAAGAGACTTTTCTAAGCCTATATAGGTCCATTAGGGTCTTCTCTAAGCCTAGATAGCTCCACCAGGGTCTTCTCTAAGCCTAGACAGGTTCACCAGGGTTTTCTCCAAGCCTACATATGTCTACCAGGGTCTTCTCCAAGTCCAGATAGCTGTACCAGGGTCTTCTCTAAGCCTACATAGATCCACCAGGGTCTTCTCCAAGTCTAGATAGGTCCACCAGGGTCTTCTCCAAGCCTGGATAGGTCCACTAGGGTCTTCTCCAAGTCTAGATGGTTCACCAGGATGTCCTCCAAGCCTAGATAGGTTCACCAGGGTCTTCTCCAAGTCTAGATTGGTCCACCAGGGTCTTCACTAAGCATATATAGGTCCACCAGGGTCTTCACCATGCCTAGATGGGTCCACCAGGGTCTTCTCTAAGCCTAGATAGGTCCACCAGGGTCTTCATCATGCCTACATAGGTCCACAAGGATCTTCTCCAAGGCTAAACAGGTCCACCAGGGTCTTCACTAAGCATATATAGGTCCACCAGGGTCTTCACCATGCCTAGATGGGTCCACCAGGGTCTTCTCTAAGCCTAGATAGGTCCACCAGGGTCTTCATCATGCCTACATAGGTCCACAAGGATCTTCTCCAAGCCTAAACAGGTCCACCAGGGTCTTCGTCATCCTAGACATCCTTAGTTCCTCTAACATTCTCCATCCGCAAGGGAATGAATAGCGGGTAGCTGAAGTGGCTTAACATGAAGTTCTTGGGCCATATTGCAAAATCCCCCAACTCTCCTGGTCTTTTAAAGTATTAGGATTATCATGGCCTCTTTAGGCTGCAGGGCCGGGGAGCGAGTATAACCTGTACAGTTAGGTAGGGTGTATGTGGAACGGTGCTGGGTGCCAGAGGTGGCACCAAAAAGCTACTCTGCCTGATACTTAGGTCAATATAATGTAAAACTGGAGAGACAAGGAGCTCAAGAGGGTCTTATCCGAGGTAAAAGGATATAACTAATCTGACAGTGCAGAATTAACCCCTTCCTTTCCGAGTCTAGATGCTTGGACATAGGTGAAGGCAGTGGCTGAATCTTTACTCTATGCGAATACCAGTCTAGCCATCTATTGAGCACTACAAGCCTCAGCACACCTTGCTATTCCAGCTCTTGTAGGTCAAAAGCATCCTATGTCTCTCATGAGAAATGACTGCAGGATTTATTATCATTACTATACTTTGCTTAAACAGCGCTATTGATTCTGCAGGGCTTTCCAGATCACTGTCCCCATCGGGGCTCACAGTCTACTTTCTCTATCAGTATTGTCTTTGAACTGTGGGAGGAAACCAGAGAGGAGACTGATTGCCCCCAGTGGGAGAAACAAAATCATAAACTTATAGTTGTTGTGATATCTTGCAACAAACATTAAAAGGTATCATCACAACTACAAAATCACACATCCTCCAGAGGAGCTCTGGACGCGTTTCGTGGCTCTAGCCCACTTAATCGTCAGTGGAATTTTGTTTCTCCCACTGGTGGCAATCAATCTTTTCTTAGCTGGTTAAAACGGTACCAAACCTTATTAAAGGGAATCTGTCACCAGGTTTTTGCCACCTAATATGACAGTAGGATAAAGCTGGTCCAGATATACTGATTCCAGTGATGTGTCACTTACTCGGATGCTCAGTGTAGTTAAAATCACTGTTTTATCAGCTGGAGATTATCATTAGAGGACTACTTGGCTGCCAGGAAGTCCACCATATTAATGAACTGCTAAATCTGCAGCAGAGAAAACAGTGATTTTATCAAAATAACATCAAGCAGCTCAGTAAGTGACACATCGCTGGAATCAGGGTCTCTATTTCTACATTATACTGCTCTTAGATGAGATGACAAAAACCTGGTGACAGATTCCCTTTAAGGAAACTGGAGATTTATGCAAACATGGATTAGATTATCCACATTGTAATTCTACTGTATACACAAAACAGACGGAAATGTTTAATTAAGACTATTTGCAAAATGTATTTATTATGCATAGGAGCAATAGAAGAAACTTGTAGGAAAAGTTTGCATCCTCTTTAAAAAAAGAAGAGTGATGGCGATTTGTTTGATAGAATTAGTTGAGGTTGGCTCGGTGGCTATGTGCGCAGTCATGTGATGTGCTTGGAGCTGCAGTTATGAATGAAGCCAGGGTTTGCAGGGGTGGGTGTGCCAGTGCGTGAGTTCAATCCCAGACACCAGTGACTAAGCTCTGGGCGGAACTGCATTCCTAAACCCGTCACTGGCAATTATGGGAGGGAGTGGTGAGCACTGACATAAATTCTAACATAGCTCCCTATTCTTCTCATTCACAGTCCCAGCCACAGCCAAAGGCACAACCTCCACATCCAGAGCCTAGGACTGTCCCCAGTGGCTTCCAAGGAGAACCCAGTAGGACTTGTGCCCACATTGACTTCCAGCCTTTCTACCCACCAAAGAATGAAAATGCAGGTCAACCCAGACGTGATCATGGAAGGAGAACTGGAAAAAAGAAGCGACAATCTCCTCCAGTTCTGGAGAAAGAAGCAATGCGTCTTGACCAAGGACAGCCTCAACATCTTCGCTGATGGCCAGAAGAAGACCAAGTGCAAGGAACTCAAGTTCCAGTCCATCAAGAAGTTGGATTGTGTTGAGCGGACAGGGAAATACATCTACTTCACCATTGTCACCACCGACAATAAGGAGATCGATTTCCGTTGCCCGGACGAAAGCTGTTGGAACGCGGCTATCACCATGGCTTTGATTGACTTCCAGAACAAGAAGGCCATCAAAGATTTCAGGTCACGCCAAAACAGCGAGAGGCGGGTGGCCCCGTGTGTGTGATCCAGAGACTGGATACAGCAACAGCACCCCACCTTACAGGTGAGAACACAGACCTGATAAGATCTTAGGCAAGAGAAGGCGGCCCAACATGCCGGCACATGTCCTTACACAAGAAGCCACAAGCATGAGCTTTCTGGCTACCAGCTGGCATTGAGACGCATTCAGTCTGGTGCTTATATATCATGGATTCTAATCATTTTAGTGAATATTTTGGTACATCTGCCAGCATGGAGGATGTACACGTCTATACCAAAATGGCTACTTAGTATCTTAGGTACAAGATAGTCACAAAATGTGAAATAAGGAATAATAATTGAAAAATGCTAAATATATATAGGTTAACATGAAGCTCATGGGTCCTAATAATTGCTAATAGTTCTTTTTCTATAGGCCAAAGGGACTTTTGGGGCCCCCTAGTCTCCAGGGCCCAGGTGCGATTGTAACCCCTGCTCCTGTTGTACTTATGTTCCTGGTTTTAAGCCTAGATATTATGCGATGGGGGGGGGGGACATTTTATAAAAGTTTGCCCTTAGAACATCCATTGTCTTGATACTTAAGAATGAGGCCGGTGAAATATGAGGAGTAACAGGAAGGAGCTCCGACTCCTTGGCCATGTGGCCGCCACAGGAAGAGACTCGCATGCTTCACTCCAGCCCCCATTAGCATTTTTTTGCCATGATTTTGTTTTTTCTTTGTGTTTTTTTTTTCTAGAATATGATAAAAAAATGAAAAAGAAAACTTTATTTTTATTTCAAATTTATTTTTTATTTACATTTTGGCTCCTAAATTCTATAGATTTTTTGTCCTATACTGCGCCAATACCTATTGATATATGAGAATATATTTAAATAAGATTTAGTCTGCAACAGTCTCATTTCCAAAGATATATCGATGATATCATATGTCCGAAAAAATGCATATTAATGTATACGAGTATATATTTAAATATGGTTTAATCTGCAAATTCTCATTTCCAAAGTCACATCCACTTCAATCTATATCAGGAAAACTGCGCCAAATACAGATTAATGTTAACAAGTATATATTTATGTTTGTAGTCTAAAAAGTCCCATTTCCAAAGTTATATCGATGACAATGGCTTTAAAACAAATTTGGAAAAACTCAATTTTATATCAAAATGAGTTTTTTTTAATGTTCATAAAATTTAAACATTTTTCTTTATTAATTGGTAGCGATTCTCCCAAAATTAGTGAATGAAAACAACTTTTTGAGTTGTTCTGCTGAGAAAAGTGCATAATAATTTATTTATATGCATAAATATGTTCATAAATGACTAATTAAAGGGAAGAGCCCAAGTTATATTATGTGATGATGTGAGCAATCTGGGGGTGCAGTGAGCAGTTGGGTGCGTATATCCACCAATCAAAGTTGTTCGGCGCGATTCTGTGCACCTAGTTCTACCATCTATGGGGATGATTATATTAAACCTTTGTAGTTCCTTTTTTTTCTCCTTCCAGCGCCCATGAATTATGGACCAAATAAGAAAGCAAAGGCGAAAGCGCCGGCTCTGAAGACCGGATGTCATTTCCTTGCAAGGACAAAGCAAGTTGGACAAGATTTGATTGTTGGAGCCTAAACCAGAGGAGCTGACGATCCAACAACTGCAATGATGATGATGATGATGACGGAAGATCTTCACTATTTGCATTAGTGTTATTTATTTATCCGGGGGAAAAGCCTTCTACAATGTCACACCGGGTCGGGCCGGATAATTTATTTGATACTCTCATCTTGTATATGTATCTATTTATTTCCACAGCTTTCCTTCTTAATATGAATATATATATATTGTTTCATTTCAAGGAATGAATGTAATTTGAGATGTTAACTTATTATTATATTAAAAAAAAGATTGTTTTGATACTTAAAATGTGTCTGGTTGGTATTTTGGACACTAGATTAAAAATGTCTACCCTAAGCCTAAAAGAAAGATCCCCCAATGACCCCTTTAATGGGCTGGGCTTTGAAAACGCTGCAAGCTGGGAGTTGTAGTTTTTTTTCAAAAGGCGGCCATATTGTGGAACTACAAGTCCCAGCTTGCAGTTTGTTTAAGATATGCTGGCAGTTGTAATTTCAGTGGTGAGATGCAGTTTTGAGACCATTGTGTTTGGGTTCACTCTACAGTCATTGATTTGCAAAAATATGTGCCCCCCCAACCACTAATCAATTTACAGCCATTGACCTAGAAAAGTATGTGCCCCCCAACCACTAATCAATCTACAGTCATCAATTTAGAAAAGTATGTGCCCCCCACAACCACTAATCACTCTACAGTCATTAATTTGGAAAGGTTATGTGCCCCCAACCACTAATCAATCTACGGTCATTGATTTAGAAAAGTATGAGCCCCCAACCATTAATCAATCTAAAGTTATTGATTTAGAAAAGTAAGTGCCCCCCAACCATTAATCAATCTAAAGTCATTGATTTAGAAAAATATGTGCCCCCCAACCACTAATCAATTTACAGCCATTGACCTAGAAAAGTATGTGCCCCCAACCACTAATCAATCTACAGTCATCAATTTAGAAAAGTATGTGCCCCCCACAACCACTAATCACTCTACAGTCATTAATTTGGAAAGGTATGTGCCCTCCAACCACTAATCAATCTACAGTCATTGATTTAGAAAAGTATGAGCCCCCCAACCATTAATCAATCTAAAGTTATTGATTTAGAAAAGTAAGTGCCCCCCAACCATTAATCAATCTACAGCCATTGATTTAGAAACGTATGTGCACCCTAACTACCAATCAATCTACAACAAATGATGTAGAAAAGTATGTGCCCCCCAACCACTAATCAATCTAAAGTCATTGATTTAGAAAAGTATGTGCCCCCCAACCACTAATCAATCTAAAGTCATTGATTTAGAAAAGTATGTGCCCCCCAACCACTAATCAATCTAAAGTCATTGATTTAGAAAAGTATGTGCCCCCCAACCACCAATAATTTAAGTCACAACCTCCAGATCCCTTTCTCTCCATTATTACGCTCCAGCACTATTACAAAGTGACGACTTTCCTGTTTCCACCCACAGTTTGACCTTTGATTTTTTTTTTCTCTTTGAAGTAGAATTTCCTCCTGAACTTTGAGCTACAATTAATATCTGTAAAAGATTCCTTGTGATTTCAGCCGTGTCATCTCCTGCCAATTATACAACTATCAGATATGGCTAATCCAGTGGTCTACACCTGGCAATGCCGGACTCCTGATACCGGGGCCGGTTAGTAAGATTTTGATAACTCAAGATCCATATGATCTGATGTGTGCTGGATTATCAGGTTGGAGGCAGGGTCACTGCTGCATGAGTGGGGCAATGCTCTGGCTTAAGCGTTGGAGGAGTGGGTGTCTTGGCGGTGCAAGGCAAACGCTATTGATCTCCCAGTGGTGGACGTAATGAACTACAGGAAAATGGTAGCTAGATCTCGGAGAGGTTAGATCTCACTTTGTGTATGCGCCACCTCCTTTCCTGAAGCCCATTCCATTGGAAGCGGCGCATATGCAAAGTGAGATCTTGACTCTCGAGATCTCAATCTACGTGTGCGCCGCTTACGCAGCCATTTTTCTGAAGTCCATTGAGTCCACCACCGGGAGATCAATGGAGCACGCCTCTCACCGCCACAACACCCCTTCCTCCAATCCTGTAGCATCACATTACTCATGCCGCCGCCATTCTACAGCGGTGACCCTGCCTCCTGTGACCCCGCTTCACCACCACTGCACTTCCCAGTAAAGTATATCTGGATTATAAAACGCTCCATTCCTTCCCCTCCACACAATTTTTGGGGAAAAAAGTGTGTTTTATAATCCGCACAATACAGAATATAGGCACAAAGATCTTCTAGAAAAATGCTTGAGTTTCCCATTGACTCCCATTATACTCAGTACTTGAGTCCTGCCCATCCGAGCATCCAACCTGCATGTTTCGCATACCGAGCACCCAAGCATGGTATTGCTCGCTCATTACTAGACATGAATATTAAATAAAAATCTATAAAAAAACTATACATTTTAATTGGACAGGTATGAATAAATATTCGGCATATAACTCACATATTCAAGAGTTAAAAACGATATTAATGGTTAATTAAATGGGCCGTCTAGGTTTAGACAATAGATGACTTCCTTCTTGCAAAAACAGCGCCACCCCATCGTCAGGTTATTTCTTGTATTGAAGTTAAAGTTGCAAAGTTGTAATACCGCAAAGGTCCTACAGTCAGGTGTGGAGCTGTTTCTGGAAGAAGGACGCCATGTTTTCCTAACCTCTCTATTTAGAAGATGTAGTATCGGGATTCTCCGGGTTCTGATGGCGGTGTGTGGGGTGGGTGCCGGCTGATGGAGATGAGATTTACTTGATTAGGGAGGAGATCGAGTGATTATTGAGCATTGGGGGATCATGATTGTACAGAAGTGGGGGAGGGGTATCACTATCGACGTGCGTGAAACAATGGTGTCACGTGAAGGCGGCAGGCGTGTATATTCCATGCTTTACAAGAAAAGGCAGCAACCTGCGTCGTGACGTCACCGGGCAAAGCTCAACACAATGGGAAAGGGAAATTCCTTGATTGCATTCCGCAAAGGCCTGAGGCGGAAACGAATCACTTTATCATGCGCCATAAAAGACTGCAAACACTATATTATACCGCTGTCATAAATCTGGAGATGTCTATATATATTGATTTAACAGACGGCAGTCCTGTATTTAAAGAGGAACACACACAAGTGCGGCAGCTCCTCACATGACCTCCTTCTTAAAGGGGTTGTCCACTTTTGTCTTTTGACAATACATTGATTCACAGGTTTCCCCAAGTGATCACTTATTATCTGTGATCTACCCTGATCACATTTCCTGCAGCGCCCCTAGAGAAGAAAGTAAGTATTACACAGTCCTCCCTTTGTTTCATCATCTGTCTCCGGCAAGTTAGTAAAAGGACCCCCTTTGTAGAAACTCATTGATGAGGGTTCTGGAAGGGAGACCCATCCACCAATCTAGTAACCCACAATAGAGTATGTGAATATGTGTAAGACTTCATCCGGGTGTGTGGATATCGGGCAATACTATATTTTCCATGTTAAGATAAGACTTGCTGGCACTTGTAGTTCTACAAAAGTGAAAAGATTCCCAGGCAGATCCTCTAGTGATGAACGGGCACTACCATACTCGGGTGGCTCAGACACTCGAACGAGCTCAATTACGGAATTGAGTATAATGGAAGTCAATGGGAAACTTGAACAAGGTCTTCCTTGAGTTCTCCATTGATTTCCATTATATTCAGTACTTGAGTTTCGCCCATTCGAGCTCCAGCCTGCTTGTTTCGAGTACTGACCCCCCAAGCATGGTGGTGCTTGCTCATCACGAAGTTCTGCCTTTTTTCCAGTGCAGATATATATCCCAATCTATGGCGGTAAATGTGGCCAATCATCAGTAAATAACCTGCGCTAACGGTGTAACCTAGGACTGGCGTCATCTTGGACGGTGCGTCACATGGGTCAATCTGCTCTGCTTCATCTGCGGCCCCACACATCGTGTGTAATATGACAAGGAAACAGAATAAAATCCTGGATAATTATCTGTAAACCTTCGGTCATGTCCTATAAAGTAATCACATTAATAAGTCTTATGTAATCAGTGATTTCCAGGCACACAGGAGCTCCCACCTCCAAGGCCTGATGTCAGTGACTGTTCACACATCGCTACCCAGAGCCGTGTGTTCATTATTTTAGAGGTAACGTTATTGATGTATCCGCTCTTCAGAGGTGTCATGTCTCCCGCAGCACAGCGTCACCGGAAAAATGTTGTTAGAAAAGTCTATGAAGTGTCAAAACGAAGCAACATAGAAGGTACACGTTGAATTTGATGGACTACGTTGGACCTGCGTGGGATTTTTTATTTAAAGTGTCGGGGAGTGTCAATTTCAATAAAATATCTTTGTGTGTTTTTCTTTTAATGACTGGGTTAGTAAGGGGGTATCTGACAGACGCCTCCCGTTATTAACCCCTGGACTTGATGCCAGCTGGCAAGTCACAGCTGACATCAACCCGCAAAAACCATTACCCTGATTGCCCGACTCTTTCCAATGCCCTGGTGAGGTGGCAAAGTGCCAGAATTGGAGCATCTTGTGATGCATCACTCCTGGGGTGGCTGCAGACTGATATATTTAGGCTGGGAAGGGCCAGATAACCATGAACCTTCCACCCTGATACTATCAACCCCCAGCTGTCTGCTTTACCTTTGCTGGTTATCAAAAATACGGGTAAATCATTGCCATTTTTTTCAGTTATTTATTTGGTTAATATAAAGCTGGACAATATGCTCCACATGCCAGACACTAAACGTACAATTAAATAATGCCTTGTGTGGTTGTGAAGTTATATATCTTCCAGATAATTATCTATATCTATCTATCTGAAGGTCCCCCTTCTACATGTGAGGACCTGTATACTATATGGTGGTTGTGGGTGTTATTTATATTTGCTTTCTTCTTAAATGAATGCTTTGCCACCACCCTATACTCGGACAGCACATACAGGG
Organism: Allobates femoralis; assembly: GCA_033576535.1. Lineage (NCBI taxonomy): Eukaryota > Metazoa > Chordata > Amphibia > Anura > Aromobatidae > Allobates > Allobates femoralis. Next base: position 50,535,634 of record JARQOC010000010.1, on the reverse strand, counting down.
ATCAGGGAGTTAGGTTGTGTTTTTTGGTGATTCACTTCTATTATACCATTGGTAACAACTTCCATAAATCGGGTTCTCAGCCCTTTATGTGGAGTTTACAGCGTTAGCAGCAGATGTACGAGTTGTTTTATGGAGGATGAGCAACAGCAGATTCTACAAACAATAAAATCTTTACGACCTTGTAAATATTCCTCACTGTATAGAAAGTCATCAGATTCAAGTGAAAGGCCCTTAAAAGTACTTTGTAAGGTCATTTTCAGTAGAATACTAATATTACCCTTGAATGGTGCCTGGGCAGACCTTTTAAAAACATGTAAACTCATTATTGTACTATTTGTAGTTCCTTGCTATAAGCATTTTCAGACCCTGCAGGGAGCTGGTACATTAGTCCCCTCCATTATATTACCAGCCGAATAGTCCGGCTGCTGTATAAGTGTTATTTAAATATCCACACCCACCCAAGCTGGTGTTTTGTCCCTTCCCCTGTGCTCTGTGGTGGGAGGGGGAGGGGTTTTGTGCTGCAGCCTGTGCTGTCTGTAAGATTTCTACTATATGAACATTGGTTTTCCTGCAGATAAGTAATGTGTGTATCTGCTGAGCAAATGTTCTTATAATCACATAGAAATATCCCAGACTGCACACACTGCATATGTCTCAGATACACACAATGACATGAAGAGCTCATAGCTGCAGCAAAGATCACACACCTCCTCCCCTTCCTTTCTGCTGTGCAATGAGTTACACAACAAACAGACCAGAGGAGGGAAGGGCAGTGCAGTGATACATGAATATTCATTCCTTGGGGAGTGGGCAGCAGAGAGCTCGCTGTGAATGACAGACGGAATGAATCTCCATATATGAAGTTTACAGAGGATAGGAGGGAAGTATAGATAATAGAAATACATGAATATAGAGAGATTAAAGAGAGGAATTAAAAAATGATAGCAGTTACATATGGATTGTTGTCTTGACAGATTTCCTTTAACATTGCTCCAAGGTGTAAATGAAAGATCCCGGGTCTGGGACTCCTCCCCTGATCCTGGGGTCTTCAGCCCATAATGTCATGTCCCTATGTAATAATCACATTGTGTCTGAATTATAAAGTGCTGCGGATATGTTTGGCACTATATATAATACATAAAGGTTATTACTGTGTCCACAATATCACTAGGGGCTTGATCAAAATGTTGTGTTTTAATGCTTTTTGTTAATGTTCCTTTTCGCATGTGGTTAAAAAAACACACCGCATTTTACAACAGCAGTATATTTACTGAGATTTCTAAAATCTCATTCACGTGTGCATTTTTTCCCCCCAAGACATACAAGGGAATAATTCCACCTTGAGACAAAACCGGTTAGCAGCAAAAACGCAATAAAAAAAAAAACTTACAAAAAATACATAAGAAATGTCAGCATACCCTAAGGGTGCACCATATCTGAGAGCCACATGGCAAAATTACAAAATGTTTCCCATTCAATAAACTTTAAGGCCTCGTTACACGGTACGAGATCGTGAACGATATCACTCAAACGTCACGGGTTTGGAGTGTTGAAACAACATCATTAGTGCGTCGTTACGTGTCACACCGAGATAAGACTACGATAAATCGTTGGATCGTTGATCGCAGATTTGAGATCATGTTCTCAAATTAGACAATCGTTGTTCAGCCAACCTGCTGCATCGTTGTGTGTGACACCGCGATAATGACGTCATTAACGACTTCGCCTATTCACAACAGTGAACAAGTATTGTTCGCTGGGTTGTGTGAACTATAGCTGCTCACCACATCGTTGGTGCGTCGTCCACGATATCTAGACGTGTGACATCTCGCCAACGATGTCAAAACGATGTCCTAACGACTGAGATCATTAGTGATATCTTAACGACATTGCAGCGTGTTACGGTACCTTTAGGGCCAACTCTACAGGATCAGTTACAACATTGGTCCAAGCTGTGTAATAAAGTTCTGCCACTTTGTCATATAGTTTGTGCTCATTTCCACCTCTGCTTGCTGTCACTGAATGTGGAGCTGGTTTCTATCCAGATTCCTGAGGATAAAACCTGATACTTCTCACCACTGATTGTTACAATTATATCAAGCTAAGCTGCAGATCTACATACTCCCACGATCCACCGACACGTTCTGTAGATCTACATACTCCCACGATCCACCGACACGTTCTGCAGATCTACATACTTCCACGATCCACCGCCACATTCTCCAGATCTACATACTCCCACGATCCACCGACACGTTCTGTAGATCTACATACTCCCAGATCCACCGACACGTTCTGTAGATCTACATACTCCCACGATCCACCGACAAGTTCTGAAGATCTACATACTCCCACGATCCACCGACACGTTCTGAAGATCTACATACTCCCACGATCCACCGACACGTTCTGCAGATCTACATACTCCCACAATCCACCGACACGTTCGGTAGATCTACATACTCCCACGATCCACCGACACGTTCTGCAGATCTACATACACCCACGATCCACCGACACGTTCTGTAGATCTACATACTCCCACGATCCACCGACAAGTTCTGAAGATCTACATACTCCCACGATTCACCGACACGTTCTGTAGATCTACATACTCCCACGATCCACCGACACGTTCTGCAGATCTACATAATCCCACGATCCACCGACACGTTCTGAAGATCTACATACTCCCACGATTCACCAACTCATTCTGTAGATCTACATACTCCCACGATCCACGACACGTACTGAAGATCTACATACTCCCACGATCCACCGACACGTTCTGTAGATCTACATACTCCCACGATCCACCGACACGTTCTGTAGATCTACATACTCCCACGATCCACCGACACGTTCTGTAGATCTACATACTCCCACGATCCACCGACACGTTCTGTAGATCTACATACTCCCACGATCCACCGACACGTTCTGTAGATCTACATACACCCACGATCCACCGACACGTTCGTAGATCTACATACTCCCACAATCCACCGACACGTTCTGTAGATCTACATACTCCCACAATCCACCGACACGTTCGGTAGATCTACACACTCCCACGATCCACCGACACGTTCTGCAGATCTACATACTCCCACGATCCACCGACACGTTCTGAAGATCTACATACTCCCACGATCCACCGACACGTTCTGCAGATCTACACACTCCCACGATCCACCGACACGTTCTGCAGATCTACATACTCCCACGATCCACCGACACGTTCTGCCGATCTATTTACTCCCACGATCCACCGCCACGTTCTGCAGATCTACATACTCCCACGATCCACCGACACGTTCTGCCGATCTATATACTCCCACGATCCACCGACACGTTCTGCAGATCTACATACTCCCACGATCCACCGACACGTTCTGCAGATCTACACACTCCCACGATCCACCGACACGTTCTGCAGATCTACATACTCCCACGATCCACCGACACGTTCTGCCGATCTATTTACTCCCACGATCCACCGCCACGTTCTGCAGATCTACATACTCCCACGATCCACCGACACGTTCTGCCGATCTATATACTCCCACGATCCACCGACACGTTCTGAAGATCTACATACTCCCACGATCCACCGACACGTTCTGCCGATCTATATACTCCCACGATCCACCGACACGTTCTGCAGATCTACATACTCCCACGATCCACCGACACGTTCTGCAGATCTACATACTCCCACGATTCACCGACACGTTCTGTAGATCTACATACTCCCACAATCCACCGACACGTTCTGAAGATCTACATACTCCCACGATTCACCAACTCATTCTGTAGATCTACATACTCCCACAATCCACCGACACGTTCTGAAGATCTACATACTCCCACGATCCACCGACACGTTCTGCAGATCTACATACTCCCACGATTCACCGACACGTTCTGTAGATCTACATACTCCCACGATCCACTGACACGTTCTGTAGATCTACATACTCCCACAATCCACCGACACGTTCTGAAGATCTACATACTCCCACGATCCACCGACACGTTCTGCAGATCTACATACTCCCACGATTCACCAACTCATTCTGTAGATCTACATACTCCCACAATCCACCGACACGTTCTGAAGATCTACATACTCCCACAATCCACCGACACGTTCTGTAGATCTACATACTCCCACAATCCACCGACACGTTCTGTTATGTAAATATTTATTATTTAGACACAAATAAGGACGTAAAAGTCAAAATATTAAATCTGACAATTCTAACAATTTCATTTTACTTAAAAGATCCCCCAGGGTCATTGGCCACAGGTAAATCAGATATAGAGGTAGATTATTGCTCCTTCCATTGGGTCCTGCATGTGATCTGTGCATGTCAGAGAGGTTTTCTAGAAACTTGACAACCAAAGCATTTGAGACTACTCCTCTGTAATTGTTAGGGCATGCTGGGAGTTGTAGTTCTCTTAAAGTGATCCTAAACCCAGAAACTGACCCCCCCTTATCTTTAGACCTGTCCCTGCACCCCCTCTTATCATTTCCAGCCATCCCTTTTGCAGAAAAAATTGCTTTTGTAAAGTAAGAGAAAAAGTTATATTACTTTGTCCTGTGTGAGTTCTCTGTTTCTGAGCAAGCCGCAATAGCCCCACCAGGCTTGCTCAGAAACAGAGAACTCACACAGGACAAAGTAATATAACTTTTTCTCTTACTTTACAAAAGCGATTTTTTCTGCAAAAGGGATGGCTAGAAATGATAAGAGGGGGTGCAGGGACAGGTCTAAAGATGTGGGGGGGGGGTCAGTTTGTGGGTTTAGGATCACTTTAAACCTGGAGAGCTACACGTTTGAGACTCCCTATCTACACAGTTTTGTTTAGCTGAGCTTTCCCGAAGGATGAAATAGGCTCAAAGGGAATCTATCAGCAGGTTTTTCTTTATGTAATCTGAAGACAGCATGCTGCAAGGGTTATCATACTGATTTCAGTGATGCTTCTCTTATCACACTGCGTGCTGTTGTTTACCTGCAATATCTGTTTTAGCTTCAGGAGATTATTATTGCTGGAGTAGGTCAGCTAGTGTGGTACGCCTCTTGTTGTGATTAGCAACTCACTTGTATATAGATATTGTATATACAGAGCCTGGCGTGGGTGGGGGCAGCTCTCAGCTCTGCTACATGACTAAATCTAAAAACTTTGATTATGTCAGAATTGTGGCTCCCAATAATCTATGTGATACATCGTTGAATGCAGGGTTTCTTTGTCTATATCAGATGAAGTAGCAAAAACCTGCTGACAGATTCAATTTAAGTATTGATTTCAGGGAAGAATGGGGTTCATACCCTATTTACACAGATAGGTCTAGATTTGCAATAATTAACATTATATGTAAAATATAAACACGTGTGCTGCACTACTTGTTCTTCCACGCGTTTCGCTTTGGATGACTATTTACAAGGTACATCAGCAAACACAGACTAATCATAATGTTAACTAGGCCGAAGGCAGGCACCCCATAATGTTTATACAGATATCCCCCAATGGTGGGTCCTACAGTCCGGATCAGCGGTTGGATTGATGCGCAGATCCCCAGCATGGCTCCTACAAGAGAAAACATATCATCAGCATGTTGTGTCCTCACCACGTATCACAATCACCAGATCTAAAGAAGTCACTCAGCAGCTGAAGAGATAAAAAAATGTGATGAGAACAGCAGGAGGTGAGTGTGCTGACCCTGCGGGAAAGTGACCTGTCCACTACAGGCAGGAAACACTAAGTATCTGTGCATTCTAGCATCAGGGTAAGATGTAAACATCGTCATTGAAAGTTCTAAAAAATATGTGAATAAAACCTCGGATGAAGATCAACAAAAGACAAATTACCCTGTGCCATTATTTACCCCAAACCAGAGCGAAAAATTAAGTACACCCTTACTCCTTCCATAGGAAGTAGGAAAATAAATGGCAGCAAGGTGCAGCTAATTAAATTACTGATTAATTAATCAAAGAATCCTAGAATGGTGGAGTTGGAAGGGACCTCCTGAGTCATCGTGTGAAGGGACATCCTGGGTCATCGTGTGAAGGCACATCCTGGGTCATCATGTGAAGGAATCTCCCGGGTCATCGTGTGAAGGGACCTCCTGAGTCATCGTGTGAAGGGACATCCTGGGTCATCATGTGAAGGAATCTCCAGGGTCATCGTGTGAAGGGACCTCCTGGGTCATTGTGTGAAGGGACCTCCTGGGTCATCGTGTGAAGGAATCTCCAGGGTCATCGTGTGAAGGGACCTCCTGGGTCATCGTGTGAAGTGACATCCTGGGTCATCGTGTGAAGGGACCTCTTGGGTCATCGTGTGAAGGGACCTCCTGGGTCATCGTGTGAAGTGACATCCTGGGTCATCGTGTGAAGGGACCTCTTGGGTGATCGTGTGAAGGGGCCTCCTGGGTCATCGTGTGAAGTGACATCCTGGGTCATCGTGTGAAGTGACATCCTGGGTCATCGTGTGAAGGGACATCCTGGGTCATCGTGTGAAGGGACATCCTGGGTCATCATGTGAAGGGACCTCCTGGGTCATCGTGTGAAGGGACCTCCTGGGTCATCGTGTGAAGTGACATCCTGGGTCATCGTGTGAAGGGACCTCCTGGGTCATCGTGTGAAAGGACCTCCTGGGTCATCGTGTGAAGGGACCTCCCGGGTCATCGTGTGAAGGGACCTCCCGGGTCATCGTGTGAAGGGACCTCCTGGGTCATCGTGTAAAGGGACCTCCTGGGTCATCGTGTGAAGGGACCTCTTGGGTCATCGTGTGAAGGGACCTCCTGGGTCATCGTGTGAAGGGACTTCCTGGGTCATCTGGTCCAACCCCCTGCTCACAGTAGGATTCCCTAAATCACCCAAGATAGATGTCCGTCCAGCCTCTGTCTGAAGACTTCCATTGAAAGAGAACTCACCACCTCCCCTGGCTGCCTGTTCCACTCTCTGACTTCCCTCACTGTCAAAAAGATTTTCCTAATGTTGCATCAGTAAGTGAGACCAACTCTATAAAAGATGAAGTTTTTTCCACTTTCTGGTCTGGAACATTCAGGTATGTGTTAACATAATGGCAAGAAGGTAATAGGCTTATTGTAGGTATCTAACTTTTTTGGGGTCACACCTGGGTCCCGATGCGTAAAGGAGGCCCAATTACTGCAAAATTCTGGCCCAATTACAGACATTTTTCTTCTGACGGAGAGTTACACTCTCTGACAGACGCTATGTCGCTTAGCCATGTTATGTAAATAAAAGCTTATAACCTGACGTTAAATTCGCCATTGGCTGTATAAATTACTCTTTTGAAAGCTGAAACCCCCCCAAATGTGGTTTAGGTTAAGAAAATAAATGCATCATTGCTGAAATATTGATCATTTAATGAACACAGAATGGTCAGATTTTGGCAAGACAAACGTTTTGTCGCCCACAGAAAGTAATGTGATATTCAAACAAATAATTAACTTAAAATACAAATATTTGTTGCATAACATTGGTGAATGAAGTTGTGGTGCTATTAGAGTCATATTTAATATTTTTGTGACTTCCATGAGCTTGAAGGACTGCATCCATGCGGTTCAACAATGATTCATACAATTTAATAATGAAGTCATCAGGAATAGCAAAGAATGCAGTCGTACATGCCTCTCAGAGTTCATCTAGATTCTTTGGTTTTGTCTTCCAAGCTTCCTCTTTCATCCTACCCCAATTATGCTCAATGATGTTCATGTCTGGTGACTGGGCTGGCCAGTCCTTGAGCACCTTGATCTTTTTTGCCTGGAGGAACTTTGTTGTAGAGATGGATGTATGAGATGGAGCACCATCCTGCTGCAGAATTTTACCCCTTTGATGATTTGGAATATAAGAGGTAGCTAATACTTCTTGATATTTTAGGCTATTGATATTGCCTTCCACCTTGCAAATGTTTTGCACACCCCCATAATGAATGTAACCCCAGACCATGGTCTTTCCACCACCAAATGTAACTGTTTTCTGGGTGTATTTTGGATCCATACGGGCTCCAGTAGGTCTCCTGCAGTATTTGTGGCAGCTGTGGTGTAATTCTACTGAAGATTCATCAGAGAAATCCACCTTCTGCCACTTTTCCAGCGTCCATCTGTTTAGCAGGCTGTGGGACTTTGCAAATGTCACACTTTTTTTATTTGCCTTTTGTTTCTGGGCACTGATTCGACCATGGAGGCCATTTTGAGAAAAAATCCTACAAACTGTTCTAGTTGACACAGGGACTTGAGGTGACCAGGCCTGTTGGAGCTCTGCTGCAGTGGAAGAGGGGCTTGCTTTGGGTTTTCTAACCAACAAAACGTTCCTCCTGAGCAGTTGTCTTGCAGGGTCTGCCGGACCTGGGCTTGTCAAACACATCTCCAGTCTCTTCAAATCTTTTTTTAATTCTTTGTACTTCACGCTGAGACACATTAAAGGTGCCAGACACCTCTGCAGTGGATCTGGTCTTCAGCCTCTTGATAATCAATGCTTTGGTCACAGGGTGGATTTTTGGCATGTTTTCAGAGCTCAAGTTGCAGTTCAAGTGAAGGTCTGGGGTGCTGGGTTTCTTTTTATACACACCCACTAATTAACCGATCATTTACTGAGCACAGGTGAGGATGTAAACTAGGATTGGGTGCATTATATGACCAGGCGACAAAACTTTTGTCTTGCTAAAATCTGACCATTCTGTGTTCATGAAATGATCAATATTTCAGCATTGATGCCAATTTATTTTCTTAACCTAAACCACATTTCGGAGGGTTTCAGCTTTCAAAAGAGTAATTTATACAACCAATGGATGAATTTAATGTCAGGTTATAAGCTTTTATTTACATAACATGGATAAGCGACATAACTTCTGTCAGGGACTGTACACAGTGGAAGGAGCAGGGTCATCCAGCAGCACAGAGTATTTTGAGAGATGAGTGTGATGACCTTGAAGGGAGCAATGACCTGTTGTCTCGTGAAAGCTCCTGTACAGATATAGATTGGTACCTGACGATATGGGTGATGTCGGCCAACCATTTAATGTGTGGGGGGGAGGTGGTCCTGACCTCATCTTTTGAGTGTCACAGGGATCACAGAAGCGATTTACAGTCCCTGATCCTTTTTTGTCCCCACAAGATAAGCTAAGCCCTAGTGTCCGTTTTCTCCCTTCAAGCCATAAAAAAACAAATGCACGCTTCGCCAAAAAGAGCATGCATCTGTATAATGGTAGCAGGAACATATGCTGAAGCATTAGACCAAGCGCTGTCTCAGATGTGCGGGCACCTGACAAGGCTGCCTGTGTCATGAAAAGAGAAGAGGGATGGGGTCAAGGTGAAAGGAATAGGGTCTGTGAGCAGCACAGAGTATTTCAGCAGGAGTGTGTAGGAACAAAGGCAGTATCATGAGGAGGAGGAGTATAGAGATAGAGAGGGAGCAGAATTGTAGGTTTTCTGAACTTTTCCACATAGCTTTTAAAAAATTCCATCCACATCTGATTTATTTGTATGTTCACTTGTTAATGTGTAAAGAAAAGACCCTGGTGGACCTATTTAGCCTTGGGGAAGACCCTGGTGGACCTATCTAGGCATGGAGAAGACCTTGGAGAACCTATTTAGGCTTTGAGAAGACCCTGGTGGACCTATGTAGGCTTGGAGATGACCCTAGTGGACCTATCTAGACTTGGAGAAGATATTGGAGGACCCATCTAGGCTTGCAGAAGACCCTGGTGGAACTATGTAGGCTTGGAGATGACCTTAGTGGACCTGTCTACGCTTGGAGAAGAGCCTAGTGGACCTATCTAGACTTGGAGAAGCCCCTGGTGGACATATTTAAGCTTAAAGAAGACCCTGGTGGACCTATCTAGGCTTGCAGAAGTCACTGGTGGACCTGTCTACACTTGGAGAAGAGCCTGGTGGACCTATCTAGGCTTGGAGGAGACCGTGGTGGACCTATCTAGGCTTGAAGAAGAGCCTGGTGGACCTATCTGGGCTTGGAGGAGACCGTGGTGGACATATCTAGGCATGGAGAAGACCCTGGTGGACCTATCTAGGCCTGGAGGAGACCGTGGTGGACCTATCTAGGCTTGGAGAAGACCCTGGTGGTCCTATCTAGGCTTGGAGGAGACCGTGGTGGACCTATCTAGGCTTGGAGAAGACCCTGGTGGACCTATCTAGGCTTGGAGGAGACCATGATGGACCTATCTAGGCTTACATAAGACCCTGGTTGACCTATCTAGGCTTGAAGAAAACTCTAGCGGACCTATCTAGGCTTGCAGACCCTGGAGAACCGGTCTACGCTTGGATATCATTTGGGTACCTGGATTATTTGGGATAATTGTAATTTTATGACTTGGATTTTAATAATAAAGATATTTTCTATGCTTATGAGATATAGTGTCACTAGTCATCTGTGGGCTCTGGTTAAGTGCAATATAGGGTTTTTGTGTGATAGATTTTAAAGGTGATACATAAAAGTGCTGGACTTTGATTGTTACGCGCTTGGAGAAGAGCCTGGTGGACCTATCTAGACTTGGAGAAGCCCCTGGCGGAACTATTTAGGCTTAGAGAAGATCCTGGTGGACCTATCTAGACTTGGAGAAGACCCTGGTGGTCCTATCTAGCCTTGGAGAAGACACTGGTGCACCTATCTATGTTTGAAGGAGACCCTGGTGTAACTATTTAGGCTTGGAGGAGACCCTAGTGGACTTATCTAGGTGTGCGCAATATCAACTATTCTACAGAGTGTTCATTCATCAAGTCGTCATGACTCGATATTGAGCTGAAGGACAATAAATAAGAAATAAAGTATAAAGAAATATCACTTATAAGTGTTTTTTTAAAACAATAAAATCTATAAATGTGAATATTGTGGAAGGAATGAAGGCAGACTTGCAATGTATTATGAACTGTAAGTCTCCATAAATCTCCTTACAGGTGCCAGGGCTTAGTTTCTGCTTCTTGTATTCTGGGCATAGGAAGGTTTGGAATGTAAAACGCCTACAAAAAAGTAATAGAAAACTGACCGTAAAGGCCAAGAATGTGCAGATCCACATCTGACACCCGAGATCCCTGTAAGGAGATATCCCACAGAGAAGGGATAAGTAACCTAGATCCATCCGGGTCTGTACAGGACTTAAAGGGAATACGTCAGCAGGTTTTTGCTATGTAATCTGAAGACTTCATGCTGTAGGGGTGAACACACAGATATTGCATCTTTTATCACACTGTGTGCGGTTTACCTGCTATGTTTGTTTTAGCTTCAGGAGATTATCAGTGCTGAACTAAGTCAGCTAGTGCAGTACGCACCCTGCTATGATTAGCAGCGCACTGTCTATAGACTCATGCTGTAGGGGTTAATACACAGATGTCAGCTATGTGTCATCACACCCTGTGCTGTTGTTTAATTGAAAAGTTTGTTTTAGCTTCAGAAGATTATCATTGCCCGACTAGGTCAGGTAAAAGTCAGGTAGTCTGGCACACCCTCCTGTTGTGATTATCATCGCACTGTCTATAGACATTGTACATACAGAGCCTGGTGTGTGCAGGGGCAGCTCTCTATCTATACACATTGTACATACAGAGCCTGGTGTGTGCGGGGGCAGCTCCATCTATAGACATTGTACATACAGAGCCTGGTGTGGGCGGGGGCAGCTCTATCTATACACATTGTACATACAGATCCTGGTGTGGGCAGGGGCAGCTCTATCTATAGACATTGTACATACAGAGCCTGGTGTGGGCAGGGGCAGCTCTATCTATAGACATTGTACATACAGAGCCTGGTGTGGGAAGGGGCAGCTCTATATATAGACATTGTACATACAAAGCCTGGTGTGGGCAGGGGCATATCTGTCTATAGACATTGTACATACAAAGCCTGGTGTGGACGGGGGCAGCTCTGTCTATAGATATTGTACATACAGAGCCTGGTGTGGGCGGGGCAGCTCTATATATAGACATTGTACATACAAAGCCTGGTGTGGGCAGGGGCAGATCTGTCTATAGACATTGTACATACAAAGCCTGGTGTGGGTGGGGGCAGCTATCTATAGACATCATATATACAAAGTCTGGTGTGGGCAGGGGCAGCTATCTATAGACATCATATATACAGAGCCTGGTGTGGGTGGGGGCAGTTATCTATAGACATCATATATACAGAGCCTGGTGTGGGTGAGGGCAGCTCTCTATCTATAGACATTGTACATACAGAGCCTGGTGTGGGTGGGGGCAGCTATCTATAGACATCATATATACAGAAAGCCAAAGAATATGAGTCTGCACACATTGGAAGCAGCAGTGTGAACTGCGACCAATCCCCACCAAAAACATGAAAAAACCAATGCAAAAAACGTATAAATGTCACACAAAACGGCGCTCTGCTGTAAAAAATGTAAATGGCTCCATTTACATTTTTTACAGCAGAGCGCCGTTTTGTGTGACATTTATACGTTTTTTGCATTGGTTTTTTCATGTTTTTGGTGGGGATTGGTTGCAGTTCACACTGCTGCTTCCAATGTGTGCGGACTCATATTCTTTGGCTTCATGTTCACCCCTGCTGGTAACAGCAGAAATTGGAGGCACCTGCCCCTCCCCTATGAAGTCTGCACACAGAGCTGCCTGCCACACACCCTTACAAGGTGAGATTTTCCTGTGCTCTCCCGCACCCTGCCCAGAGGTATGTACACACTGGCAGGTTTTTAACGTAGCATCTAGGGACAGAGTTAGGACTGTCTCTACCAGGGCCCACCGTGAAGTTGGTGAGGCAGCTTACTATACGTATTTTGCAAAAACGTAATAAACCAAAAGGCCCTGTTTTTGTCACGGCACTTGCCATTTACATTTTTTACAGCAGAGCGCCGTTTTGTGTGACATTTATACGTTTTTTGCATTGGTTTTTTCATCATATATACAGAGCCTGGTGTGGGGCGGGGGCAGCTCTCTGTTTATATACATTGTACATACAGAGCCTGGTGTGGCCATGGGGCAGCTCTCTGTGTATAGACATTGTACATACAAAGCCTGGTGTGGGTGGGGGCAGCTCTCTATCTATACACATTGTACATACAGAGCCTGGTGTGTGCAGGGGCAGCTCTATCTATAGACATTGTACATACAGAGCCTGGTGTGGGTGGGGGCAGCTCTCTATCTATAGACATTGTACATACAGAGCCTGGTGTGTGCAGGGGCAGCTCTCTATCTATAGACATTGTACATACAGAGCCTGGTTTGGGCGGGGCAGCTCTGTCTATAGACATTGTACATACAAAGCCTGGTGTGGGCGGGGCAGCTCTCTGTTTATATACATTGTACATACAGAGCTTGGTGTCGGTGGGGGCAGCTCTCTATCTATAGACATTGTACATACAGAGCCTGGTGTGTGCAGGGGCAGCTCTATCTATAGACATTGTACATACAGAGCCTGGTGTGGGCGGGGCAGCTCTGTCTATAGACATTGTACATACAAAGCCTGGTGTGTGTGGGGGCAGCTCTCTATCTATACACATTGTACATACAGAGCCTGGTGTGGGCAGGGGCAGCTCTGTCTATAGACAATGTACATACAGAGCCTGGTGTGGGTGGAGGCAGCTCTCTGTCTATAGACATTGTATATACAGAGCCTGGTGTGTGTGGGGGCAGCTCTCTATCTATACACATTGTACATACAGAGCCTGGTGTGGGCAGGGGCAGCTCTGTCTATAGACAATGTACATACAGAGCCTGGTGCGGGTGGAGGCAGCTCTCTGTCTATAGACATTGTATATACAGAGCCTGGTGTGTGTGGGGGCAGCTCTCTATCTATATACATTGTACATACAGAGCCTGGTGTGGGCAGGGGCAGCTCTGTCTATAGACAATGTACATACAGAGCCTGGTGTGGGTGGAGGCAGCTCTCTGTCTATAGACATTGTATATACAGAGCCTGGTGTGGGCGGGGGCAGCTCTCTGTCTATAGACATTGTACATGCAGAGCCTGGTGTGGGTGGGGGAAGCTCTCTGCCTATAGACATTGTACATACAGAGCCTGGTGTGGGTGGGGGCAGCTCTCTGTCTATAGACATTGTACATGCAGATCCTGGTGTGAGTGGGGGCAGCTCTCTGTCTATAGACATTGTACATATAGAGCCTGGTGTGGGTGGGGGCATCTCTCTGTGTATAGACATTGTTCATGCAGAGCCTGGTGTGGGCGGGGGCAGCTCTCTGTTTATATACATTGTACATACAGAGCCTGGTGTGGGTGGGGGCAGCTCTCTGTCTATAGACATTGTACATACAGAGCCTGGTGTGGGTGGGGGCAGCTCTCTGTCTATAGACATTGTACATGCAGATCCTGGTGTGAGTGGGGGCAGCTCTCTGTCTATAGACATTGTACATATAGAGCCTGGTGTGGGTGGTGGCATCTCTCTGTGTATAGACATTGTTCATGCAGAGCCTGGTGTGGGCGGGGGCAGCTCTCTGTTTATATACATTGTACATACAGAGCCTGGTGTGGGCGGGGGCAGCTCTCTGTCTATAGACATTGTACATGCAGAGCCTGGTGTGGGCGGGGGCAGCTCTCTGTCTATAGACATTGTACATACAGAGCCTGGTGTGGGTGGGGGCATCTCTGTGTATAGACATTGTACATACAGAGCTTGGTGTGGGTGGGGGCAGCTCTCTGTCTATAGACATTGTACATGCAGAGCCTGGTGTGGGTGGGGGCAGCTCTCTGTGTATAGACATTGTTCATGCAGAGCTTGGTGTGGGTGGGGGCAGCTCTCTGTCTATAGACATTATACTGGATGCAGCAGTTCTAACACAAGAGGCCCTGAATCCAATGGTCTATCACTTTAACATCATGCTGCTCTCAGATCAGGCAGCAAAAACCTGCTGACAGATTCCCTTTAATTAGATCCATCATTCAGAGGAACTGAGGGGATCCAGATTGTACATCCAGAATAAAGATTGTTGCCAGTCTCACTCATTGGGAGGAATGTGCTGTAACCTGTCCATTGATTAGGAATGGGGACAAGGAGAGAGGGATTGGGTCCCTCGGCAACAGCACAGAGTATTTCAGGAGAGGCGCCCGGCCTGTAATCTTTTTGGTGATTGGAGGCAGTGGAGTGTCTTGTGGTGTGATGAGGCCGGTGAGGACAGCGATGTATGTGACTGGGGTGCGTCATCTTTGGGTGGACAGTTAGTGCTCCTTGTAGTCTATGACTCTGCCCTGAGAAGAGGATGCTGCAGTCATGGTGCCCGGTCCGTTCATCTTCTGTGTGGGATTACTTGTGACCAGGGCAATAGTCTGGAATAGATGTGACGTGTGATCCCCGGTATTATTAGGTCACATGACAGCACAATGCCTCATTTACACTTATTGGGCAGCGCAACTTTGATCTGATTAAGGCCCCTTTCACATCAGCGTTTTGCGCTGATCGCGACAGTTGCGTTGAAAATACTGCCGCGATTATCGCATAATGGCCGCACTTACGGTTCTCTTGCGGAAAGCCCCATACAATATCTATGGGGCTTGCGGCAGGTGCGGAAAGTGCGGTTTTGGCACTTGTGGCAGGTGCGGCTGCGAAAAAAAACGCTGCATACCGAAACCGCACTTGCCGCACACTTACCGCAAGCCCCATAGACATTGTATGGGGCTTGCCGCAAGTGTGCCGCTGATGTGAAAGCTGCCTAAGTGACATTTTGCCTAGGAATGTGACAACATACACAGTGCGTTCCCAGGGGTGCGGCTCTTATTGGCATTACAATGAATCCATTCACATAATTACCTCCACTTCTGTACATAATAATAATAATCTTTATATAGCGCCAACATATTCTGCAGCGCTGTACAATTCAAAGGTTCATATACAAACAGTCATAAGAAACAGTTAAGCGGCGTGTAAATCAGGGAAGGTGCCCCATAGAAGGTAACCTGCGGCACCCGTCGGCACTTCCGGGGATCGAAAATACCTTCTGTGGAGCACCTTGTGGCGGTGGTAATTGCGGCATCAGGTACTGTTAGGAACCGTTGAAAACGCGCGCGTGCACGTGCAGTGCCTACCTGTTGCTACCTTCGGTAGCGCCGTGTAAAGGTTCCATTATAGATAATACACAATCAAAGCAAAAATAATGACCACCCTGCTCATAAGAGCTTACACTCTACAATGAGCAGGAGGCGATAGAGTACAGGTGTTTATGGGCCCCCAGTACAAGTAATCCCCCATCCTCTATGGCAGGGGTCTCAAACTCCAGGCCTTGAGGGCCGCACACAGTTTCAGGATTCCCTTAAGGTACCGTCACACGTAACGATATCGTTGCTGATATTGTTCATCGTTTGATTTGAGGTCCTGTCCTCAAATCAATCTTTGGTCGCCCAGTGGACATACAGCATTGCTGCGCGTGACACCGGGAGACGACCGATAAGCCAGCTCCCAGCGCCTCTCACAAGCGCTGGGAGCTGGTATCTAAGGTAAACTGCAGGTATCTAGGCAGCGCGCGTTACCTAGTTACCCGCTGTGTACCTTAGATACCAGCCAGGGAGCGGAGGAGGTTGGTAACTAAGGTATACATCGGGTATCTAGGTAGCGCGCGCTGCCTAGATACCCGCAGTTTACCATGGATACCAGCCTGCTCCCGCTTACCGCAGCCTGGCAGCGGGAGCAAGACATCGTGGAAACGATATTTAAATTGTTTCCACAATGTCTCTGGTCCATGGATCGCTGGTGATTCTGCCTGTGTGACAGCTCACCAGCGATCTGAACGACATTGTTAGCGATCGCGCGTGCATGTGATCGCTAACAATATCGATCATGGTATCGCTGCGTGTGACGGCACCTTTAGCATTTGACAGTTGGTCATTTGATAACCAACTGTCCAATGCTATGGAAATTCTAAAAACCTGCACTGTGTGCGGCCCTCGAGGTCTGGAGTCTGAGACCCCTGATCTATGGTATCATCACCCGTCCTCAGGACTTACCGGTTTCTGATGGGGGGACGGCTTTGGTTAAGATGCTGTCGGTGATGACTCCTGAGACGCACACAGTGAAAACCATCGGGACAGCAATGAGGCAGAAGTGGAAGACATTACTCATCACTATCTACAGGAAGAAAGATGGAAAGGACAAAATCACCAGAATTAGGAATGTGTTATGTAAGTATGTCAAATCATGGAAAGCAATTCTGGATGGAACTGTTATGGCGGCACTAGATCTGGCACTGTTATGAGGGGCGCTGGAGCTGGAGCTGTTATGCAGGTACTGGAGCTGGCACTGTTATGAGGGGCACTGGAGCTGGAGCTGTTATGCAGGTACTGGAGCTGGCATTGTTATGAGGGGCACTGGAGCTGGCACTGTTATGAGGGGCGCTGGAGCTGGAGCTGTTATGCAGGTACTGGAGCTGGCACTGTTATGAGGGGCGCTGGAGCTGGAGCTGTTATGGGGGTACTGGAGCTGGCACTGTTATGAGGGGCACTGGAGCTGGAGCTGTTATGCAGGTACTGGAGCTGGCACTGTTATGAGGGGCGCTGGAGCTGGAGCTGTTATGCAGGTACTGGAGCTGGCACTGTTATGAGGGGCACTGGAGCTGGAGCTGTTATGCAGGTACTGGAGCTGGCACTGTTATGAGGGGCATTGGAGCTGGCACTGTTATGGATGGAGGCACTAGATCTGGCACTGTTATGGAGGTACCGGAGCTGGCACTGTTATGGGGGCACTGGAGCTGGCACTGTTATGGATGGAGGCACTAGATCTGGCATTGTTAAGGAGGTACCGGAGCTGGCACTGTTATGGAGGTACCGGAGCTGGCACTGTTATGGAGGTACCGGAGCTGGCACTGTTATGGAGGTACCGGAGCTGGCACTGTTATGGAGGTACCGGAGCTGGCACTGTTATGGATGGAGGCACTAGATCTGGCATTGTTATGGAGGTACCAGAGCTGGCATTGTTATGGAGGTACTGGAGCTGGCACTGTTATGGGTGCACTGGAGCTGGCACTGTTATGGGGTTACTAGATCTGCCATTGTTATGGGGGTACCGGAGCTGGCACTGTTATAGAGGTACTGGAGCTGGCACTGTTATGGGTGCACTGGAGCTGGCACTGTTATGGAGGAACTGGAGCTGGCACTGTTATGGGTGTACTGCAGCTGGCACTGTTATGGAGGTACTGGAGCTGGCACTGTTATGGGGGCACTAGATCTGGCATTGTTATGGGGGTACCAGAGCTGGCATTGTTATGGGGGCACTAGATCTGGCATTGTTATGGGGGTACCGGAGCTGGCATTGTTATGGAGGTACCGGAGCTGGCACTGTTATGGAGGTACCGGACCTGGCACTGTTATGGAGGTACCGGAGCTGGCACTGTTATGGAGGTACCGGACCTGGCACTGTTATGGAGGTACCGGACCTGGGACTGTTATGGAGGTACCGGACCTGGGACTGTTATGGAGGTACCGGACCTGGGACTGTTATGGAGGTACTGGAGCTGGCACTGTTATGGAGGTACTGGAGCTGGCACTATTATGGAGGTACTGGAGCTGGCGCTGTTATGGAGGTACCAGAGCTGGCACTGTTATGGAGGTGCTGGAGCTGGCACTATTATGGGGGTACTGGATCTGGCAGGCTTATGGAGGCACTGGAGCTGGCACTGTTATGGGGGTACTGGAGCTTGCACTGTTATGGGGGTACTGGAGCTGGCACTGTTATGGGGGCACTAGAGCTGGCACTGTTATGGAGGTACTGAAGCTGGCACTGTTATGGAGGTACTGGAGCTGGTACTGTTATGGGGCACTGGATCTGGCACTGTTATGGGAGCATTAGATCTGGCACTGTTATGAAGGTCTTGGAGCTGGCACCTTTATGGAGGTACTGGAGCTGGCACTGTTATGGAGGTACTGGATCTGGCACTGTTATGGGGGCACTAGATCTGGCACTGTTATGCAGGTACTGGAGCTGGCACTGTTATGCAGGTACTGGAGCTGGCACTGTTATGCAGGTACTGGAGCTGGCACTGTTATGGGGGCACTGGAGCTGGCACTGTTATGCAGGTACTGGAGCTGGCACTGTTATGGAGGTCCTGGAGCTGGCATTGTTATGGGGGCACTGGAGCTGGCACTGTTATGGATGGAGGCACTAGATCTGGCATTGTTAAGGAGGTACCGGAGCTGGCACTGTTATGGAGGTACCGGAGCTGGCACTGTTATGGAGGTACCGGAGCTGGCACTGTTATGGAGGTACCGGAGCTGGCACTGTTATGGAGGTACCGGAGCTGGCACTGTTATGGATGGAGGCACTAGATCTGGCATTGTTATGGAGGTACCAGAGCTGGCATTGTTATGGAGGTACTGGAGCTGGCACTGTTATGGGTGCACTGGAGCTGGCACTGTTATGGGGTTACTAGATCTGCCATTGTTATGGGGGTACCGGAGCTGGCACTGTTATAGAGGTACTGGAGCTGGCACTGTTATGGGTGCACTGGAGCTGGCACTGTTATGGAGGAACTGGAGCTGGCACTGTTATGGGTGTACTGCAGCTGGCACTGTTATGGAGGTACTGGAGCTGGCACTGTTATGGGGGCACTAGATCTGGCATTGTTATGGGGGTACCAGAGCTGGCATTGTTATGGGGGCACTAGATCTGGCATTGTTATGGGGGTACCGGAGCTGGCATTGTTATGGAGGTACCGGAGCTGGCACTGTTATGGAGGTACCGGACCTGGGACTGTTATGGAGGTACCGGACCTGGGACTGTTATGGAGGTACTGGAGCTGGCACTGTTATGGAGGTACTGGAGCTGGCACTATTATGGAGGTACTGGAGCTGGCGCTGTTATGGAGGTACCAGAGCTGGCACTGTTATGGAGGTGCTGGAGCTGGCACTATTATGGGGGTACTGGATCTGGCAGGCTTATGGAGGCACTGGAGCTGGCACTGTTATGGGGGTACTGGAGCTTGCACTGTTATGGGGGTACTGGAGCTGGCACTGTTATGGGGGCACTAGAGCTGGCACTGTTATGGAGGTACTGAAGCTGGCACTGTTATGGAGGTACTGGAGCTGGTACTGTTATGGGGCACTGGATCTGGCACTGTTATGGGAGCATTAGATCTGGCACTGTTATGAAGGTCTTGGAGCTGGCACCTTTATGGAGGTACTGGAGCTGGCACTGTTATGGAGGTACTGGATCTGGCACTGTTATGGGGGCACTAGATCTGGCACTGTTATGCAGGTACTGGAGCTGGCACTGTTATGCAGGTACTGGAGCTGGCACTGTTATGGGGGCACTGGAGCTGGCGCTGTTATGGAGGTACTGGAGCTGGCACTGTTATGCAGGTACTGGAGCTGGCACTGTTATGGAGGTCCTGGAGCTGGCATTGTTTATGGGGGCACTAGATCTGGCACTGTTATGGAGGTACTGGAGGTGGCACTGTTATGGAGGCACTAGATCTGGCACTGTTATGAAGATACTGGAGCTGGCATTGTTATGAAGATACTGGAGCTGGCACTGTTATGGAGGTACTGGAGCTGGCACTGTTATGCAGGTACTGGAGCTGGCACTGTTATGGAGGTACTGGAGCTGGCACTGTTATGAGGGTCACTGGAGCTGGCATTGTTATGGAGGTACCGGAGCTGGCACTGTTATGAGGGTCACTGGAGCTGGCACTGTTATGGAGGTACCGGAGCTGGCACTGTTATGGAGGTCTGGAGCTGGCATTGTTATGGGGGCACTGGAGCTGGCACTGTTATGGAGGTACTGGAGGTGGCACTGTTATGGAGGCACTAGATCTGGCACTGTTATGAAGATACTGGAGCTGGCATTGTTATGGGGGTACAAGATCTGGCACTGTTATGCAAGTACTGGAGCTGGCACTGTTATGGGGGCACTAGATCTGGCACTATTATGGGGGCACTGGAGCTGGCACTGTTTGGGGGTACCGGAGCTGGCACTGTTATGGGGGCACTGAAGCTGGCACTGTTATGGGACACTGGATCTGGCACTTTTATGTGGGCCTTAGATCTGGCACTGTTATGCAGGTTCTGGAGATGGCACTCTTATGGGTGTACTGGAGCTGGCATTATTATGGGGGCACTAGATCTGGCACTGTGATGCAGGTACTGGAGCTAGCACTGTTATGGGGGCACTAGATCTGGCACTGTTATGCAGGTACTGGAGCTGACACTGTTATGAGGGTAGCGGAGCTGGCACTGTTATGAAGGCACTAGATCTGGCACAGTTTATGCAGGTACTGGAGCTGGCACTGTTATGAGGGTCACTGGAGCTGGCACTGTTATGGAGGTACCGGAGCTGGCACTGTTATGCAGGTACTGGAGCTGGCACTGTTATAGAGGTTCCGGAGCTGGCACTGTTATGGAGGTACTGGAGCTGGCACTGTTATGCAGGTACTGGAGCTGGCACTGTTATGCAGGTACTGGAGCTGGCACTGTTATGAGGGTCACTGGAGCTGGCATTGTTATGGAGGTACGGAGCTGGCACTGTTATGCAGGTACTGGAGCTGGCACTGTTATGAGGGTACTGGAGCTGGCATTGTTATGGAGGCTGGCACTGTTATGGAGGTACTGGAGCTGGCATTGTTATGGAGGTACCGGAGCTGGCACTGGTTATGAGGGTCACTGGAGCTGGCACTGTTATGGAGGTACCGGAGCTGGCACTGTTATGCAGGTACTGGAGCTGGCACTGTTATGAGGGTCACTGGAGCTGGCATGTTATGGAGGTACCGGAGCTGGCACTGTTATGAGGGTCACTGGAGCTGGCACTGTTATGGAGGTACCGGAGCTGGCACTGTTATGGACGTCCTGGAGCTGGCACTGTTATGAGGGTCACTGGAGCTGGCACTGTTATGGAGGTACCGGAGCTGGCACTGTTATGCAGGTACTGGAGCTGGCACTGTTATGAGGGTACTGGAGCTGCAGCTTATTGTTATGTGAGCTGGCACTGTTATGGAGGTACTGGAGCTGGCATTGTTATGGAGGTACCGGAGCTGGCACTGGTATGAGGGTCACTGGAGCTGGCACTGTTATGGAGGTACGGAGCTGGCACTGTTATGCAGGTACTGGAGCTGGCACTGTTATGAGGGTCACTGGAGCTGGCATTGTTATGGAGGTACCGGAGCTGGCACTGTTATGAGGGTCACTGGAGCTGGCACTGTTATGGAGGTACCGGAGCTGGCACTGTTATGGAGGTACCGGAGCTGGCACTGTTATGGACGTCCTGGAGCTGGCACTGTTATGAGGGTCACTGGAGCTGGCACTGTTATGGAGGTACCGGAGCTGGCACTGTTATGCAGGTACTGGAGCTGGCACTGTTATGAGGGTCACTGGAGCTGGCATTGTTATGGAGCTGGCACTGTTATGGAGGTACTGGAGCTGGCATTGTTATGGAGTGGTACCGGAGCTGGCACTGGTATGATAGGTCACTGGAGCTGGCACTGTTATGGAGGTACCGGAGCTGGCACTGTTATGCAGGTACTGGAGCTGGCACTGTTATGAGGGTCACTGGAGCTGGCATTGTTATGGAGGTACGGAGCTGGCACTGTTATGAGGGTCACTGGAGCTGGCACTGTTATGGAGGTACCGGAGCTGGCACTGTTATGGAGGTACCGGAGCTGGCACTGTTATGGACGTCCTGGAGCTGGCACTGTTATAGGGTCACTGGAGCTGGCACTGTTATGGAGGTACCGGAGCTGGCACTGTTATGCAGGTACTGGAGCTGGCACTGTTATGAGGTCACTGGAGCTGGCATTGTTATGGAGCTGGCACTGTTATGCAGGTACTGGAGCTGGCACTGTTATGGAGGTACTGGAGCTGGCACTGTTATGGAGGTAACTGGAGCTGGCACTGTTATGCAGGTACTGGAGCTGGCACTGTTTATGAGGGTCACTGGAGCTGGCACGTTATGCAGGTACATGGAGCTGCACTGTTATGAGGGTCACTGGAGCAGGCACTGTTATGGACGTCTGGAGCTGCACTGTTATGGAGGTACTAGAGCTGGCACTGTTATGGAGATACCGGAACTGGCACTGTTATGGAGGTACGGAGCTGGCACTGTTATGGAGGTATGAATGGAAATGTTATGGGGGCACTGGAGCTGGCACTGTTATGGAGGTATGGATGGAAATGTTATGGGGGCACATCCACTGGCATGGGTATGTTATGGGTGAACTGCTGCTGCCATTGATGTGTTATTATACAAGTTTGTATCTTTTCCTAGTAATGTTGATCCATCGTGCCCATTTTTGCCAATTTAATGGCTTCTCTCTGGCTAATAGAGGACAAGAAGTGGTGACCCCGATACTGGAATGTATAATAAATATGACATACAAGTATACAACAAAGCTAAATACACATTTTCATTAGTTTTTGTGATGCTTCATTAGTCCGGACTTGTTGAGTCTAAATGACTGAGATGATGGCGTCTCAGACATAACACAGGTGAGGTGTGGGCGCACGGCCGATGGGGTGTGCAGAGGACACAGACATATGAGGACGAGGATACAACACAACACTTAAGACACAAAGCATGAGAAAAAAATCACAGAAAAACTTATTTATTCAGCCGCCGGGAGAAGCCACAGATCTGCCTCGTCCTGAGTCTTGTTGTTACAGTGCAGGTATTCGGGCTGCGTACAATCTGCCGGTAATAAAGGATGTTATTTCTAGGACTCTTTTCATAAGTGGCGGTGAAGAGCGAGATTCTTTCATTTGTTATTATGGTATAATTAGTAACATGTAGAGTCAGCGCCGCGACGACAAATAAACAAGACTATTCACAAAGAGACCGTATACCGGGGAGAGTAAAGGGGCTTCACACCAAAAAAGGGGTCCTCCACTATCAGTACGGACCACCAGTGATACGGCCAACGGCTACAGCCACATCCAGTGGACCCCACAACCAACAATAAGGAGCACAAGAAGAAATCCCCTCCTGTGTGAGTTGGAAATGGATGAAGATTGATTGAAACAAAATAATAATCTTGTATTTGTGACAACTTTCAATGGCTAACAAATGAATGATGTTACAAATCAGCTCTCGAGACTGCTTACATCTCTTCATCAGGCATGGTATATCAAGCTCTCCAGACTGCTTAAGTCTCTTCATCAGGCATGGAATATCAAGCTCTCTTAGACTGCTTTACATCTCTTCATCAGGCATGGTATATTAAGATTTCCAGACTTGCTTACGTCTCTTCATCAGACATGGTATATCAAGCTCTATAGACTGCTTACATCTCTTCATCAGCATGGTATATCAAGCTTTCCAGACTGCTTACATCTCTTCATCAGGCATGGTATATCAAGCTTTCCAGACTGCTTAGTCTCTTCATCAGACATGGTATATATCAAGCTTTCCAGATGCTTACATCTTCTTCATCAGGCATGGTATATCAAGCTTTCCAGACTGCTTACATCTCTTTATCAGACATGGTATATCAAGCTTTCCAGACTGCTTACATCCTCTTTATCAGACATGGTAATTCAAGCTTTCCAGACTGCTTATATCTCTTCATCAGGCATGGTATATTAAGATTTCCAGACTGCTTACATCTCTTTATCAGCATGGTATATTAAGATTTCCAGACTGCTTATATCTCTTCTCAGGCATGGTATATCAAGCTCTCAAGACTGCTTAATCTCTTCATCAGACAAGGTATATAAGCTTTCCAGACTGCTTATATCTCTTCATCAGACATGGTATATCAAGCTTTCCAGACTGCTTACGTCTCTTCATCAGCATGGTATATTAAGCTTTCCAGACTGCTTACATCTCTTCATCAGACATGGTGTAAGATCAAGCTTTCCAGATTGCTTATAACTCTTGATCAGGCATGGTATAAAAAAAGTATCTGAAGAAACACAAATATATACACAAACAGAACACATATATTTGTGCTTCTTTGTTACACCATGCCTGAAGAAGAGACGTAAGTAGTCTCAAAAGCTTGCTTTGTAACATCATTTACTTTATTTTTGTTAGCCATTAAAGAGTTTCACAACTACAAGATTATTATTTTGTTTCTCGGACTGGGAGCAATCAGTCTTTTTTCTAATGGCTAATAAAGTAGTAAATCCTTCTTTTCTTTTAACTAAATGTGATGGAGTCACTTCATCTGGAGTCATTATGGGGGCACTGGTGGGCTTTATTTATAAAGAATACCTGGATATTATAAATGTCACCTGGATAGAACTGCCATGATGACATTATACCTGGACCTATCATGGAGGCACTGTGGTTTACTCTTTTATAAAGAGCACCTGGGTAGAATGATCATGATGACATTATACCTGGCACAGGGGCACTGTAACTGACTCCTTGATAAGGGGGTCTTGCTAGAACTGTTACAATGCCACTATATCTGGGGCTATTATGGGGGCACTGTGGCTGGTTCTTTTATAGAGGGCACCAATACAGAACTCTCATGATGAAATTATATCTGGCTCTATTACGGGGGTACTGTCGCCAACCTTGGTATAGTAGTGCCTAGAGAGAACTGTTAAGGTACCTTTACACGCCGCCACTGTGCCTAGCAACCGGTATCAACCGCTCGTGCACATTTTTAACGGTTGCTAACGATCGCCGATACCGCATGTACACACTGCCATTGCGTTGTCAACTGAAGGTATCTTTGTTCCCTGGAAGTTCCGACAGCTCCTGCGGCTTACTTCCTGTTGAATACCGTCGCCGCCTCACACGCCGCAACCACTAAGGAATATGGGTGTACATCTTTCGCGGCGCAAGTACATAGGCGTGACAGAGTTTTGTATTACGTGATGCTCGTACGGTGATTGGACAATGCAATAGCATCATGATTGGCCAGCCTGCGCAGGAAGGCTGGCTGATACATGACGCTATACCAAATGTGTAGTGTGAATGGTCAGCTCTTTAAATATGGCGCCCTGTGCAGGGACAGCCAATGGGTACACAGTAGCCCCCACCAATCATCGCTGATGGGGCGCGGTATCCATGAGGCTGTGGCACGCCCCGGGGAAATCACTAGGCGACGCAACATCCATCCCTGTGCCCCGTTTAGACGCCAATACCATGGCAATTGTGCCTTTGTGTTGCCTTGGGTTTTTGAGCACGGCTCAGCAACAGGTATCCGAATTAACAGTGGGAACCGCGAT
This sequence comes from Allobates femoralis, assembly GCA_033576535.1. Lineage (NCBI taxonomy): Eukaryota > Metazoa > Chordata > Amphibia > Anura > Aromobatidae > Allobates > Allobates femoralis. The sequence goes on along the minus strand of JARQOC010000010.1, from coordinate 50,509,520 downwards.
CAACTTCGCAATTTACACGCCGCCATTTCGTAGCAATTTCATGGCAACAGGCACAAAAGTCCCCAATGCCAGGCAGGTGCTACCAGGCAGTGGCGGTGTGTAAAGGTACCTTTATAGTGCTAGTATATATGTAGCTATTATGGGGGCACTGTGGCTTATTTTAACACCTGGATAGAACTGTCATGATGACATTATACCTGGCTGGATCTATTATAGGGGCTCTTTAGTTTACTCTCTTATAAAAAGCACCTGGGTAGAATGATTATGAGGACATTACACCTGGCTCTATTATGGGGACACTGGGGCTATTCCTTATATAAAGGACACCTGGGTAGAATGATCATGAGGACATTATACCTGGCTCTATTATGGAGGCACTGGGGCTTATCCTTATATAAAGGACACTTGGATAGAATGATCATGAGGACATTATACCTGGCACTATTATGGAGGCACTGGGGCTTATCCTTATATAAAGGACACTTGGGCAGAATGATCATGAGGACATTACACCTGGCTCTATTATGGAGGCACTGGGGCTTATCCTTATATAAAGGACACTTGGGCAGAATGATCATGAGGACATTATACCTGGCATTATTATGGAGGCACTGGGGCTTATCCTTATATAAAGGACACTTGGGCAGAATGATCATGAGGACATTATACCTGGCTCTATTATGGGGGCACTGGGGCTTATCCTTATATAAAGGACACTTGGGTAGAATGATCATGAGGACATTACACCTGGCACTATTATGGGGGCACTGGGGCTTATCCTTATATAAAGGACACCTGGGTAGAATGATCATGAGGACATTATACCTGGCTCTATTATGGGGCACTGGGGCTTATCCTTATATAAAGGACACTTGGGCAGAATGATCATGAGGACATTATACCTGGCTCTATTATGGGGGCACTGGGGCTTATCCTTATATAAAGGACTCCTGGGCAGAATGATCATGAGGACATTATACCTGGCTCTATTATGGGGGCACTGGGGCTTATCCTTATATAAAGGACACCTGGGTAGAATGATCATGAGGACATTATACCTGGCTCTATTATGGAGGCACTGGGGCTTATCCTTATATAAAGGACACTTGGATAGAATGATCATGAGGACATTATACCTGGCTCTATTATGGAGGCACTGGGGCTTATCCTTATATAAAGGACACCTGGGTAGAATGATCATGAGGACATTATACCTGGCTCTATTATGGAGGCACTGGGGCTTATCCTTATATAAAGGACACTTGGATAGAATGATCATGAGGACATTATACCTGGCACTATTATGGAGGCACTGGGGCTTATCCTTATATAAAGGACACTTGGGCAGAATGATCATGAGGACATTATACCTGGCTCTATTATGGGGGCACTGGGGCTTATCCTTATATAAAGGACACCTGGGTAGAATGATCATGAGGACATTACACCTGGCTCTATTATGGAGGCACTGGGGCTTATCCTTATATAAAGGACACCTGGATAGAATGATCATGAGGACATTATACCTGGCACTATTATGGAGGCACTGGGGCTTATCCTTATATAAAGGACACTTGGGCAGAATGATCATGAGGACATTATACCTGGCATTATTATGGAGGCACTGGGCTTATCCTTATATAAAGGACACTTGGGCAGAATGATCATGAGGACATTATACCTGGCTCTATTATGGGGCACTGGGGCTTATCCTTATATAAAGGACACCTGGGTAGAATGATCATGAGGACATTACACCTGGCACTATTATGGAGGCACTGGGGCTTATCCTTATATAAAGGACACCTGGATAGAATGATCATGAGGACATTACACCTGGCACTATTATGGGGGCACTGGGGCTTATCCTTATATAAAGGACACTTGGGTAGAATGATCATGAGGACATTACACCTGGCACTATTATGGAGGCACTGTCTCTTTTATAAGGAGACATAACGGTTATGGTGCTATTATATCTGGATCTATTATGGAGGTACTCTGAATGCAAGTGGTCAGGACCAGATCAAACTGCCGGGGGGGGGGCTGCCATGTCACGCAGCTTTCTAGAGGAGTCAAATATCAAATCTGCTGCCTAAATAAGGTTTAAACCAAAACTGAAGAATACTTACCAATCCCAATCCAACGAGCATAGACACCACAATACTTAGCAGAAGCATCGTGTCATCAGAGAAGCGGCTGGTCAGACGTCCCACCATGAATCCCTGGACAACCTGGAAAACGAGGAGGTCACAAGTCATAAAGGGGAACAAAAAAAACACAAAAATCAAATTAAAAATTAAAATAAATTGTAAAAAATAATAAAAAACAGCAACTAAATAATCCTGATTATGTAAAGTACTATATAAGTGAAGAACTATTATAATATGATTATTTGTTACTCTTGTATTTAGTTCTGTTTATTATTAATGATCAATTCCCGCTTAATTGTAAAGTGCTGCGGAATATGTTGTCGCTATAAAAATAATTATAATATAATTATATTTATATAAACATGTACAATTATAACCAGACAATGACAAAGTAATAAACATATGTAGAAAAAGAAGAGGAAACGATATCCTGTGATATAAAGAGGATGTGAAATGTTTAAGAATTCTGACTTTAATTCATAAGAATCAATAATGTGAACCCTGGAGATGGCCGGATCGTGGAGGAACGTCTACCATAAACTCACAAGTCAGGAGTCGTCATCATTATTCCTAACATTGTAAAGGATTATTTTGGGTTAATTGGGAGTTTTTAAAAGTTTCCTCATTCTTTAACATAAATATAAGTGTCAGTAATTACAAAGCTGGAGATTTACTGTGAATGGGAGTGTAAGTGATCTCATTCCTCTAAGGAGATCAGCTCATACAATATCTCCACAGTAGACGCAATCCGAAATATCAGGTTTTCTCTTCAGATTATGAAATGTCAACACATTCTCAGCGTGAGAAGAAAAAAGGGAAACAATGAGCGGCCGGGGAACCCCACCTCATCGACAAGTCACAGCAAAGAAAGCCTGCGCATGAGGCGGCCGGCCAGGGAACAAGACCCGAGTACTGCCACCCAGTGCACATGACAATAGGCCACTCCTGTCACACAATGGCCCCAAGGAAACCCTACAGCTGTAGAAATACAAGGTGGTAAGAGGAGCGCACGCAACGCAGGACGGCATTCCTGTCCAGATTTCTCCGGTCAAAAATACCATGTCCAGATCATTAGTGAGGCTGAAACAGTTAGGAGAGCTCACATACTCACTAGCAAGCAAAAGCAGTTATAGTAGTTATATTCCTCTACATATAGGCAGTATTATAGTAGTTATATTCTTGTACATAGGAGCAGTATTATAGTAGTTATATTCTTGTACATAGGAGACAGTATTATAGTAGTTATATTCTTGTATATAGGGGCAGTATTATAGTAGTTATATTCTTGTACACAGGAGCAGTATTATAGTAGTTATATTATTGTACATAGGGGCAGTATTATAGTAGTTATATTCTTGTACATAGGAGCAGTATTATAGTAGTTATATTCTTGTAGATAGGGGCAGTATTATAGTAGTTATATTCTTGTACATAGGAGCATTATTATAGTAATTATATTCTTGTACATAGGAGCAGTATTATAGTAGTTATATTCTTGTACATAGGAGCAGTATTATAGTAGTTATATTCTTGTAGATAGGGCAGTATTATAGTAATTATATTCTTGTATATAGGAGCAGTATTATAGTATGGTAGTTATATTCTTGTACATCGGAGCAGTATTATAGTAGTTATAGTCTTGTATATAGGAGCAGTATTATAGTAGTTATATTCTTGTACATAGGGGCAGTATTATAGTAGTTATATTCTTGTATATAGGAGCAGTATTATAGTAGTTATATTCTTGTACATAGAGGCAGTATTATAGTAGTTATAATCTTGTACATGGGGCAGTATTATAGTAGTTATATTCTTGTACATAGGGGCAGTATTATAGTAGTTCTATTCTTGTATATAGGAGCAGTATTATAGTAGTTATATTCTTGTACATAGGGAGCAGTATTATAGTAGTTATATTCTTGTACATAGGGGCAGTATTATAGTAGTTATATTATTGTACATAGGGGCAGTATTATAGTAGTTATATTCTTGTATATAGGAGCAGTATTATAGTAATTATATTCTTGTACATAGGAGCAGTATTATAGTAGTTATATTCTTGTAGATAGGGGCAGTATTATAGTAATTATATTCTTGTATATAGGAGCAGTATTATAGTATGGTAGTTATATTCTTGTACATCGGAGCAGTATTATAGTAGTTATAGTCTTGTATATAGGAGCAGTATTATAGTAGTTATATTCTTGTACATAGGGGCAGTATTATAGTAGTTATATTCTTGTACACAGGGAGCAGTATTATAGTAGTTATAATCTTGTACATAGGAGCAGTATTATAGTAGTTATATTCTTGTATATAGGGGCAGTATTATAGTAGTTATATTCCTGTACATAGGAGCAGTATTATAGCAGTTATATTCTTGTATATAGGGGCAGTATTATAGTAGTTATATTCTTGTATATAGGGGCAGTATTATAGTAATTATATTATTGTACATAGGGGCAGAATTATAGTAGTTATATTGTTGTACACAGGGAGCAGTATTATAGTAGTTATATTATTGTACATAGGAGCAGTATTATAGTAGTTATATTCTTGTACATAGGGGCTGTATTATAGTAGTTATATTCTTGTACATAAGAGCAGTATTATAGTAGTTATATTCTTGTATATAGGGGCAGTATTATAGTAATTATATTCTTGCACATAGGAGCAGTATTATAGTAGTTATATTCTTGTAAATAGGAGCAGTATTGTAGTAATTATATTCTTGTACATAGGTGCAGTATTATAGTTGTTATATTCTTGTACATTGGGGCAGTATTATAGTAGTTATATTCTTGTATATAGGGGCAGTATTATAGTAGTTATATTCTTCTACATAGGTGCAGTATTATAGTAGTTATATTCTTGTACATAGAACAGTATTATAGCAGTTATATGCTTGTACATAGGAGCAGTATTATAGTAGTTGTATTCTTGTATATAGGAGCAGTATTATAGTAGTTATATTCTTGTACATAGGTGCAGTATTATAGTAGTTATATTTTTGTACATAGGAGCAGTATTATAGTAGTTATATTCTTGTACATAGGAGCAGTATTATAGTAGTTATATTCTTGTACATAGGGGCAGTATTATAGTAGCTATATTCTTGTATATAGGGGCAGTATTATAGTAGTTATATTCTTGTACATAAGAGCAGTATTATAGTAGTTATATTCTTGTACATAGGTGCAGTATTATAGTAGTTATATTTTTGTACATAGGAGCAGTATTATAGTAGTTATATTCTTGTACATAGGAGCAGTACTATAGTAGTTATATTCTTGTACATAAGAGCAGTATTATAGTAGTTATATTCTTGTACATAGGGACAGTGTTATAGTAGTTATATTCTTGTACATAGGAGGCAGTATTACAGTAGTTATAATCCTGTATAGAGGGGCAGTATTATAGTAGTTATATTCTTGTACATAGGAGTGGTATTATAGTAGTTATATACTTGTACATAGGAGCAGTATTATAGTAGTTATATTCTTGTACATAGGGGCAGTATTATAGTAGTTATATTCTTGTACATAGGAGCAGTATTATAGTAGTTATATTCTTGTACATAGGAGCAGTATTGTAGTAGATATACTGTAGTTAAATAAATGAACAATGTTATTAGGAAGTGTCTTATTTAGGTGGAGCTCTGTTTTGTTGTGTGATGTGTTTTATTAGGACACAATACTCAGTTCTGTGATATTTAAGTTGTTTTATGTTATCATGAAGTTGATAATTACAATGTTTGTATTATGGATAAGTCAGAGAAGAGCAGGGATGGCATCTGATGTGTAGGAGGAGGAACACATTGGCCCGGTCGGTCTCCTACACAGCAGCATGTATGTTCCATATAGAAAATCTATTAAATCTTCATTTCATAGCTGGAGAACAATCCGCTACACACCAGCCACATACAATGGTCAATACAGATCTCCCTGCAGTGTCTGTAAAAGGAGATGATCAAAGGTTTGGTATACTAACTATGGAACACTAAGCCTACAATACCATCTCTGCAGAGCTGATGGTTTGTTACAATGGTTTAGCCCAAGTGAAATGGATCTATTCTCATGAATGGATACAACTGTAACAAAGAATTCAAATTGTACATTTTCAGCTCTCTCGTTTTTTTACAGCAAGCAGAGATATTGAAATAGATAAGGAATTGACCTAAAAATGTTTATTAGCTAGAATAAACCATTATCTGTATACGGTATATTTGGCCCCCCACAGTCTATATACACAGATACATTAGTGAGGGGTCTGTCGTCACGGTATAATGGGATCACACAGTGCCCATCACTGATGTCTTTGTATGATGGATCTAAACTTTGAATTCTCATCGTCTTTGAAGATCAGAACAAAGAAAACAGCAGCTTGTAGGAATCCGTCCTGCCATTCATACACAAGAGAGGAAGGAAATAGTTGTCAGGTGAAATAACAGCCGCCCATATGTGTTTATATGCCGGGGGCAACATGGTGCACACATAGATGATCTATTCAGAAGTAAAAAGGACACCCACAAGCCATAATCAGCTCCCGGTGACCCAGAGACAGAGCTCCAACTGAAGGGCACGGTGCAACAGGGGAACTGGATGAGCAGGCACAAAAATTAATGTTATATGATGTAATATTATAAGTTATCATTATTATTAGCATCTCAGCCCTCAGCTTGATCTCGAGCCATGGCGATTTAATGGATGAAGGCTCTGCAGGAAGATCAATCTTGTGCAGCCTTGATAGGTCCACTAGAGTCTTTTCCAAGCCTAGATAGGTCCACTAGTGTCTTCTCCAAGCCTAGATAGGTCCACTAGTGTCTTCTCCAAGCCTAGATAGGTCCACTAGTGTCTTCTCCAAGCCTAGATAGGTCCAACAGTGTCTTCTCCAAGCCTAGATAGGTCTACCAGGGTCTTCTCCAAGCCTAGATAGGTCCACCAGGGTCTTCTCCAAGCCTAGATACACTACCATTCAAACGTTTGGGGTCACCCAGACAATTTTGTGTTTTCCATGAAAACTCATACTTTTATTTATCAAATGAGTTGCAAAATGAATAGAAAATATAGTCCAGACATTGATAAGGTTAGAAATAATGATTACCGTATATACTCGTGTATAAGCCGAGGTGGACCCCAGCACAGGTATACAGCCCCCAGCAGTGTGGTATACAGCAGCAGCCCCAGTGGTAGTATACAGCAGCAGCCCCAGTGGTATATACAGCAGCAGCCCCAGTGGTTAGTATACAGCAGCAGCCCCAGTGGTTAGTATACAGCAGCCCCAGTGGTTAGTATACAGCAGCCCCAGTGGTTAGTATACAGCAGCCCCAGTGGTAGTATACAGCAGCCCCAGTGGTAGTATACAGCAGCCCCAGTGGTAGTATACAGCAGCCCCAGAGGTATATACAACCCCCCCCATCAGTATACAGGGCCCCCCCTTGCTGCACAATCCTGTAAAGGAATACATTAGTATACTTATCCCTGCCGCTGTCCCGCCGCCGCCATCGCGCTCCTCCGGCTTCATCCAGCATCTTCCGGCTTCCTCCTCTGGCGTGCAGACAATGACGTCATTGCCTGCGCCCACCGGAGGAAGCCGGAAGAAGCCGGATGAAGCCGGAGGAGCGCGATGGCGGCGGCGGGACAGCGGCAGCGGCAGGGATAAGTATACAAATGTATTCCTTTACAGGTTTGTGCAGCAAGGGGGGGCCCTGTATACTGATGGGGCGGGCGGCCTGTATACTGTATACAGTGTATACAGTATACAGTGAATCGCGTATAAGCCGAGGGGGGGACTTTTCAGCCCAACTTTTGGGCTGAAAAACTCGGCTTATACGCGAGTATATACGGTATTATTTGAAATAATAATTTTCTCCTTAAAACTCTGCTTTCGTCAAAAAATGCTCCCTTTGCAGCAATTCCAGCATTGCAGACCTGTGGCGGGTCCTATTTAATGAAGCTGCCAGATGAGGAGCTGTGAGGCGTCAATTTCTCAAACTAAAAAAAGACAAGAGGTAGGGGAACAAGAGGCGCAATAGTGCCCTATCACTAAAGACACTCAAACCGTGGGTGGTAAAACAAGGTTCACTCACCTAGCCCAATTGTGAGACCCACAACTGGTTTGAAGGTAAAGGATTATATTTGGCTGCTGCAGGACCTCCACCGACCACTCACACGTGGAATCCTGAGGAAGGTGCCAGAAGAGGCATCGAAACGCGTAGGAAAGGAAATAAAGAAGATCTTTTGCTATCCAAATTGGATTCCTGGTGATTTGTGGGGACTTGGCAGCGCGGACTGTAACACACCTTGCTTTCCCAATACTTTGATTTCTCAAACTAGAGACTCTAATGTACTTGTCTTGTTGCTCAGTTGTGCAGCGGGGCCTCCCACTTCTCTTTCTACTCTGGTTAGAGCCTGTTTGTCTTCTCCTCTGAAGGGAGTAGTACACATCCTTGTAGGAAATATTCAGTTTCTTGGCAACTTCTTGCATGGAATAGCCTTCATTTCTAAGAACAATAATATACTGTCAAGTTTCACATGAAAGTTCTCTTTTTCCGGCCATTTTGAGAGTTTCATAGAACAAACAAATGTAATGCTCCAGATTCTCAACTAGCTCAAAGGAAGGTCAATTTTATAGCTTCTCTAATCAGCCAAACCGTTTTCAGCTGTGCTAACATACTTGTGCAAGGGTTTTCTAAACATCCATTACCTTCTTACACAGTTAGCAAACACAATGTACCATTAAAACATTGGAGTGGTGGTTGTTGGAAATGGGCCTCTATACACCTATGTACTGTAGATATTGCATTAATAACCAGATGTTTGCAGCTAGAATAGTCATTTACAACATTAACAATGTACAGAGTGTCTTTCTGATTTATTTAATGTTAAAAATGTGCTTTTCTTTAAAAAATAAGGACATTTCTAAATGACCCCAAACTGTTGAACGGTAGTGTAGATCCACCAGGGTCTTCTCCGCCATTATCTTGGTAGTATCAAGCCATCGGCGTCCTCTTGCCTTGTTCCTTCTATTCTTCTGTCCATGATGTCCTTCTCCAATGATTTCTCTTCGTATGATGTGTAGACAAGTCGTAGCTTGGTGATCTTTGCTTCCAGTGATATGTCTGACTTGATTTGTTCCAGTATTGATGTGTTTGTTCTTACCATCCATGGTATTGATAACTCCCTTTCCAGCTCACATCGTGAAGACGTTGATTCTTCTTCTGTCTTGTTCTTCATCGTCCAGGTATCACATCCATATGTTACTACAGAATAGACCAGACTATGTAAGAGCCGTGTCTTCATCATCAGTGAAATGTTCCTTGGTGTGAAGACCTTGTCCAGTGACTTCATTGGTGATTCTCCCATAGCTTTTCTCCTATTGACTTCCGGTGTCGTTGCTACATCTTGAGTGATCATTGATAGAGTAGGTCGAAGTCCTTTATAACTTCCAGTTCGTCGCCGTCCATCTCACATGTGTCCCATTCATACCTGTCAGTAGTTAGTATCTTTGTCTTCTTTGTGTTGAGTAGCCGTCCCATGTTGGAGCTTTCTATCTTGACTCTCTGTAATTACCGTATATACTCGTGTATAAGCCGACCCCCCTACTTTTGCCCCCAAAAGCTGGGAAAAGTTATTGACTCGCGTATAAGCCAAGGGTATGGAATGCAGCAGACCCCCATCCTATTATATAGCCCCCCGTCAATGGTATACAGGCCCCTCAGCAGTGGTACTATACAGGCCCCTCAGCAGTGGTATACAGCCCCCTCCCTTGTATCAGGCCCCCCTGCGCAGTGGTGGTATACAGGCCCCCTGCGCAGTGGTGGTATACAGGCCCCCCTGCACAGTGGTGGTATACAGGCCCCCCTGCGCAGTGGTGGTATACAGGCCCCCCTGCGCAGTGGTGGTATACAGGCCCCCCTGCGCAGTGGTGGTATACAGGCCCCCCTGCGCAGTGGTGGTATACAGGCCCCCCTCCTTAGTATGTGTCCCCCAGTCTGCGGCACATATTAAAATAACAAACATTTCATACATCACCTTTCCGGCGCCGCTCCTCCATCCTCGGCTTGTGCCGGCTTCTAGTGCTGTGACCGGGCGCAGCAGATAACGTCATCTGCTGCGCCCGGTCACATGACACCGGCACAAGCAGGAAGAAGCCGGGACCAGAGGAGCGGCGCCGGAAAGGTGATGTATGAAATGTTTGTTATTTTAATATGTGCCGCAGACTGGGGGACACATACTAAGGAGGGGGGGGGCTGTAGCTCTCTAATGGGGGCCTGTGTAGTGCAATATGCACCGCTCCCCCCGCCGCTAATGGACGGGGGGATGCCGTGCATATTCATTACACTAATGAGGCGGCCCCACGTGACTGCCTGCGGTCACTGCGGCCCCCTCCTGCCTCCTCCAGCCCCCGGTCACAGCCCCCCCAAGCAAATACACCGTGACTCGAGTATAAGCCGAGTGGGGCACTTTTCAGCACAAAAATTGTGCTGAAAAACTCGGCTTATACTTATATACGGTAGTTCTTCATTCCATCTACACTTGTTGCTATCAGTGTTGTATTGTCCTCGTATCTTAGATTGTTGATGATTCCTCCATCAATTTACATTCCTTCGTCTTTTTTGGCATGTACAGCCTTCCTGAATATAGCTTCTGCATATAAACTGTAGAGAAAAGGTGACCAGGTGCCGCCTTGTCTGAGGCCTCGCTCTACTGTGAACCATGCTGTGTCACCATGTGCCGTTTGGATTGTTGCGTCTCAAGGCTGGTTTACACGTTGCGATGTCCCAGCGACCCGACCAACAATTGGGATCGCTGGGACATCGCTATCTGATCGCTGGTGAGCTGTCACACAGGCAGACTGACCATCGATCAGCCACCTATGTAACGACCTCAACATCGTGGAAAAGAATATAAAATATTCTTTTCCATGATATCGAGGTCCCGCTACTCTGGGGTAAGCGGGAGAATGCTGGTAACCAGGATAAACATCAGGTTACTAAGCGCAGAGCTCTGGTAACCAGGGTACACATCGAGTTACTAAGCATAGCGCTGCGCTTAGTAACCCGATGTTTACCCAGGTTACCAGCGTTCTCCCAGTTAGTAACCCAATGTGCACCCTGGTTACCAGCGCGCTGTGCTTGGTAACCAGGGTACACATTGGGTTACTAAGCAGAGAGCTGCGGTTAGTAACCTGATGTCAATCCTGGTTACCAGCGTTATCCCACTTAGTAACCCGATGTGTACCCTGGTTACCAGGGAGCACATCGGGTTAGCTGGTCACTGCCCCTGTCACACATGCCGATGCATGTGTGACAGCGGTAGACCAGCGACCAAAAAACGGCCCTGGCCTTCCGCAACGATGAGCGAGGTGATCGCTGATCGTAGCGGGATGTCACACGCAGTGACGTCGCTACGAGGTCGCTGCAACGTCACAAGTTGCAGCAACATCGTTAGCAATGTCGCTATGTGTAAACCGGCCTTTAGTCAATGTAAAGGTTCCTAATGAGGCTGATCAGATGGTTCAGTACACCCATATCCTTCATTACACTCCAACGTTTCTGGTGAACAACACAAAGTTAAACAAATTTCCAATACACTGTCTATATCAATTCTCCAACTACCGTGTTTCCCCGAATATAAGACAGTGTCTTATATTAATTTTACCCCCAAAAGTCCCACCCTGTCTTATATTCGGGGTATGACTTATATTAAAAAAAAAAATGACAAATTAACTGCACCTTGCCGTAAGTGTCCCATACAGTACCGTACATTGTATGGGGACCTGCCGCAAGTGTGCCGCAAGTCGGCTGTGCGGCGGAATTGCGGTTTTAATGGGCAAGTCGGCAAAGAAACATCCTTACTTTTTAGGGTAATGGCGACCTCGGGCTATGGATTCCTCCGCGGTGCAGGGCGTTGTCCAGATGCTTCTTCATGCAGGAGCTTCTGGCCAATCAGCACTCGAGCCGCTGAGCCAATCAGCGCTCGAGATGCTGGGGAGCCGCTGGCCAATCAGAAGCTCCTGCCGGCAGCGGTGACGTCAGGCCGGGGGCGACAGGCGCACAAGATTAACCCTATGCCCTCGGGGTTACCTGCGGCACCTGAGGGCAGAGGGGAGCCCACGGGGGACAGCGGACCTGCGGCTGCACCTGAGGGCAGAGGGGAGCCCACGGAGGAGAGTGGGGTCAGTGGGACAGCGGGGACACAGGTAAAACATGCAATGGGCAAAAATGGCACTTTAGCGGTACCCTGTCTTATATTCCCCGAAAATAAGTCACCCTGTCTTATAATCGGGGTATGACTTATATTGGAGAATTCTGCGCCAGCCCTGCCCTGACTTATTCGGGGGTGACTTATTTTCGGGGAAACAGGGTAGGTATTATTATTAATTATTATTCTTTCTTTATTTTTTTTGTTCATTATTTTAGATTTTTTTTTTTGCAATCTCAACATATTCCTCATATTGTAAGGATGGGCTATCACTGTACATATACACCATAAAGATAGGTCATCACTGTACATTCCTGGGAGATTACAGTCCCCATAGCTCAGAGGACAGATCTGTTTTTGGCTTTGTTTTCCGCACCCTCAGCCATTTCCGCTCTTCACAGACTTCACTGTTTTATGTCCAAACACCATCCAGTTTAAAGTAAACACAGTATTTTTCTTCCATTTCCTACTCATTATTTCTAAGGTAATAACATAAACAAAGAGAAAGATCAAAAGTCCAAATATAGATCCGTTTCCTTAGGGGAAAAGTTAAAAGAAATAGTAGATGATACAAAGCAAAAAAACTAAAAGTTTCCATAAGGTAAAAGCTGAAGGACCTGAGATAGAGGAAGGATGAGCAGAGCTGCAGTGTAAAGCATGGAAGAAAGGTTATATTATAGACTAAGATTGCTATCTGGCATTCTTGTTTGGATAACTAGACATACATTCAGGGGCACAACTTTAAGCTCATGGGCCCCCGATGCGAAAGCTCCAACGGGGCACCCAATTTTGGCTAATTTGTAATAGCATTGGTCTTTTCCTATAGGCCAAAAAGGATTTTTGGGGCCCCCTAGGCTCCAGGATCCGGGTACGATTGCAACCCCTGCACCAGTTGTAGTTATTCCCCTGCATCAGTGGGACTTACCAGCTGGAGAATCCCAAAATACGACATTAAGTATCCAGCCGTAGCTGCATTAAGGCCAAAGAAGTCAACAGAAACGATAGGAAACATGAGCATGAAAACACCTGAAGAGACAGAAAAGTGCATTGAGTAAAGTTATTTATGGTTGTATCCATGTTCACAGCATCGGTTCATACAGTGCACAATGCCAGACAGCGGCATGGAAAGCCAAGCAAATATTTGGCAGGTCTAACATTAAAGGGACTTTGTCATTACAATTTATTAGAGAGGTTGAATCTTTGTTTCAATGATTCCCTGCACAGATTTGATGAGGATTTGATGAGGAGGTGCATATGCATTTATGGTCACATTTCCACTAAATCCGGAGCAGAAGGGTTTACTAAAACAACTCCTGGTACATCATTGGGTACCATTGCTTCTGCTAGCTGGTCCCCAACACTGAATAACTCATGGCTGTGCCCATATTGTGCCTCTTGGCACAGTAAATTCCATGTAGTGCTAGTGTGGCGCCCCTGCGACCAGGAGGCCACAGGGTGAACTGCAGCAGGACAGGTAAGATGGTCAGCTCACAAAAACACCCACACGCACACACTCCGACCCTGAGCCCAAGTTGCTTCATGCCAGGTGAGGGGTGGCGGGAGTAGCTACGTGTGGGTGGGAAGTGGAGAAGAAAACCCGGACAAAAAGGGTGGAGGAACTAGACTCCAGAAAGGACCTAGGAACACTAAGTTGGGCAAGAAGATCGATAGCTTCCCATGGAGAGAGAGTAGACGGACAGGTCTCCTGGAGGGTAGAGGAGAAGGGAAAGCATCCCCAAGCCGAGACACCCTTCAGCTGAGTACTGACTAACAGACTGAGGACAACTGGGCACGCCAGTCTCCACCACTAATGGCCTGCCGGGAGCCCAAAAAACTGAGAACCGTGGATGGTAGAAGGAGCCAGGTGAGCCTGACTAAGCCAGGTCACTGGTGGCTGGGCCAGAGAACCAGCTCTGTAGATGTGGTCGGGAGCGCTTTAAGCCCCTAACCACGAGACACCGGCGGGGTGCGGGAATTGCAAGTCCCCGAGACCCAACAATCGGTATGGAGTAGAACAAAGCCATCAGACTAGGGCTAGTGACCCAGAGTGTGGGATGACTCACTGTAGAGCCCGTGACAGCCGGATCGAACCCGTAGCCGAGAGGACAGAAAGAACCAAGGGCCCAAGAGGTACACTGAGGGGAGTGACGCAGAGGAACTGTCCCAGCTGCAGTAAGAACCTGTACTCGTAGGCGTAGCTGGTGTGTGAATGGTGTTCAAAGCTGGTGTATAAAGCACTGGATGGAACTGTTAAGGTAACATTACACACAGAGATATCTGTGCAGACATTGCTTGCAACTCATTGGTTGTAGTGAAATCATGGACACATTGTTCCATTTTGTTGCCATATACAAATAGAACAATGTGTCCATGATTTCACTGCAACCAGCGAGTTGCAAGCAATATATCTCTGTGTGTAACGGTACCTTTAGCATTGCTACTGTTAAGTTAACAAGTGGAGTAAAGGTACCGTCACACGCCGCCATATCTCCGGCGAGATGGCTGTCAATTCCCGATTTCGACGATGTGGAAACCACATCGCATGTGCGTAGTGGCGTGTGACTGGGCGATTCTACGGCGAGAAATCGCTGGTGGAGCATTGCCTGATTGCCCTGCACTGCAGTGAAATCAGGCGATATCCACCAGGCGATCTCAGCACTTCATGACAGGGCGATAATGTAGAAAGCGAGCTCAGACATTCTGGAATCAATCCCGTAGGCGTGCCTGTGCGTGCTGTTTTCCGCACCCCGTCTGCGGCGATTGGTGGCTTGGTGGTAACGCAGTTGTGTAGGCCAATCGGAGTGGTAGGGGCGCGGCGTAACACACTCTGGCAAGCCTATCTCCTCGCTGCGGCCAAACTCTACACCCACATCACTGATGTGGTTGTGGCATCTGACGTGGCGATGTGAGAATGGCAGATCACTTCCGGTCTTGGTCAGGTGATTACCGGAACGCAGGATCGCCGGTGATCGCACGCGAAATCGCAACGTGTGACAACGCCACAGCGGTCTGAAAAAAGTGCCCGGAACGTATGCGCTCACGTCAAATCGCCAGCGATATGGAAGCAATATGGCGCCGTGTGATGGTACCTTAAAATACCCGGTCAACTCAAGTTCTGTGAGTGACTGTTATTCCAAGAGTGTTGAGACCGGGCTCGGCTGCGGGGCCATACACTGACTGTGTGAGCTGCTGTGTAGGAGGCAGCGTATGCCTGCTGAGCGGTAACCTGATTCCTGCGTGTGCCGGCTGGAGGAGCTGCGGGGGGAAGATACGTGCAGCATCCTGGGCATGGAGCCTCCCTATAACCGCCCGGGGACCCAGCCCTACTCATGGAAGGCTTACCATTCCGGCTGCAACCACCACCACTGCCTCCGGTGGATTCCACGGCAGCGGTGGCCACATTGGCCACGACCCACGGGTGGCGTCATGAATAAACTTTATTAATTCCTCTTTTTATTGCCGCACCTGGGACCACAGAGCCGGGCCACACCACTGTGGCACCACAGAAACAGTACGGTCCAGCTCCTCTGAGTACCCTGGCCCCTGCGGCAGCGACACTTGCTTTCTCCTGGGGTATTTTCAGTAGGAAAAATATTTGATGTATTCATATAGAAATTGCCTTACTTAAAGGGATCTGTCATCTACCGCCCCACAGGATCTACCCCACCTTTCTCAACCATTTCACCACTTGGCTTTCCACTTCCTCTACACCAATATCCCCACTATCATCATGGGAGATTTCAACATACCCATTGATACCCCCCACCCCGCTGCCTCTAGATTCCTGTGGCACCCCTGCGGTCTGGTCCCAACAGAGGGGTACTGCACCCACTCCACCAGTGTGGTATCCCCGTCTGCGGTAACCAGGGTTGGTAAGTCCAGTCGCCCACAAAAACAGCCAACACACACCCGGTCCCCAGGGGAAAGCGGGTGAACCCAGGTAGTGGGATGGTTTAGGCACCCCGTGGGATGGCGGGGGGAGAAAGATGGTGGGTGGGAAGAGAGCAGGAAGCGGTCCAGGAAAAGAAAGGAACAAAGGGAAAACACCACAGGAAGTAGTGGTCAGTTGGAGGAGGTTAGTCTGTAGGAGGAGGTTGATTGGGAGAGGGACCAGAGAGGAAGGACCCGGAGGACTGGAGCAGAGATGAGGCTTGTCCCAGGTATCGAGGCCAGAGACTGTGAGGAGACAGAGGGAGTCCTAGGGGCTCGGGCAGTAAGAGATCCACCCGTGTGCCCGAATCTGAAGTGAAGCGGAGGGGCACGGCGAGCACCAGGGACCCTGCCCTGAAGGTGGCAATAAGACTCCAAGCTCCAACCACGGAATCGGTGGCCACAAGGTCTTGAGGAGCTGTGGCCAACTCCCGGCACATCCGCTGAGAATGCAGCCGTACTAGGGCCAGGGACACAGCCGGGCGCCCGACAAGGCCTGTGGCTACTGGATTGGGGCTCTGTGCGTGGAGGTGCGTGCAGGAAGGAGGACAGCAGGCAGTGCTGAGGAAGAGAGGCCCGAGAGGGAAGGCACATGAGAGGGGTGTACTGGACAAGCCATCCTGGTTGCTAAGGACTATCCAGACCGCAAATGTACTTGAGCTGTAACCTGTGGTGTGTGCAGAGAAGAGCTCAGTAAATCAGGTTTGGAACTCAGAACTTTGTGTGAGACAGTTCATTTCCTGCCTCGGTATTGGTAGACTGGAACGCTGTGCAGGCAGCAGGAGCCTGCCTGTGAGATGCCTCGATCTTGCCCTGCAGCCAGCTTAGCCCCGCTGGTCCTCCAACATCCTAATGACCCCTTACTCAGGAGCCCTGGGGACCCACTCCACCCGTGGGGAGCGACACCATCCTAGCTGCCATTCCACCATCCCCAGAGGGCCCGGCCTTCAGCAGCGGCTACTAACAGCCGCATACCACGGGTGGCGTCACAACAACTACGCCCCCAATTCCCCTATTCCAAAAACTCTTTTCCTCTTTTTATTGACCGCCCACCTGGGTGGCCACAGACCAGGTCACGCCACCATGACAGATGCTCGAAGACATCAAGAGGACCCGGCTCCGAGTACCCCATGGCCCCTTCTGGGGCAAGTCATTCCTATCACTGACCACCTTCTTTGGGCTTTCCCAATGATCCTCCTCAGCCACTCATAAGGATGGCCATACGCTCGACCTCGTCTTCACCCACCTCTTTTCCCTCACTGGCTTCTCAAACTCACCCATCCCCCTATCCGACCACAACCTGCTGACTTTCTCCTCCCTCTCCCCTCCTATCATGCTCCCCCCTCTCCGGAAACTCCCTCATCCCCGCAGAAACCTTAAACTCATTGACTTCCACTCACTCTCAGAGTCCTTTCTACCTCTCACAGACTTAGCTTCCTCACATGACGCTGCCGCCTCCCTGTACAACACATTAACTACAGCCCTCGGTCAGGCCGCCCCCCTCAAATACAACAAAACCCATGCACACTGGCAACCCTGGCTCACCACCCTCACCAAAGAACTGTGTCAAGCATGCAGGGCGGCCGAGCAGAGATGGAAGAAATTCCACACCACGGTGCATTTCGCCATGTACAAACAGTCCCTCACTAAATTCAAGACAGCCCTCACCGCCTCAAAACAAGCCTACTACTCTTCCATAATAACCGCCCAGTCCCAAAACCCCAAACTATTCAAAACTTTCAACTCTCTACTCCATCCCCCAGCACCTGCTCCCTTTCCACTCATCTCTGCCGACATCTTTGCCGCATTCTTCAAACAGAAGATTGACAAAATCAGAGAAAGCTTTGATCCACTGTCTCCTTGGCCCTCCCCCATTACCGCTCAACCTTCCTTGTCCAAAGGAAGCTTCTCCACCATGACAGAAGATCAACTCTCCTCCCTTCTGTCACGATCACACCTCATCCCGAACCTCACCGTAGACCTCATCTTTGCCCTAACCCATCTCTTTAACTTATCATTCACTACCAGCATCTTCACCTCATCCTTCAAACACACCTTAATCACACTCATCCTCAAAAAACCCTCCCATTACCCCTTCGTCTGTCTCTGACTATCGCTCCATATCTCTTCTCCCCTTCACCTCAAAACTACTCGAACAACAAGTCTACTCTGAACTGTCCTCCCACCTCTCCTCCTACTCCCTCTTTGACCGCTTACAATCCGGTTTCCAATCCCACCACTCCACCAAAATAGCCCTAACCAAAGTCACCAACGACCTACTGACTGCCAAGAGCAAGCGTCACTACTCCGTCCTCCTCCTCCTTGACCTATCTGCCGCCTTTGACACCGTTGACCATTCCCTCCTACTTCAGATTTTAGAATCTCTGGGCATCACTGACCTAGTCCTCTCCTGGATCTCCTCATACCTAACGGACAGGACTTTCAGTGTCACCCACTCCCATACCCCCTCACCCTACCCCCTATCTGTCGATGTCCCCCAAGACAGAGCTCCTGGACCCTTACTTTTCTCCATCTACACCCTCGGCCTAGGGTCCCACGGCCTTTAGTATCATCTCTATGCCGAATACACCCAGATCTATCTATCTGGGCCTAACATCACCTCCCTACTGGCCAAAATTCCACACTGCATGTCCGCCATCTCATCCTTCTTCTCTGCGTGCTTCCTAAAACTGAACATGAACAAAACCGAGTTCATCGTCTTCCCCCCAAAGTAGCTCTCCCCCACTACCTGACCTATCCATCACTGTCAACGACTGCTCACTCTTCCCAGTCCCCCACGCCAAGTGCCTTGGGTAATCCTTGACTCCCCTCTCCTTCAAACCTCATATCCAAGCCCTCGCCACCTCCTGCTGACTCCAGCTCAAAAACATTTCACGGATCCGCACTTTCCTTGACCATGACACTGCTAAAACATTTATTCATGCCCCCATCATCTCCCACCTTGACTACTGCAATCTCCTGCTCACCGACCTCCCCGCTACCTCCCTCACACCTCTCCAATCTATCCTAAACTCTGCTGCTCAACTAATCCACCTGTCCCCCCGCTACTCCCCTGTCTCCCCCTCTGCCAAGCCCTTCACTGGCTCCGCAGTTCTCAGAGATCCCGGTTCAAAACCCTAACCATGACATGCAAAACCATCCACAACCTGTCTCCTCCATACATCTCTGACATGGTCTCCCGATACCTACCCTCACGCAACCTGCGATCTTCCCAAGAGCTCGACACTTCTCCCCTCCTACTGTATCCTCACCCATTCCTTGTAGACTGTGAGCCCTTGCGGACAGGGTCCTCTCTCCTTCTGTATCTGTACGATTTGATTGTCTATTCATACTGTACTTGTCCTCGTCTGCCCTTTCCACATGTAAAGTGCCATGGGATCTAATGGCGCTATATAAATAAATAATAATAATAATAATCTGCCATAATTGTATAATAACTCTAAGGAAAGAGATTTCTGACGATCGCAAGACCCCATCAGACAATCCATCGAAACCAGAGCCAAATTAAACATCACTTCCTAATATTTCATATCTTCTTATATTTTGGATCTTGCAGCAGGTAAAATAAGTATTGAACACGTCACCAATTTTCTAAGTAAATATATTTCTACAAGTGCTATTGATGTTACTGACATCTGGTGAGAATGTCACAACACATCCAATCAACACAGGCAAAGAAATCAAGCCATAGATGTCCATAAATGATGTGTAATAATGAGAAATGACACAGGGAAAACGTATTGTACACATTACTGAAATGTATTTAATTCTTGATACTTTTGACTTTGTTGGTGACGAAGGTCCAGACTCCTCCTGTATGGAGACACTGGTCCCTGCATTGCTCAGGTGGGTTTTGGCCCATTCTTCCACACAAACACTCTTCACCTCCTGCAGATACTGTGGACCTTCTATGATCTCTGTGCCTTAGCTCCTTCTAGACATTTTCTATTGGATTCAGCTCTGGTGATCGGCTCGGCCAGTCTAGCAGATCTATTGTCTTTATCTGAGAGTTTTCTTGGCTGTGTGTTTGGGATCACTGTCTTGTGAAATGTCCACCATCGTTTCATCTTCACCATCCTGGCTGATGGCAGTAGATGTTTATCAGGAAAGTCTGTGTACATTTCTCCATCCATCCTTCATTCAATTATATGAAGTTTACTGGTGCCATATGCTAAAAAACAGCCGCACACCATGATGTTCCCACCTCCACACTTCACTGTTGGTGTTATTGGAGTGATTTACCTTTTGGCCTCCAAACATGGTGTGTATTATGGCCTCCAAAGAGTTCAGTTATGGTCTCATCTGACCAGACTGTATTCTCTAGTATTTCACAGGCTTGTCTAAATGTTGTTGATCAAATTTTAAACTCTCTTAAACCTGTTTTGTGTTCAGCAAGGAAGTCTTGTATGGTGAGTATGCATACAGGAGTGTGTACACAGGAGTGTGCATACAGGAGTGTGTACACAGGAGTGTGCATACAGGAGTGTGTACACAGGAGTGTGCATACAGGAGTATGCACACAGGAGTGTGCATACAGGAGTGTGTACGCAGGAGTGTGCATACAGGCGTATGTCCACAGGAGTGTGCATACAGGAGTGTGTACGCAAAAGTGTGCATACAGGAGTATGTACGCAGGAGTGTGCATACAGGAGTGTGTACGCAGGAGTGTGCATACAGGAGTGTGTACGCAGGAGTGTGCATACATGAGTGTGTATGCAGGAGTGTGCATACAGGAGTATGTACGCAGGAGTGTGCATACAGGAGTGTGCATACAGGAGTGTGTATGCAAGAGTGTGCATACAGGAGTGTGTATGCAAGAGTGTGCATACAGGAGTGTGTACGCAGGAGTGTGCATACAGGAGTGTGTACGCAGGAGTGTGCATACAGGAGTGTGTACGCAGGAGTGTGCATACAGGAGTGTGTATGCAGGAGTGTGCATACAGGAGTGTGCATACAGGAGTATGTACGCAGGAGTGTGTATGCAGGAGTGTGCATACAGGAGTGTGTATGCAGGAGTGTGCATACAGGAGTGTGCATACAGGAGTGTGCATACAGGAGTGTGCATACAGGAGTGTGCACACAGGAGTGTGAATGCAGGAGTGTGCATGCAGGAGTGTGCATACAGGAGTATGTATGCAGGAGTGTGCATACAGGAGTGTGTACGCAGGAGTGTGCATACAGGAGTATGTACGCAGGAGTGTGCATACAGGAGTATGTACGCAGGAGTGTGCATACAGGAGTGTGTACGCAGGAGTGTGCATACAGGAGTGTGTACGCAGGAGTGTGTACGCAGGAGTGTGCATACAGGAGTGTGTATGCAGGAGTGTGCATACAGGAGTGTGTATGCAGGAGTGTGCATGCAGGAGTGTGCATACAGGAGTGTGTACGCAGGAGTGTGCATACAGGAGTGTGCACGCAGGAGTGTGCATACAGGAGTGTGTATGCAGGAGTGTGCATGCAGGAGTGTGTACGCAGGAGTGTGCATACAGGAGTGTGCATACAGGAGTGTGTACGCAGGAGTGTGCATACAGGAGTGTGTATGCAGGAGTGTGCATACAGGAGTGTGCATACAGGAGTATGTACGCAGGAGTGTGCATACAGGAGTGTGCATACAGGAGTGTGTATGCAGGAGTGTGCATACAGGAGTGTGTACGCAGGAGTGTGCATACAGGAGTGTGCATACAGGAGTGTGTACGCAGGAGTGTGCATAAAGGAGTGTGTATGCAGGAGTGTGCATACAGGAGTATGTGCGCAGGAGTGTGCATACAGGAGTGTGCATACAGGAGTGTGTATGCAGGAGTGTGCATTACTTATTGTTTTCTTAGAAACAGTTGTCCCTGCTGATTTCACTGTAGATCTCCAGGTTCTTGGCTCTTGGACAACTCTTCTGATAAATCTATTCAATCCTCTGTGTGAAGTCTTGTGGCCAGCACCTGGTCATGGCTGGTTTATGGTGAAATTATATTCTTTCAATTTCTGAATTATGGCCTGAACAGTTCTCACAGGAACCTTCAGTAGTTTAGAAATTCTTCTGTAACCAATGCCATCAACAATAAGGTTGTGAAGGCCTTGAGACGGCTCATTGGTCTTACGCATCATGAGATGTTTCTTGTGTGGCTCCTTGGTAATGAGACTCCCTTTTTATCGGCCATCAGATGAATTAGCTGATATTAGTTATCACTAAGTGGCAGGATTGCTTTCTAATCACTGATAGATTACAGCTGGTGTCAGGACTTTCCAGGGCTTTTTGAACCTCTCTGTCTTCATGTGTTCAATACTTTTTCCTGTGTCATTTCTCATTATTACACAGAATTTCTTGACATCTATGGTTTTCTTTCTTTGCCTGTGTGGATTGGATGAGTTATTACCAGCATCTAGTGAGAAATTCATGTGAATACCACCTTTAGAAATATTTTTATGTAGAAAATTGGTGACGCGTTCAATACTTATTTCAGTCTCTGTACATATAATATAGTTCCCAGACTCTACATATAAAAAAGAGAACTATTACCTATGGAGAATCCGGAGAGCACTTTAATGATAAATATAGCCATGACGCCTGGGAAGTGCAAGAGTCGGATTAATTCTCCAAAGTTGAAGACGCTGGGTTTCCCTGGAAGATAATGGGAGTCATGTTAGGACAATGATACGATTGTCATTATACATTCAGGCCCACAGCTATTACCCGGGATCCGGTCTTACTTGGTTCGTGGGCTCGGCCTTCTTGCTTTGCTTTGGTTTGTGCCGGGATGTAGATCATGACGATGACAGCGCTAATCAGGCTGGCGGCCAACGCGATGAGGGTGGGGGTGTACAGTCTGCCAACACAAGAAGACGGCATTAATGCCAACTCTAAATATTATTAGTAATAATATGAATATGGCATAAACAACTCATTATAAAGAGCTTAAGACAAACTGCTGACACAGGACAGAATCTGAGCAAGAGGAGCTGCAGTGTAAAGCATGGAGGAGGGTGAGAGCAACAAAGGAACAAGCCAGGGAAATGTAAAGGGGTGACCTCCTGCTGTGTATGGAGTATGGAGGAGGGCAAGATTGGAAGAAGCCAGGGAAATGTAAAGGGGTGACCTCCTGCTGTGTATGGAGTATGGAGGAGGCAAGATTGGAAGAAGCCAGGGAAATGTAAAGGGGTGACCTCCTGCTGTGTATGGAGTATGGAGGAGGGCAAGATTGGAAGAAGCCAGGAAATGTAAAGGGGTGACCTCCTGCTGTGTATGGAGGAGGGCAAGATTGGAACAAGCCAGGGAAATGTAAAGGGGTGACCTCCTGCTGTGTATGGAGGAGGGCAAGATTGGAAGAAGCCAGGGAAATGTATTAAGGGCTGAAAAAGCAAAGCTTCAGTGTAAAGCATGGAGGAAGGAGAGAACAACAAATGACCAAGTAGGGAAATGTAAAGGGGTGACCTCCTGCTGTGCTGAACAAACAAAGCTTCAGTGTAAAGCATGGAGTAGGGCGAGATTGGAACAAGTGAGGGAAATGTATTAAGGGCTGAAAAAGCAAAAAATCTGTGTAAAGCATGGAGGAGGGCAAGATTGGAACAAGCCAAGGAAATGTAAAGGTCTGAAAAAGCAAAGCTTCAGTGTAAAGCATGGAGGAGGGCAAGATTGGAACAAGCCAAGGAAATGTAAAGGTCTGAAAAAGCAAAGCTTCAGTGTAAAGCATGGAGGAGGGCAAGATTGGAACAAGTGAGGGAAATGTATTAAGGGCTGAAAAAGCAAAGAATCAGTGTAAAGCATGGAGGAGGGCAAGATTGGAACAAGCCAAGGAAATGCAAAGCTTCAGTGTAAAGGACTACAGATAAATTACTTGTTTACCACTGGATTTGTGTTTTTACATAGCAATAGCATCCAGTTTTACATAGAAGAGCAGTGTAAAGCATGGGGGACAGAAAGAGCAAGGAATTCAAATAACTGATTCCTTGCTGAGGTTGTGCTTATACACAGCTGCAGTGTAAAGCATGGGGGACAGAGACCAGGAAACGAATATTTGATAAGACATGAAGTGGTCTTTCATTATACAGACCCTGTACCCCGTCATGACAGTGGGATTCCCTAACAGTGGGGCTCCCTGAGCCGGAATAGCTGGAATAATGTGTAAAAGAGTTCAGGAGAGAATCTGATAGATCATCTGTGGGCACACCCCACCCCAGAAAGTCTGATCCACGAAGGCCGCACCACAGGAAGGGGTAGAATTTTTTTTTACTTTACCTAAATTCATGTAATTGGGGCTAAAAATCATTTTTGCAATCAGGTTTCATTAAATGATTTTACATATCTATAGCCGCTGTGTTGTACTGCCTATAACTGGCTGCAGAATGAGTGAACTGAGGGTCCAGCAGTGAGCTCACTATGACTTCTGGCAGGGATTTTGTAACCTTTTACTGTTTTTTATGAGCTCCTCTTTGTTGCTTTATGACCACAAATTGCATCACTAATTGTCTGTATAAACCTATAGCCTCTGTATTGTACTGTCTATAAGTGGCTGCAGAATGAGTGAACTGAGAGTCCAGCAGTGAGCTCACTATGGCAGGATTTTGTCATTTCTATGTCTTTTTTAGCTCCTCTCTGTTGCTTTATGATCACAATTCACATCAAAGCTGAATGCGCCGAGATACAAAGACTCTGAAAAGGAAAATGATGCAAAATGTTTAACAAAACCTACCGTAATTGCAAAAATAGTTTTTAGCCCCAAATACATGATTGTATATCCTCAGAATGGGCAATACCCTGGGCCAGTGCAGAGGACACATGGAGGATATGGCGGATTTCATTTTGGAGACATGTTGGGACTGGACAAGGTTCACACAGATGAACGGTAAGAACACGCACTGCGGACAGGGGGTCGCCGGATACATGAGGTTTAACCCTACGTTTCCAGCCTCCTGCAGCGTCAGAACTAAGACTCCATTATTTGGTAGCCAAAACCTCGTGCTCTCAGCCCCGGGGCCAAACCGGCTGCTGGGCCGGAAGTTATCTATTTCAGTTTAGCAATTATTGCCGCTCCCTGAAGAGCCTCAATCCCATGGAGGATCCCCGGCTGAAGCACAAGTCCCCGCTGGGATTCTGGCACAGAACGTGGGTTTACCCCGAAAACTATTCCGCTGGGGACAATGGGCGGATTGTGCGGATACTTGTGACAGACAAGAAGAAGCTTTGATTCCTAGAGACAGAATGAGAACTCTGTGTCTCCTCCTGAATGATAATAAGACACTTACTGTAAAGGGAAGAAAAGGCCAAGTTATAACTCCGGGGTCTGCGAAACCTCAGACACTGACAAGACATTGCCGAAATATTTATACTGAATGTCACAGGAACAACAGATTAGTATAGCAGTTATATACTTCTACATAGGGGGCAGTATTATAGCAGTTATATACTTCTACATAGGGGGCAGTATTATAGTAGTTATATTCTTGTATATAGGAGCAGTATTATAGTAGTTATATTCTTGTATATAGGGACAGTATTATAGTAGTTATATTCTTGTACATAAGAGCAGTATTATAGTAGTTATATTCTTGTACATAGGGGCAGTATTATAGTAGTTATATTCTTGTATATAGGGGGCAGTATTATAGTAGTTATATTCTTGTACATAGGGGCAGTATTATAGTAGTTATATTCTTGTATATAGGGGGCAGTATTATAGTAGTTATATTCTTGTACATAGGGGGCAGTATTATAGTAGTTATATTCTTGTATAGAGGAGCAGTATTATAGTAGTTATATTCTTGTACATAGAGGCAGTATTATAGTAGTTATATTCTTGTACATAAGAGCAGTATATATAGTATTATATTCTTGTACATAGGGGCAGTATTATAGTAGTTATATTCTTGTACATAGAAGCAGTATTATAGTAGTTATATTCTTGTACATAGAGGCAGTATTATAGTAGTTATATCCTTGTATATAGGGGGCAGTATTATAGTAGTTATATTCTTGTACATAGGGGGCAGTATTATAGTAGTTATATTCTTGTACATAGGGGCAGTATTATAGTAGTTATATTCTTGTACATAGAAGCAGTATTATAGTAGTTATATTCTTGTACATAGAGGGCAGTATTATAGTAGTTATATTCTTGTACATAGGAGCAGTATTATAGCAGTTATATTCTTGTACATAGGAGCAGTATTATAGTAGTTATATTCTTGTACATAGAGGGCAGTATTATAGTAGTTATATTCTTGTATATAGGAGCAGTATTATAGTAGTTATATTCTTCTACATAGGGGCAGTATTATAGTAGTTATATACTTCTACATAGGGGGCACTATTATAGTAGTTATATTCTTGTACATAGGGGCAGTATTACAGCAGTTATATTCTCGGACATAGGAGCAGTATTATAGTAGTTATATTATTGTACATAGAGGCAGTATTATAGTAGTTATATTCTTATACATAGGAGCAGTATTATAGTAGTTATATTCTTGTATATAGGAACAGTATTATAGTAGTTATATTCTTGTACATAGAGGCAGTATTATAGTAGTTATATCCTTGTATATAGGGGGCAGTATTATAGTAGTTATATTCTTGTACATAGGGGGCAGTATTATAGTAGTTATATTCTTGTACATAGGGGCAGTATTATAGTAGTTATATTCTTGTACATAGAAGCAGTATTATAGTAGTTATATTCTTGTACATAGGAGCAGTATTATAGCAATTATATTCTTGTACATAGGAGCAGTATTATAGTAGTTATATTCTTGTACATAGAGGGCAGTATTATAGTAGTTATATTCTTGTATATAGGAGCAGTATTATAGTAGTTATATTCTTCTACATAGGGGCAGTATTATAGTAGTTATATACTTCTACATAGGGGGCACTATTATAGTAGTTATATTCTTGTACATAGGGGCAGTATTACAGCAGTTATATTCTCGGACATAGGAGCAGTATTATAGTAGTTATATTATTGTACATAGAGGCAGTATTATAGTAGTTATATTCTTATACATGGGGGCAGTATTATAGTAGATATATTCTTGTACATAGGGGCAGTATTATAGTAGATATATTCTTGTACATAGGGGCAGTATTATAGTAGTTATATTCTTGTACATAGGAGCAGTATTATATTAGTTATATTCTTGTACATAGGGGGCAGTATTATAGTAGTTATATTCTTGTACATAGGAGCAGTATTATATTAGTTATATTCTTGTACATAGGGGGCAGTATTATAGTAGTTATATTCTTGTACATAGGAGCAGTATTATAGTAGTTATATTCTTGTACATAGGAGCAGTATTATATTAGTTATATTCTTGTATATAGAGGCAGTATTATAGTAGTTATATTCTTGTACATAGTCCCAGTATTATAGTAGTTATATTCTTGTACATAGGGGCAGTATTATAGTAGTTATATTCTTGTACAAAGGAGCAGTATTATAGTAGTTATATTCTTGTACATAGGGCAGTATTATTCTTGTATATAGAGGCAGTATTATAGTAGTTATATTCTTGTACATAGTGCCAGTATTATAGTAGTTATATTCTTGTACATAGAGGACAGTATTATAGTAGTTATATTCTTGTACATAGGGGGCAGTATTATAGTAGTTATATTCTTGTACATAGGGGTCAGTATTATAGTAGTTATATTCTTGTACATAGGGGCAGTATTATAGTAGTTATATTCTTGTACATAGTCCCAGTATTATAGTAGTTATATTCTTGTACATAGAGGACAGTATTATAGTAGTTATATTCTTGTACATAGGGGCAGTATTATAGTAGTTATATTCTTGTACATAGGGGGCAGTATTATAGTAGTTATAATTCTTGTACATAGGGGCTGTATTATAGTAGTTATATTCTTGTACATAGGGGTTAGTATTCCGTGTGGTGGGAGTTTGTCCCTGAACTCAAGGTCTCGTCTCATCCAATCGCACTGTTACATATATAATAGATTCTGTTGCAGGGTAGAACTCTCCCGATTATTACGTAGATCACAACACACGACTTGTGGGAACAATGTGGGGCTGATGCATTAGTTATGGGGTCAGATAAGCTCGGCCGGGGGTTGGGGGCCGGGTCGGGGGCTGCTTCCCTTCTGTGATTCTCCTGATAATTTTCAGGAAGTCATTCTTCATAATTGAGCAGATGTTGTCACCAAACGATGTTACTCTGCCTGGTGCCGATTGTGTCCCTCCTAATTATCCTGGCACATGGCGACAGCCGAGCCTCATATGTTCATGTTATTGTGGGTAATTGGGTTAATTAGCCGTTATTATGTAGGACGGAGGCCTGAGTGGGTGACCCCCACTGATGTCCTGAATAAGGGGCTCAGACTTCATCAGGCATCGATTCTTTGGCTGAGAAGATGGTAGAAGCTCGAGGTCCAAGTACTAAATCTGTAATAGACCCACAAGTCACCATGTACAGTATGAGGCCTAATACGGCAGACAAGACTATTCCTCTGAACCTCCTACAACAACTCTGCCCCCAATGGGCCTCGCACCCCTCATACAGCTCATAGTCCCGCCATACGATTGTTGGGGCTCTAAGGAGGAAGACAGCATACACTAAGGATATAATCCATGTAACGATCACTTATGGGGGAACTCTGGCTACAGCAGGAGGTACTGACTGGTAAAGGTTATGGCGGCCCGGTCTGAGTATCACTGTTAACAGAGCACTCTAGCTGCAGTCATTCATAGGGACACTTTGACTGGCAATTTTAGAGGAGAACTTTCTGGTTATCATTATTATGGGGGATCTCTGAATACTAGGATTCGTGGCCCCAGAAACCTACCAGCGTCCTCTAACATCACCATCAATGGTGCAATTTCAGTACTACCATTCATGGGGCACCTGTCACGAGCTTAGATGGCGCTGACATTGCTGGATGCTGCTGTGTATGTGTTTGTCTTTAAGAGCTGCATGGTTGATAGTTTGTGAAGGTCCTGGCCTCCTGTGTTGTGCTCCAGAACTGCAGTCACTATGAGATTCAACAGCTAGTTGAGGGCTTAATGTGTGACTCACCTGAACTCCCCATCCCCCTAACCTTTAAGTAACCTCTCCATCCACCAGGTGGTGCTGCTGATAGTTTCACTCTATGCCTGAAAGCTGTGTTGTGCTGACCTGTGTGTTTGTGTGACTGATGCCCTTTCCTTTGGAGTTGCTGTATCCCAGTTCTGTGGAGGGAGGTGAGGGGGGAATAGCGCAGGGCTGGTGGAGGAAATTAGGGAGAGGCTGGAGGCTCGAACCTTCTCACCATCAGAGATACCTTTGGGATCAGGGCCATTCAGAGTTCCTAGACTAGGGTCAGACTAGTCTTCCCTGGTCACCCTGCCCATAACTGGCATTCCCTCATCAGCATTCTCACTACACCATGACAGCACCCTAACCGATGCCATCGCAGAAGCACAACGGCAGCGCCATTGTGAGGGCAACCTGACCAGTGTCGCCATGGGGACACACTGTTCGGCGCTGCCATGAGGGAGGGCTCTCTGGCCGCACCGTCATGGGGAGGGGAGGTCCCTCTGGCTGCACAGTCATGGGAGGTCACTCTAGCCGGCACTGTCATGGGGGAAGGCACTCTGGCCGGCGCCACCATGGGGGAGGGTGCTCTAGCTGGCTCCACCATGGGAGGGGGCATTCTGGCCAGAGCTCTCA
The DNA here is from genome assembly GCA_033576535.1 of Allobates femoralis. Classification (NCBI taxonomy): domain Eukaryota; kingdom Metazoa; phylum Chordata; class Amphibia; order Anura; family Aromobatidae; genus Allobates; species Allobates femoralis. The sequence goes on along the minus strand of JARQOC010000010.1, from coordinate 50,479,555 downwards.
TGGGGGAGGTCACTCTAGCCGGCACTGTCATGGGGGAGGGCACTCTAGCCGGCACTGTCATGGGGGAGGGCACTCTAGCCGGCACTGTCATGGGGGAGGCACTCTAGCCGGCACTGTCATGGGGGAGGGCACTCTAGCCGGCACTGTCATGGGGGAGGGCACTCTAGCCGGCACTGTCATGGGGGAGGGCACTCTAGCCGGCACTGTCATGGGGGAGGGCACTCTAGCCGGCACTGTCATGGGGAGGGCACTCTAGCCGGCACTGTCATGGGGAGGACACTCTAGCCGGCAATGTCATGGGGAGGGCACTCTGGCCGGCGCTGCCATGGGGGAAGGTGCTCTGGCTGGCTCCGCCATGGGGGAAGTGCTCTGGCTGGCTCCGCCATGGGGAGGGCACTCTGGCTAGTGCCATCATGGGGGGCACTCTGGCTAGTGCCGTCATGGGGGAGCACTCTAGCCGGTGCTGTCATGGGGAGGGCACTCTGGCCAGTGCCGTCATGCGGAAGGGAACTCTGGCAACCGCTGCTGCCATGTGGGAAGGTGCTCTGGCTGGCTCCGCCATGGGGAGGCTCTCTGGCCAGTGCCGCCATGGGGAGGGCACTCTGGCTGCACCGCCATGGGGGAGGGCACTCTGGCCAGCGCTGTCATGGGCTGGGTACTCTGGCTGGCACCGTCATGGGGGGCACTCTAGCTAGCACCGTCATGGGGGTCTATATTGAGAGGTGAAGCGTATGTATACAGATAACATTTCTGAATTCTCCTAGATATATACCACAATGAGTTAAAATCCTAATTCTCCACATCCCAGACTACAGGTCTGTTAATAAGCTAGAAGCCATAGAAATCCCCAGCAGTGTACCCGCATTATCCATCTATTGCTATTTCTTAGTTTTCTCGGTTCCTGGGGTCAGCAATCACAGCCCCAATAGCGGCTGTCACACAACTTCTCTAGGAGCCTCAACATCAGATTCCTGCCGGGGGGTGATAGTATTGTGCAAGAAAACACAAGTGACCCCCAGGAACCTGGAAATGTGGGAGACGAATCCCCCGAGATCCGACATTACTAGAAATAATGTGTCTATAATCAATAGATAATGAGTAAACACAACGCCCTGCAGTGTGATCACACCACAGCGCGGATCCTTACAATAATGCGGCGTAGGACGACATATTTCATGTATGAGATCAGGAAATAAACTGCTCATTCTTTGTAGAAATCAGGAGAAAATGCGATCGCTTTGGCTGCAGAATAATACGCCCTCTGATGTGCAACAATAGTGGACTGTACTGCTAAAATAAGCCACAGACGGGGACCAAGAGATAGATAGATAGATAGATAGATATAGAAAAGATAGATAGATAGATAGATTAGAGATAGATAAGTAGATATCTTTGGTTTCCAAGTGTTAAGTCCACAAATGACAGATATTGTGAAACAGAGATGTCAAGATCCTTCAGATACAGAAGAGAAAACGTTCCGGACGTTCTAAGAATGTGAGAAATGTTTGCGATGTGCGTTTCCAGGTGAGAACAATAAACACCCCTCGTGTGTTCGCAGGAGGAAGTGACAAGGTAAGGAGCGGATCACCGACAGGTGAGGATCCGGCAGACAGGTACAGCCGTGCTCTATATAAAGTGACTGTACAACTCTCTGGGGCCATGTGTGTTGGATCATTTTTATTGAACGCTTCCATCCTTCCTGGAACACCGATGTCTGTGTCACCTTTTTGGACAATTAGGAGTTGACACTTCCATCAACCTCTCTGAAGAAATTCTGTCACCAGACATTCTTTTTCCATGAGAGGTGTCACACGACCTCTAGTGGTCACATCAGGAACTGCTTCAGTGCAGTAATCGATGTGACCACTGGGGGCCAGTAGAGGGCAGTGCCTATTCCTATCTAATATAGTGGATGAATTTACATTGGATGAAGTTGTATTGGGGGTACTTTTGTTGCCTCCCAAAGAATTTAAAACATTAAAAGTGAATTATACTTCAATGTATTTTTCAGACTAAGCCTCCTATGTGGGTAACCCTACTTCTGGTATATCCTGAATTATTAACTTTTTCTCTTCTGCGGGCTCAGTCTGTTAAGCTACAGGTGATTGTTATCTGATGAGTTAGGCTGGAGTCACACTGGTCGAGTCTCGCCATGCCTCACCCAGACACGGTTGCGACTCTCCAGAGAGGAGCGTGCAGCTGCATGTACGTCTATGCTGCTGCATGCTCTGCAGAGCCGGCGGCCGTGCCTGGTGACGTATACAAGACTTGCTTCATGTGTCTCCCCCAGTGTGACTCCAGCCTTACACTGAGAGGTGAATTACTGTTCTTCACTCCTCAAACAGCAGATGCATGTGGGACAATATACAGCAGTACTGAGCTAGGTAGATGTGAGTCCAGCTCTATCCAGCACAATCTTTCTGTGTCTCCCTCTGGTTGTTCTTTCTCTCTGCTCCTCTTCTTAGTGCCGTATTCCCCGACTCCAGTCCTCAAGACCCACCAACAGGTTATGATTTCCTTAGCATTGGCAGGTTTTGGAATGATCCCCTCTGTAGGAAAGTAAATGATCACTTGTACAATACTAAGAGATCTTGAAATCCTCCTCTGTTGAGAACTGGAGTTGGCTAAGTTGCCTTAGTGTTTAATTGGAGCTGTAACCTGACTCCTCACTGTGCTGGTAATCCAGACAAAGCAAAGTTGCTAGTGCGTCTCAATGAATTAGGATATCATCAAAAATCAATGTCATATTGCCATGTTTCAGGGCGTTTCTGGGAGATCTGAGACACATTGACTAATAAATCAATATTATATTCACCCTTTGATGTCTGGTGGAATACGGCAGCGCGGTTTTTAACCCTTCATCCTCCTTACTTTAATTCTCTGAGATAATGACCTTTGGATATTCTAATTCATTGAGATGCACCTGTATTCTTATCAGAGTGAATGTTCAGTTCAGGAAGCAAAAGGAAGAGAAGAAGTGGCTCATAAGTGGAGAAAGATGTAGATTTCTCTGATAAGATATTACAAATTTCTTGTATTTTCCTGTACTACTGATTTAAACAAGGTTTGCTGAAATGTAGACTTCCTTTAAATGGGATTAAAGTTTAGTGACTTCCTAATAATACTTTGTCCCATATTTGACCCCATTTTCATGTTCTCTGCTTACTATCAATGAATGGGGTAAAATTACAGCATAGACACGGCTGCTTCTGCTCACAGCTGAGGGTTTGCTGCAGTTTTATTTTGTACGGTTAATCCTCTCTGTGAGCAGCATAGATTTGTTACAATGTATCAGTGAAAGTAAAAGCTGTGTCCAGGATTGTCAGGAAAGGTTTCCATTCACTGACTGGAAGCAGAGATCTAAGAATGTTCAGAAACTAAACCAGACCTTCAAGAACGTTTCCCTATAGGAGTGATCTGGTTTAATATTAATAATTCTATTGTTCTCACCCAAATCTTGTAGCCAGGAAGCCTCCGAGCGAGGATCCAACAATGATTCCTATCCCGAAGCAGAGGCCGAGCTTCCCCAGAGCGCCGGCGCGTTCCTCCGCCGTGGTCAGGTCGGTCACAATCATCTGAGCTCCTAAACAATCATTTTTATAACCACAATTATATAACAGTAGAAACATAGAAAACACTAAAAAAAGTGGCATTTGTTTCTTAAAGGGATATTCCAGTTTCAGCAAATAAGTTACTTTTTATGTATAATGAAAAGTAAAAACTATTCTCCTCAATATTTCTCAGTTTTCAATATTCTCTTCTTGCTGTTCAATGGAAACTTTCTAGATCTATCCTGATCATTATTGTTTTTTGCTTATATAGCGCCATCATATTCCGTAGACTTTATCACGCACAGGACATTCATGTGCCAGCTCTTATAATTGTCCTGTGATTATCTGTGCACCTGTGCCTCCATCACATGAACCACACACAGGGAAGCAGAGATCCTGAAAACTGGTGCAATGATGGTACAATGTCTCCATCTAGTGGTTAAAACTAATATTGCATACACTTCTGGATTTTCTTTTTTTTTACTACTTTAAATGCATTTTTTGGGAATAAAAATAGTTTTTGGGGAACTACACAAGCTCCTTTGGCACCCAAGGGAAAGACTACAAAGTGCGTTCACCTCCCTCATATAGTGAGTACAGAGTGGAGCCGCGTGTGTACGGGGCATACAAAGCAGAGCCGTGTGTACGAGATGTATGGAGAGGAGCCGAGTGTGTACGAGGTGTACGGAGTGGAGCCGCATGTGTACGAGGTGTACGAAGCAGAGGCGCGTGTTTTTGTGGTGTAGGGAGCAGAGTCGTGTGTGTTTGAGGTGTATGGAGCAGAGCCGTGTGTGTATGGCGTGTACGGAGCGGAGCCCAGTGTGTACGAGATGTACGGAGCGGAGCCGAGTGTGTACGAGATGTACGGAGCGGAGCCGAGTGTGTACGAGGTGTACGGAGCGGAGCCGAGTGTGTACGAGGTGTACGGAGCGGAGCCATGTGTGTACTAGGTGTACGGAGCGGAGCCATGTGTGTACTAGGTGTACGGAGCGGAGCCATGTGTGTACTAGGTGTACGGAGCGGAGCCATGTGTGTACGAGATGTACGGAGCGGAGCCGAGTGTGTACGAGATGTACGGAGCGGAGCAGAGTGTGTACGAGATGTACGGAGCGGAGCAGAGTGTGTACGAGATGTACGGAGCGGAGCAGAGTGTGTACGAGATGTACGGAGCGGAGCCAAGTGTGTACGAGGTGTACGGAGCGGAGCTGCGTGTGTATGAGGTGTACGGAGCGGAGCCGAGTGTGTACGAGATGTACGGAGCGGAGCTGCGTGTGTACGAGGTGTACGGAGCGGAGCCGAGTGTGTACGAGGTGTACGGAGCGGAGCCGAGTGTGTACGAGATGTACGGAACGGAGCTGCGTGTGTACGAGGTGTACGGAGCGGAGCTGCGTGTGTACGAGGTGTACGGAGCGGAGCTGCGTGTGTACGAGGTGTACGGAGCGGAGCCACGTGTGTACGAAGTGTATAGAGCAGAGTTGCGTGTGTGAGGTGTATGGAGCGGAGTCGCGTGTGTACGAGATGTATGGGGCTTGAGCCACGTGTGTACGAGGTGTATGGAGCGGAGCCACGTGTGTACGAGATGTATGGGGCTTGAGCCACGTGTGTACGAGGTGTATGGAGCGGAGCCACGTGTGTACGAGGTGTATGGAGCGGAGCCACGTGTGTACGAGGTGTATGGAGCGGAGCCACGTGTGTACGAGGTGTTTAAAGCGGAGCCACGTGTGTACGAGGTGTTTAAAGAGGAGCCACGTGTGTACGAGGTGTTTAAAGAGGAGCCACGTGTGTACGAGGTTGTTTAAAGCGGAGCCACGTGTCTACGAGGTGTATAGAGCAGAGCTGCGTGTGTACGAGGTGTATGGGGCGGAGCCACGTGTGTACAAGGTGTATGGAGCGGAGCCACGTGTGTACGAGGTGTATGGAGCGGAGCCACACGTGTACGAGGTGTATGGAGCGGAGCCACGTGTGTACGAGGTGTATGGAGCGGAGCCACACGTGTACAAGGTGTATAAAGCGGAGCTGCGTGTGTACGAGGTGTATGGAGTGGAGCCAGGGCCGGCGTCAGCACCCGGCGTACCCGGGCAAATGCCGGGGCCCGACGGCTTGGAGGGGGCCCACCGGGCCCCTGAGGGCTAGGGTCACACTTGTGTTGTGACCCTAGCCTGACGCAAGTATTGTCTGCTGCAGCGCAGAGCGTTTAACGCTATGCGCTGCCAGCAACTGAGCCCATAGAAACCCGCAGTTTACATTGACAACCAGTGGTTGTCAAGGTAAACGTCGGGTTTCTATGGGCTGCCTCCAGCGCATAGCAGCGTTGCAACATACAATACTTGCATCAGGCTAGGGTCACAATGCAAGTGTGACCCTAGCCTCAGGGGCCCCTGAGCACTGCCCCCACAGCCAGAGCCATATCCAGGGGGCAGCTGGGGGGTCATTTTCAGGCTCCTGCAGGCTGCAGCACCGGAGGGTCTCCCTCCTCCCCCCTCCACGGGAGCCGACAGAGCTGCACACTCTGTGCTAGTGTGCTTACAGGACCTGTGATGATGTCAGTGGATGGGGAGGAGTCAGGGGTCTCATGATCGGCTCCTCAGTGTATCCAGGACTGTACTGGCCATCAATGATGCTCAAATAAGGTGAAGTTTGTGTGTGGTCAGGAGGCATTTACAGTGTGAATGTAGCAGAGGTGAGTGTGTACTAGGTGTATGGCAATTAGGTGAAGGTTATGTGTGGGGTCAGGAGGGATTTACAGTGTGAATGTAGCAGAGGTGAGTGTGTACTAGGTGTATGGCAATTAGGTGAAGGTTATGTGTGGGGTCAGGAGGGATTTACAGTGTGAATGTAGCAGAGGCGAGTGTGTACGAGGTGTAAGGAGCAGAGCCGTGTGTGTACGAGGTGTACGGAGCAGAGCCGTGTGTGTACGAGGTGTACGGAGCAGAGCCGTGTGTGTACGAGGTGTACGGAGCAGAGCCGTGTGTGTACGAGGTGTACGGAGCAGAGCCGTGTGTGTACGAGGTGTACGGAGCAGAGCCGTGTGTGTACGAGGTGTACGGAGCAGAGCCGTGTGTGTACGAGGTGTACGGAGCAGAGCCGTGTGTGTACGAGGTGTACGGAGCAGAGCCGTGTGTGTACGAGGTGTACGGAGCAGAGCCGTGTGTGTACGAGGTGTACGGAGCAGAGCCGTGTGTGTACGAGGTGTACGGAGCAGAGCCGTGTGTGTACGAGGTGTACGGAGCAGAGCCGTGTGTGTACGAGGTGTACGGAGAGAAGCCGTGTGTGTACGAGGTGTACGGAGCAGAGCCGTGTGTGTACGAGGTGTACGGAGAGAAGCCGTGTGTGTACGAGGTGTACGGAGCGAAGCCGTGTGTGTACGAGGTGTACGGAGAAGAGCCGAGTGTGTACGAGGTGTACGGAGCAGAGCCGTGTGTGTACGAGGTGTACGGAGCAGAGCCGTGTGTGTACGAGGTGTACGGAGCGGAGCCGTGTGTGTACGAGGTGTACGGAGCGGAGCCGTGTGTGTACGAGGTGTACGGAGAGGAGCCGTGTGTGTACGAGGTGTACGGAGAGGAGCCGTGTGTGTACGAGGTGTACGGAGAGGAGCCGTGTGTGTACGAGGTGTACGGAGAGGAGCCGTGTGTGTACGAGGTGTACGGAGAGGAGCCGTGTGTGTACGAGGTGTACGGAGAAGAGCCGTGTGTGTACGAGGTGTACGGAGAAGAGCCGTGTGTGTACGAGGTGTACGGAGAAGAGCCGTGTGTGTACGAGGTGTACGGAGAAGAGCCGTGTGTGTATGAGGTGTACGGAGAAGAGCCGTGTGTGTACGAGGTGTACGGAGAAGAGCCGTGTGTGTACGAGGTGTACGGAGAGGAGCCGTGTGTGTATGAGGTGTACGGAGAAGAGCCGTGTGTGTACGAGGTGTACGGAGAAGAGCCGTGTGTGTACGAGGTGTACGGAGAAGAGCCGTGTGTGTATGAGGTGTACGGAGAAGAGCCGTGTGTGTATGAGGTGTACGGAGAAGAGCCGTGTGTGTAAGAGGTGTACGGAGAAGAGCCGTGTGTGTACGAGGTGTACGGAGAAGAGCCGAGTGTGTATGAGGTGTACGGAGAAGAGCCGAGTGTGTATGAGGTGTAAGGAGAAGAGCCGAGTGTGTATGAGGTGTACGGAGAAGAGCCGAGTGTGTACGAGGTGTGCGGAGCAGAGCCACGTGTGTACGAGGTGTATGGAGCAGAGCCGAGTGTGTACGAGGTGTACGGAGCAGAGCCACGTGTGTACGAGGTGTATGGAGCAGAGCCGAGTGTGTACGAGGTGTACGAAGCAGAGCCGCATGCGTACGAGGTGTATGCAGCAGAGCCGCGTGTGTATGAGGTGTACGTAGCAGAGCCGCGTGTGTACGAAGTATGTGTACCAGTGGTAGCCCCCCGAGGATTCCGCTCCTATAGTCTCAGCCACCTTTGCCAGCAGCATTCTTCTCCATAGTCTCTTCTGCCGCTGTCTGCATTCTGCAGCTCAGCATGGAGGGGCACGATGTCATCACTGTGCTGATATGTGCAGAGCGACCGAAGGAGACCGGAGCGGCAAGAAGAAAGGTGAGGAGAAAGAGAGATCTGGACGGCCAGACACTCCGCTTGGCTGCGGTGCCACCATATGGCAGTGCGGCTCCATTGAGCTGTCTGCATTATTTGTGTGCTTCAGGATCCTTGTGTATATACCAAGCATCCTCAGACGCACAAAAATGCAACATTTTGCATTTGAAGGGTATTTTTAAAAGGCGCAAGGGAACGCAATCGCATTTTAGCCCTAACAACGTGTAATATACTCACTGTCAGAAACAGCTCTTGCTGGATTCGGCAGTCACTGTTCCTGTAAGGCTGCCTTCACATAGGCATTTTTTTTTAAATGAGGCAGTTGCGGTAAAAAAAAACCTGCATCTGCCGCATTTTCCGTCTAGCGGCTGCACTTGCTTCACATTTGCGGCAAGCCCCATGCATTGTCTATGGGGCTTGCGGTAAGTGTGCGGCAATATATATATATATATATATATATATATATATAGTCCGCGATATGTACTTAAAGGGGGCCCACTGAGACCTTTTCGCCCGGGGCCCACAGAAACCTGGAGCCGGCCCTGAGTGGAGCTGTGTGTGTACGAGGTGTATGGAGTGGAGCTGTGTGTGTATGAGGTGTACGGAACAGAGCTGTGTGTGTACGAGGTGTATAGAGTGGAGCTGCGTGTGTACAAGGTGTATTGAGCGGAGCCATGTATGTACCGGGCATGTGGAGCTGTGTGTGTACAAGGTGTGTGTACCAGTGGTAGCCTCCGCGGATACCGCTCCCACTCCTATAGTCCCAGCTGCCTCTGCCGGCAGCATTCTTCTCCCGAGTCCCGGCCACCGTTGTCCGCCCTCTGCAGCTCAGCACGGCGGGGCACGATGATGTAATCACTGAGCCCCACTGCCTCTGCCGGCAGCATTATACTATATGGAGGACTATGGGGTTGCATTATAATATAAGGAAGGCTATAGGGGATGCATTATACCATATGGAGGACTATGGGGGTGCATTATACTATATCGAGTACTATGGGGGTGCATTATACTATATGGAGGTATGGAGGACTATGGGGTTGCCTTATACTATAAGGAGGACTATGGGGGTTCAGTATACTATATGGAGGACTATGGAGGTGCATTATTCTATATGGAGGACTGTGGGGGTGCATTATACTATATGGACGACTGTGGGGGTGCATCATACTATATGGAGGACTGTAGGGCTGCATTATTCTATATGGAGGACTTTTGGGGTGCATTATACAATATGGAGGACTTTTGGGGTGCATGATACTACATGGAGGACTGTGGGGCTGTATTGTACTATATGTCATGCTTTAAGGGTGCAATATACTATACAGAGGACTCTGGGGGTGCATTATTCTATATGGAGGACTGTGGCGTGCGTTATACTAAATGGAGGACTGTGGGGATGTATTATTCTAGATGGAGGACTGTGGGGTGCATTATACTATATGGAGGACTGTGGGGGTGCATTATTCTATATGGAGGAATGTGGGGGTGCTTTATTCTATATGGAGGTCAGTGGCGGTGCAATATAGTATTTGGAGGACTATGGCGTGCAATATACTATATGGAGGACTGTGGTGGTGCATTATTCTATATGGAGGACTATGGTGGTGCATTATAAAATATGGAGGACTATGGGGGTGCATAAAATATGGAGGAATTTGGGGGTGCAATATACTATGTGGAATACTATGGGGGGTGCATTATATTATATGGAGCCAATTATACTACATGGAACCCATTATAATATTTGGAGGGCTCTGTGGGAGGCATGATAATACTTAGAGGGCTACAAGGGAGCCTTATACTTTATGAAGGGCTATTTAAGGGCTGTGTTGAGGGCCATTATACTGTACATAGGTCCATTATAATAAATGGAGGGCTGTGCGGGGGTCATAGTTGGGGATCATACTGTACTGAGGTAGTTGAAGGAGGTACAGTAGGGTCATCATACTGTGCGTGTGGAGGAATGCTCTGTGGGGGATCATACAGTGTTTGTGGGGCACTCTTGTTGGCATCACACTTTATAGGGGCAATCAACCCAATTGGAATTAATAACAGGGTCCTTCCTGACAGCCCTGTGTGTGGCACTTGTGATTGGCTAAGCAATTCGGGAGGAGGCGTGGTCTGTTGGAGGAGAAGCGCCATTTTACCAGCTTAGTGCAGTGGTGGCTTGTTGATGCTCAGACTGCAGGTTGTTTCCTGTGGTGTGTGGACGGTGCGGCATGGTGACATGTCTGACTAGTCAGTGCCAGGCAGCGGTCCAGAGTTTTGCAGGTGTGTGGCAGAGGTTGGCAATCAGTGCTGCCTCCTGTGCTATAAGGATGCAGGACTGTTTCTGCCTACAGGACCACAGCTCTGCCAGTCGTTATTATGTGTCTATATGCTTGTGCCAAGCCGCCATTGCCATTCATGATCCTTGGTCCGGATTCTCCTGTGTGGTTCTTGTATGTGCATATGATGGCGCTGACATACTTGTGGACATCTTTTTTTCTGTTTCTGTAAACTAAAATGTTCACTATTTTGCTCATTTTTACAGTATAAATCTGTATGAACAAGATTTATTTTTAACGATTAAAAATTGCTAGCGGGGGGTGGGAGAGGCTAGGTTCTCCCCTGATCACTAATGCAATGTTTGTGGTGCGTCTTTCTGCCAGAGGATGCAGATTTGAAAATGTCAGCACCAAATCTGCAGTGTGCGCACAGAGCCTTTAATGATGCACAAGGAGACAGTGGAAAAACTGCAGCGCACAGGACTAACTGCGTGACCGCTGCGTGTGAACGCCACTTTACATTGGCTGATTATTGGGAACACTGTCCAGTGTTAACTTATCAGCCACTCTCCAAACTTCTGCACTGACTATGCACACTCCACACACGTGTAACATGTGCACACCTATACTCTGCACATACAACACATTACACTCATTGTCCTGTTCTGTAGAAAATGTGAAGCTACAGATATCCGCTATAGAGAAGTGGCTTTTTGGGAGGGGGCGGGGGAGGGGTAGGCAAGTATCACCAGAGTGTGGTGTAGCTCCATGTGTAAATGACTCCTCATACATCTGTGCTCCTCCAGCACCTGCATCATTGGGAGACGCCTGATCCAACCTAACGGACAATACTGAACATCGGAACGTACGGTTCACTCTCATCTGTGTATATGACATCGCCCAGAAATTGGTCGTGAGTCATGCGAGTGCTGTGCGAGTATGCGTTTGTCTTCTTACCTGGACATACGTATGGTAGGTGAGGAAAAAATACACAACGCTCTCTTGACACCCGACAACATTTAGACTGAGAATCTGGACGATATTATTATATTCTAGTGCATCTCAATGAATTGGAATATCATCAAAAATCAATAAAATAAATGCCAGGTTTCTGGGTGTTCTGGGAGCCCTGACACACGTTGACTAATAAATCATTATTATATTCACTCTTTGATGTCTCACGGAATACGGCACGCGGTTTGTAACCCTTCATCCTCCCCACTTTAATTTTCTGAGATAATGACCTTTGGGTTTTCATTGGCTGTAATCCATATCATCAACATTAACAGAAATAAACACTTGAAATAGATCACACTGTTTGTAATTACTCTATATCATATACATGTATTAAATTACTTAAATAAATTAACCTTTTGATGATATTCTAATTCATTGACATGCACCTGTACCTAGATGTGAACTCACCCACAGAGGTTTATACAGAACTGTGTGCTTCCTCCCTTGGCTCAGACATGTACACCTCCATGGCGCCTCCATTCACTGGGATCCCCCTGTCTTTTATTGTTTACATTATGACATCATTCTTGTCCTAGATTTATATTTGGAATCCCCCAAATCTTCCACCAGTAGATCATTTCCCCTGAACGTCTCCAGCAGTTGCCACCCAGGGGATATTAACGTATATCTATCTTGCACCAAAAAAAGATAGAAAGAAAGAAAAGAGCATTTCTGGTGACCTTAAAGGGACTCTGTCACCAGGTTTTTTGCCATCCCATCTGAGAGTAGCATAATGTAGAAATACAGACCCTGATTCCAGCGATGTGTCACTTACCGAGCTGCTTGCTGTCATTTTGATAAAATCAGTGTTTTTACTGCTGCAGATTTAGCAGCTCATGAATATGCTGGACTATCTGATAGCCAAGTAGTCCTCTAGTGATAAAATCATTATTTAATCAGCAAGAGATTATCAAAACTACACTGAGCAGCCCAGCAAGTGACACATTGCTGGAATCAGGATCTCGGGTCCTATATTATACTACTCTCAGATTAGATTACAAAAGCCTGGCGACCGGTTCCCTTTAAGGCCCTGTGCGCACACTGCGGATTTTGCAGCGTTTTTGTTGCAGATTTTGGTGCATATTAAACAGAGAAAAACAGAGTAAACGCTCTAAATTGCAACATGTATTTTATTATTACACAACAAAGTAGGACAAGGGAGGGATGGTGTTAAGTGCCACCTATTGGTATCCACATTAACTTCCTGACCACAGGTCCCGGTGACCAGGTCACGAAACGCGTCAGGGTCCTCTGCCCGGTCCTCCCTTGCGATGTCCACTACAAATCTGGGTCTAACCCCTTGTGGTCAAAACTGTAGTGTGGCTTTGCCTTGATCCCTGGTAATTATCTGCACTCTATTAATGTTTAATGTGAGAACCAAGCAATGTACTGTATTTGTGGACCTGAATGGGCTTATGCTTTATATACTGTGATGCAAACTTGGTGACACACAATGTTAAATGGGATAATGCAATCCAGCATACTGTATCCCCACCCGCCCCTTGCAGACCGTGAGCCCTTGTGGACAGGGTCCCCTCCCTCCTGTACCTATATGTCCTGATTGTCTAGAGTTATTGTAATTGTGCTCGTCTCCCCTATCCTCATGTAAAGCGCCATGGAACATAATGGCGCTATACAAATAAATAAATAAATAATAATAATATCTAAGGTTTCTTGATATCACTGAATTTGACTCCTATGGATGTGTAATTGTGTTATAATTTAAATGTGGATACCACTGGGTGGCACTGAACACCATCCCTCCCTTGTCCTACCTTGTTGTGTAATAATAAAATACATGTTGCAATTTAGAGCATTAAGGCTGCCTTCACATTTGCGTATGTGTCTGCAAGCGCATGGCATGCAAACGCCATATTAATGTGAACGCAGCGGAGAATCTACGCAAACGTTCACATTAGTATGCACCCCGGCCAGCCAATCAGCTGTCTCGGGGGCGGCCGGGAGGAGGAGATCAGTGGCAGAGATCTCCTCCTCTCGGCACAGCTGATCTCCCGCCAGTGTCAACGGGGAGATACAGCTGATCTGACAGCAGTTTAAATCTCCCGCGCCGACACTGAATAAGTGATATCGGTGCAGGAGATAAACAGCTGATCGCTGCTTCAAATCTCCCGCACCGACATCACCTATTTAGTGTCAGCGTGGGAGATTTAAACAGCTGTCAGATCAGCTGTATCTTCAAATCTCCCGCGCTGACACTGGCGGCTCTAGCTGATCACTGGAGGCCACCAGGAGAGATTTCAATGATATCCGCAGCGTTCTCCTGCGCTGTCATGCGGAGGACACTGCGGATCCATTGCCTTCAATGCATGGTTTGCGTGCTTGCGGACGCTTGCAGATAAAACAAGCGCACGCGACCGCACAAAAAATGCTGCGTTCGGAGTGCGCACAAATTATGCGCACCTGAGCGCAAACGCAGCCATACGCAGGCACATGTTAAACATAGGAACGCAGTGCGCAAGCGTATTGCTGCGTACCGTGCTCTGCGTTCAAAACACATATGTGAAGGCAGCCTTACTCTGTTTTTCTCTGTTTAATATTGTGAATTGAACTGAAGTGTCACAGTCTGCACTGCTGAGTCCACAGGAAACACAAGGAATGCAAGATATATCTTGTAGCAGTATTCTTCTTTATTTCCTACGCATTTCGGTGCAGTTCCATGCACCTTCCTCAGGGATATCCCTGAGGAAGGTGCATGGGACTGCACCGAAACGCTTAGGAAATAAAGAAGAATACTGCTACAAGATATATCATGCATTCCTTGTGTTTCCTGTGGACTCAGCAGCGCGGACTGTTACACACCTTGCTTCCCAAAATTTTGTGACGGTTTTTCCACGTGCGAGTGGTCGGTGGAGGTCCTGTAGCAGCTGATATTACTTTCATGCCTTCAAACCAGTTGTGGGTCACACAACTGGAATAGGTGAGTGGAATCCATATACACCACACATACTGTCAGTGTCACTTTTGATAGGGCACTATTGCGCCTCTTGTTCCCCCATTTTTATTCAACTGAAGTGGGAACCTGATGTTGGGCTCCTTCACTTCTGGTTTGATGGAAATTCTGTGTCCATTTTGGTGCAGTAAAGGTGCAGATTTGCCAGAAATCCACAAGCCAGCAAAGTGTATGGGAATGCTGAAGTGCTGTGTCCATGCTGCGTATTCCATGTCAATTCTTGCAGCACAGTTTTCAGCATTTATCTTCCCTTCAAGCCATTGATGTTAAAGAAATGCAGTGCACAAATCTGCACCATTTTGCAACATGTTTTTGGTTTGCTTTTCTGCCACAATGTGCAGAAATTTCTGGAACAAAATACTCAGCGTCGGCACATAGCCTTAGGACTGTGCCCCCGGTGCGCTGTTTGATGCTCATTTTCAGAATCTTCATGTCTATCCTGAACCCAGCAAAGTCTCTGACAGCTCAGATGTCCTGTGCCCACAATGCTTTGTTTTCCTTGCAAATTTGGTGAAGATTTTGGGGCAGAAAAAAGAAATCAAAGAAAAAAGCAACATGAGCACAGCACTTCTGAGCCGTCATAGACTCTGCTGGATTCAGGATAGACATGAAGATTCTGAAAATGTGCATCAAACAGCGCACCGGGGGCACAGGCCTAAGGGGAAAACACCATCTCATCACATAGAGTTTAGTACCTGGAAGACCGTGCATGAACACGCAGGGGAGCCGGGACAGGAACAGAGGGGGACGCTGGTGGTGAATGTGAGGATCAGGTAATAGAAGGACGAAGACAGGAAGGAAAGTGTGAGAGCCGCACGGGGCCATACTGATCCGAGAACCTGGGAGAGAGAAGCACAAGAAATAGTCACAAACAATAAAGAATCTAATCAAACATCATCGTCTATGGAGATAATGTACACGGCCCAAATCTGGACTGGGATGGATTCTTCCTGGTTCATGTTATATATGCAGTCACTGTATTAAGAGATGGCAATGTACTGCCCTGCCAAGACCTCCTCCTGCACTGGCATCACCATACATCTACAATCCCTGCTCTCCCGGCGCGGAGAGTCGCTGTTGTGGCAGAATGTCGCTAATTTTTGCAGTTTTCTTGCCGGATATCTCTCCAGCACCCAATAAGAAGCAGCTGATGTAATGGTACAGGATAAGGCCGAGTTCACACATCCAGTGATCGTCCGTTACATCGGATCCGTCACAATCCGTTCTGCAAACACGTTTTTGTCCGTTTTGAAAGTTGGTTCCTGCAGGATGCATATTATTAACATTGGAGTCTATGGAGAACGGATCCGGTAACTGATCACTATTTATCTTCCATTTGACACTGATCCCGTAAAAAACAAAAACAAAAAAAAACAAAACAGATCCTTTATAATTGACAGAAAAACGGAGGATAAATAGTGATCAGTTACCGGATCCGTTCTCCATAGACTCCAATGTTAAATAAACGGATCCTGCAGAAATCATTGTTTTCAAAAAGAACAAAAAAGTTGTGTTTGCAGAATGGATTAAGCCGGATCTGATCTAAGGGTAGAGACACACTTCTGCGAGCTACATGTGAGTATCTCGCACGCATCACACATGAGTCACCCGGCCCAGTCACTGGCTCTCTGGACAGAAGCATGGAGCTCCATAGAAACACAATCAGATCCATGCTCCGGTTCAGAGAGGCAGGGGTTGGGCCGGGTGACTCATGCGGGATGCATGCAAAACAGTCACATGTAGCTTGCAGAAGTGTGTCTCTGCCCTAATGGACGATTACTGGACATAAAAACTCAGCCTTAGAAGACCAGGAGACCATTATAGAAATCAAGTATCATGCACCTTCATGGTAATACATGTATATATACAGATGCATCTCAATGAATTAGAATATCATCAAAAAGTTCATTTATTTCAGTAAGGCCCCTTTCACATAGGCGTTTTTTTGAAAATGCGTCAGATCCGGCAGATTTACAGCATCTTCCGCCTAACAGCCGCACTAGGGGCGTCAATCTGGCAAGCCCCATGCATTGTCTAAGGGGCTTGCGGTCGGGTGCGGCAAGTCAGTTAGTCAGTTTTACCGGTTGCAGCAGATGCGGCAGTGGAAAAAACCGCGGTCAGCAGTGTTTTTTTTTCACAGCCGCAACCGGCAAAACCGCATTTGCTGCAAGCCCCATAGACAATGCATGGGGCTTGACGCAAGTGTGGCATAAGTGCGGCCGTTAGGCAGGCGATGCGGCAGATGCGGTAAATCTGCCGGATCTGAGGCATTTTAAAAAAATGCCTATGTGAAAGGGGCCTAATTCAATACATAAAGTGAAACACATATATTATATAGAGTCATTACACACAGAGTGATCTATTTCATGTGTTTATTTATGTTAATGTTGATGATTATGGCTTACAGCCAATGAAAACCCAAAGTTCATTATCTCAGAAAATTAAAGTAGGGAGGATGAAGACTTAAAAACCGCACTGCCGTATTCCACGAGACATCAAAGGGTGAATATAATATTGATTTATTAGTCAACGTGTTTCGGAGGTCCCAGAAACATGACAATCTTATATTGATTTTTAATGATATTCTAATTCATTGAGATGTACCTGTATATCATGATCATCAGTGTGTTAGTGTCAACTGAGGGGATGATGTCTAAAGTTGAGCAAAGGTGGAGAAACCATTGGTGCAACTTGTGCAGCTGCCCAAGGGCCCATCAGGTGCGAGGGCCACATCCATCTTCAAAGCAGCTTCTGCCACAGACACATTATTGGAGTGCAATGGGCCTATAATCTCTTCACACCAGGGCTGCCGTTGGCACTCAGGCAAGTGCCGGGGCCCTGGACAAATGAGAGGGCCCACACACTGAGCAGAAGCAAAGAGGGGAACCCACTCACACACAGCTGCCCTCTCTCCTGCTTAGATCTGTGTGATTGGTACAGAGCAGAACATGAAGTTTACTTCAGGAGCTGTGCAGCTGAAGGACCTTTCAGTCATGTGACTGATCACATGACTGAAATGAAGGTCCTGGAAGATCCTGAAGCTGCTCAACTATTGCAACCTCTGTGCAGGGTAGATGCTAGAATGTATGGGCTGCTTTCAGGTATGAAGTAATTTCTGTCACATAATAGGGACGTGTTTAAAATGCAGCCCAACGTTTCCAGACAGAATAACATTATTTGTGTAAGTCCACGTGGTCATGGAGTTGTTTATAATAGAAGTGGGTGTCTGGGGGTAAGACCCCCTGGCAGAGGTGTGGTTGGAGGAGGGGCGAAGCCCCCTTTTGCATAATTATACTGGATAGAAAGAAATGTAGCAACGCCCACCAACTAAGCTGATCACGCCCACTAACCTGGAAGGAGCCCATAGCGTCTAGGCTCATCTGCTTGTGGTAGAGACGCTTTTCTGAAACACACTGACAATAGATCTATTTCCTCTGTATTCTACCCCAGTACATTACAATTAGTGCTAATGACCCCGCCCCTTTACACCGCCAGGGAAACTTTGATTGTAGGAAAAATGTTTTTCCTATTTTCTTCTGTCCAAACCTGGGGTGCGGGTTAAGGTGTGGACGTGCAGCAACTGGGGTCGAGGGGGAAGGGGCAGAGTGCTTATGTGGCGCCCCACATGGTCAGGCGTCACAGTGGGATATTGCACCCATAAAAGTGGTGTAAGTTTCCTTAGCTGCAAGTGGATCCTAGGCTGGTGGGTGGGACCCATTCCTGCACTCCCACATTAGAATAGGGGTGGGAGGTTACCCGGGAGGAGATATATTCACCTCTAGGGGGAACAAAGAGTAGTTGTAGTCAGAGTTAGTGAGGAGAAGGGAGTTGGAGAGGAGTCGAGGAGGAGTGTGGGGCGAGGTGGAAGGTTTAACCGGACAGCTCTACGCTGGTCCGGAGGGAAGATGAGAGAGGATCCTGAGGGGATCCTGACGCGGAAGTCTGGGCCCTAGAGAGAAAGGGGGAACCCCAGCGTGGAGCGACCATACTCCAGGGAATTCCCCAGTCCACCACGGGAACGCTGGACCCAAGGACACGGCCAGAGTCCACTTCTGAAGTCAAGCGGCTGCTGCGGTCTGTTCACTGGCTGCGGCACCCTGCCAGACGGAGCGGTCTGCCTGCTTCTTCACTGCGAGGGAGGGGAGCCACAAGTCTACCTTCAAGGAGCCATTGGGTATAGACTCATCCTAGGGGAAGAGAGGACACGGGTTCGTTAACTAAGGTATACCACGGGTACCACCATACCACCTGGCATCCACTTGCAGTCACCCGTAGAGCTAACTGTTTCTTTAACAACTTTTGCTGAACTGTGGACTTGTATGCTGATGACAGTTTACAGTAAAGTACCCGGGAGAAAGTGACTTTGCCTCCGTGTCTTTGTGCTGCAGAAATCAACCTTTTTGCTTACAGGATTGCTGCCCCGGAGGACCAGCTCCACCTGTAGGGAGCTTTACTACCCTTGCCGGGATACCATCGCCCTCCGGAGGACTGTGGCGGCACTGGTGACCCATCACCAGGTACTACAGGTGGCGTCACGTGACAACAATAAACTCTTATCCCCTGTACATAACCCCTTATAGAAGTGTCACCCAGGCCACGGGCTCAGGCGCTGCCACCCGTGACACCCCCTTGAAACACCCACCGAGCCTGATAGCCGAGTACCCCAGTTATGATTTGCACCAGATGTATCTGCCTGACGCTTGTTAGGATTGTTGTACACGACATCAGAAATGATTTACTCGTGTCCCGGGATGAAATGAGGTCACTGACATTTTAAGACTCTAGGACAGAAGTGACTGACCTCATTATGTCTCCGCCGTCAGAGCAAAGATCTACAAACTGTTAACGATTTCCAGGAAGTTATTTGCACCGTCATAAATAGAGATGAGGCCGACATGTGGCCCCTCAGTAGGAGAGCACGGCCCTTTAAATCCTATACGATTGTCATTTAAAGGGGACATTCTGCTTCCCTAAAGGCCAGAAAGGGGGAGAGATCTACTCAGTCAATCCCTTACTCACTACTGTACTTATAACATGACTTGACAGAAAACACCCTTCTCCTGAAATGCTCTGTGCTGCTGTTAACGTTGCTTATTTAATGGGAACCAACCAGCAAGATTTAACCACCTGTAAATTAGTGCAGCAGGAGATTGATGTGTGCAGATGACATCACTATTTGTTTTTTTTATCCCTCCCCTGTGGACATGGCAGTCTGCTGTAAGCCGAATCTCTTCCCCGATGAATGAGAGGGATGAGGTTCGGCTTACAGCAGACTGCCATGCCCACAGGGGAGGGATAAGAAAACCCAGGCAGCACCAGCAGGTGTAGGGTGGCTGGTGCTCTGAGGCAGCAGCATGATGAGAAGGGTGGAGTCACCAGGGTGGCTGCACCAGGAGGATTTGGTTTGGCTTTTTGTGTGTGCACATTCTTTAGTTAGTATTTTTTGTTTTTTACTTTGACATGTTTTTTATTTGACATTATTTCTCATCATGTTGCATTTGTTTTTGTGATGTCAACACTTCAGGTTTATATTATTTTGTGTGTGTTGTTGTATTTTTTTTTTTGTGCACAAAAATCTAAACTAAAAAAACTAGATCCAAACAACAACCTGTGTGTGTCGTTACTTTGGGATACAGGACAGTTGCACATAGCTTTATGCTGTGCACAGAGGTATGTGAATCGTAAAATGGTATTGATGGTTCCATGACACATTGTGTGGTAATATGCCGTACACAGGTCCAGCCCTTTGGGCCACACTGTATGGCGCACTGTGTGTACATATCCATTGTGATGTGTTGTGCCCACACACATTGAGCAAGCAATGGTGTTTGTGGGGGATGTAGGTACAGTCCATTACACACACAAACATGTGTACACACACATAGTTCAGATGTTGCATGGCATGGACCAATGTAGACACATATGGGCCTAGTGTTGTGTGTATGTTCCCACCATCAGCTACAGACGCACACATAGCAAACCATTGTGTAGTGTAAGCCACTGGCGTGCTCAAAACCGCTCCTGTGTGACGCTTGAGCGGCTCGAAAGTGTGTCACAGCCGCCACTTTCACCGACACGAGCGTGTATTCATCCCAAACTCCGAGACAATGGCGTCAAGTATTAACCAGCCTTCCAGCACAGGCTGGCCAATCAGGACGCGATTGCGTTGTCCAATGAGCGTGTTTGGGGCGCAGTGTAAAACTATTTGGCACGCCTATGTTCTCGCCGCACTGAACATGTACGCCCACATTCCTTTGGGGACTGCGGTGTGTGAAGCGGCGTTAGACTGCCTCCTATCGCCACCAAAAATTGCGGTGTGTAAAGGTACACTTAAAGGTACCGTCACATGCGGCAATTTTGCTAGCAATTTCACTGTCAATTTGCTGGTTGCAGTGAAATCATGGACACATTGTTCTATTTTGTTGCCGTGTACAAATGTAACAGTGTGTCCATGATTTCACTGCAACCAGCAAATTGACAGTGAAATTGCTAGCAAAATTGCTGCATGTGACGGTACCTTTAAATGTGCTATTCCCAGTCTGCAACCTCCCACCTGTCGCCATTTCCCCACATATGTGAGGACAAAAGCCCAGTCCTCAATAAAAATCACATGAATAGACAGGTCACTGACCCTCGCAGGATCAGCCCATTGCTCTACTGAAATACTCTGTGCTGCTGTCTTAAGAAAAATCCACATCTGAACACAAATCAAATCCCTGTTATACATAAATCTTTTCTCCCTAACACAATCCTACGGCTAGCTGAAATACTCTGCGCTGCAAGATGAGTCGCACAACGGGGGGCATAACATGAGCTGTTTTATCTGAATAATTATGCATCACCCCTGATTTAAAATAGAAAAATAAAAAAAAAACATTTAAAAGTTTGTACCTGCCAAAAACAGGTCCTCCCACAAGCTGAAGGATGCCAAAGACTGTCTGCAGGTATCCAAACCAGACTGTATCCAAGCCGAGGCTTCTCGCTAGATACTACAGGAATAAGAGAAAGGACGGGTCAAATAAAGAAAGCAAAAAAAACAATACAAAATATAATAGCAAACAATGGAAGGGTCATTTACATGGAGATCGAGGAGACACCAGTGTGGATAGAGAGGAGATGTCTCCTCTGTCCACAGGAGCATTAACCTGCGGGTGAGCCACTAAAAACTTATGATGGTGATTTTGGCACCCCTGCGGTCCAGCTGCCACAAATGGTACTGCACTCAACACCCTGCAGTGTCATGCCTGGAGAGGAGCAAGTATCATGCTGCTGGAATTCCCCCAAAACACCCAACACAGTCCAAACTTTAATCAGATAGTGCAGGGAGGAAGAGATCCACCTTAGGGCAGACCCACTTCTGCTTGGAGAGAGGAATTAGGTGAGGGTGAGGTAGGCAAAGGAGAACTTCTAGACTGGATGTCGGGCCATGAGGACAGAGGACTGCGGCTGCATGCAGGGGCCAGGCCCTAGGTGTCCAGGTCTCGAGGATCTGGCCACAGATCCTGGTGTCTATCAGATTTCAAGTCTGGTAGTCACCTTCGTGGATCGTTCCGGGACACAATGGAAATGAAAGAGCCAGAGGGCCTAAACAAAGGTCGCACGTAGGGCTTGTGCCACCGTCCAGCTGAAGGGTAGCCACAGACCAGGGAAGACTGGAGGATGACACATAGGGGAGACTAGTAACCTGGAGTTAGAAGTCAGCAGGAAGGCCGACGCACCTTATTCCCGCAGGATGGTCCCATCCACCTCCGGACCGGCCGAGCCACATACCTAGTTCTACACAGAAGTCCCGGCTGTGCTACAAAGTCTCCAATAAAGGTACAGAATGGTGAATCTGCCTCCTTGTCTCCATCTGTGGCATCTCTGCAATTTCAAGTACTACCATCCCATCATTACCCCTACATCTTTACTACCCCAAGGGCCAGCTCTGGCTGAGGAGAGTATCACACCCCACTGCTACCACAATCTATCCCCTGGGGACCCCACATGCAGCGCCGGTCACCCATGACTGGATACTTCAGCTGGCGTCTCAAACTATCTACCACCTCTTATCCCCTGTAAATAGCCCCACTCCAAGTGCAGTTAGGGCCACGACCTCTGGGAGCCACCACCGCAATAGAGACTGCATGTGAACGTGAACGATATCGCTGAAACGTCACGGGGTTTGGAGTCGTTCAAACGACATCGGTAGTACATCGTTGCGTGTGATACAGAGATATGACTACGATAAATCGTTGGATTGTTGATTGCAGATTTGAGAATATGTTCTCAAATCAGACGATCCTCGATCATCCAACCTGCTGCATCGTTGTGTGACACCGCGATAATGATGACGTTCACGACTTCGCCTATTCACACCAGTGAACAAGTATCGTTCGCTGGGTTGTGCGAACGATAGCTGCTCGCCACATCGTTGGTGCGTCGTCCACGATATCTAGACGTGTGACATCTCACCAAGGATGTCAGAATGATGTCCTAACGACCGTGCTCCCGTGAGATCATTGGTGATATCTTAACGACATTGAAGCGTGTAACTGTACCATTAGGATAATAACCAGACCAGAATGTAAGTTTGCAGATACGGTGTTTTGAGGTATTCCAGACCTGATATGTCACTCTCCACTAACCTTACCCTTTACATCTCCATCTAAGGGCCCTTTCACATCAGCGTTTTTTGAAATTTGCGGCAGATGCGGTGAAAAAAAACGCATCTGCCGCAATTACCGCATACCGGCTGCACTAGCGGCGCGGTTGCGGTAAACGCCATGCAAAGTATAGGCGTACTTGCGGCAGGTGCGGCAAGTGCGGTTTTGCACTTGCGGCAGGTGCGGCCGCAAAAAAAACCCACGGTCAGCCGCGTTTTTTTTCGCGGCCGCACCTGCCGCAAGTGCAAAACCGCACTTGCCGCACCTGCTGCAAGTACGCCTATACTTTGCATGGCGTTTACCGCAACCGCGCCGCTAGTGCAGCCGGTATGCGGTAATTGCGGCAGATGCGTTTTTTTCACCGCATCTGCCGCAAATTTCAAAAAACGCTGATGTGAAAGGGCCCTTAGCCTCTCAGTGAGACAAATCAAATTTCATACTTTGCAATCACCCTCCATGAAACATTGTGTCTACAAATTGAGGTTCTGATCAGTATAAATCCCAAGTCATGTGACAAGGCTCGTTAGAGGGCGATATTGACTTTTAGGATTGCTACATCCAATAGGTGGCGCTAGAGTTCATCTACTTCCTCCCCGAAGAGATAAGCATTGCTTTTAGTCTCCTCATTTCTGGCATGTCACTCTCCACAAGGAGAAACCGTACCCCATAGACCCCAATTAGCCTCTCAAACAGCCAAGTCAGATCTCATACATTGCACTGAGGAGGGGCAATATCCCTAAAACACTGCGTCTAGGGTGAGACAATTTGCATAGGAAGGAAGAAGTCACTTGCAGGAATAGAGAAGTCACTTGTGGGACATGAACCTGTAGGAGAGTGAGGACATTTTGTGTCTCCAGAATCCCCCATAGGCGTTTGGTTGGGGACAGATCAGGAGACACTCGGCCATTGAATCACTGTCACCCTATTCTTCAGAAATACAGCCATAGATGAGTATTTTGGATCATTGTCATGTTGGTAGAGATCTGTGAATTCATGATCCCATCAATGACATGTTGACCCTGACTCCAGCAGCTCATGCAGCCCCACGTAAGGGCACTGCCACCACCAGGTCTCATTTTAGGTGCCTTGTATTTTTCTAAATTAATTTTTCTAAATGTGTGTCGCCTACACTGAGACCTAGTGAGGCTCATAGGAATGTCTTACAGTTAAGGAAAAATATGCATGTTCTTCTCATGGTCAAGAAGATGAAAATATATATTCTATACATATCAGATCGCTACAGACCCCAATATTCATAACTTACCACTGGTGCTCAAGTGTCTGGGATTCTGCTTTAATCAAAGAATGTGTTGGCTTGGCAAATGTAATTGCCTCACATCTGCGTATACAAATTTCAGACTTGGTGTCTCTTTCCTTCGGTAATAATCTGGACACTTCAATGGAGATGGAGGTGTTATAACTCTTTCCCTCTTCCCCTGTTCTCTTTAATTACCTGCTTCCCAAAAGTGGGTATCATCTGTATGGGGGTCATGTGGAAGTATTCATAATGATAATTATGAGACGTCTTATAGATTTGTAATCATATCCATAAAAATTACAATGACCCAAAACTCACATATGTTGCATTTCTGAAGAAGAACAGGGTGATAGCAATTCAGTGTCCAAATGTTTCTGGATCTGAATCCAACCGAGCCCCTATGGGGATATGATGAGACAAGTAGTCATCACCCTCCCTCCAGCGTCCAGAAGAGCTTGTTCATGAAGAATGGAAGAAGATGGATGTAATATGTCGCCAACTTGTTCAGAAGACTCGGTGCTGTCCTTAATAATCATGGAGGTCATATACAACACTAAAGGAGGCCATTTTTGACAAGGGGTGTACTCTTTATTGCTTCAACTGATTTGAGTTAAACTGAACATTTTGTAATGAAGGTTATATTATTAACTTTACCTTCATCTATTATTAACACTACATTCATGTTGCATATACGGTAACTCTTTCTTGTCCAAATTTTTGAAACTGTTCTTTGTGTCCAGTGAGATATTGATTAAAATCTTAGCACTGTGTATATACACACATTATTAAATTAATCATCACAGAATATTGGACCTAAAAATCAGAAAGCTGGTCATTAAAGGGAATCTGCCAGCAGGTTTTTGCTATCTTATCTGAGTTAAGCATGTTGTAGACAAATAGACCCTGAATCCAATGATGTATCACATTGTGTGAGAATGGATACCCCCAGTAATCAATCAAAAGTTTAAGCATACACTAGGCCACCTTAGGATAGGGGACCTTATATTCAGTAGGTCCCAGGGGGTGGAGCCTAGAGTAGGGCGGGAGACTTGACTGACAGTGAGTGACAGTTAGAGTCAGTCAGCGTGTGAGCCAGCAGGAGGACGGACTCAGGAGACTGCGTCCGTGACAGGAGGCACCTCTTTGGAGAGAGGTGACCCAGACACCGGAGGGGACAAACCAGGACCGGTTGGAGCCGGCTGGGGAGTCCGGGTCAACACCGGCATACTGGAGCCGAGGCAGTCAGTCGGTCTATCCCTGACTGCAAACCGACAAGCTGTGGGACCGACATAAGTAAGCCATAGCGCCACGGGCTGAATCCCTACCTCAGTTCCAAATTGGGTCCAGGACACTTTAGGGAAAGGACCGAATTCCGGTGGCGGGAGGATTACCTTCTGTCGCTCCGTCCGTACCGGTAAGGAACCGAGTGCACCTAACAGTAACAGACCAGGAGACTGGCGAAAGGGTTCTTCAGGGTGGTTAAAGAGAGTTAAAGAGGAACACAGACCCCGAAAGCTAGTAAAAAGGTACCACCGACAGACTCTGCAGAGTTACCTCAAAATCTGTGGCTATGTCCCCGTTAAACCAACTGTACTGAGTACATCATCATCTGCCCGTACCAGTAAAGAACTTCTTGAGCTGATCTGGTGTCTGTACTCCTTTTCTCCGCCGCCCGGAGGGCTCCCCCAGCATCAAACTGGTAGGACTACTACTCCCCTCATCTACCCCACTGCCCTGAGGTAAAGCTCCACCTGTGGGGAGCTGTACTACTCTGAGCTGCACCTCCATCACCTCAGCGGCCGGCCGCAGTGCTGGTATCCACGTTACCAGGTACCACAGGTGGCGTCACGTTACTGTTTCCCCATCCATCATCATCATCATCATCCCCCACCAGGGTCCAGGGAACGGAACTGGGAACCGACCAGCCGTGATCCTCCACTGAAGTAACATCAATCCCGGTATCCGAGTATCCCTACCCTGTCGACCGACTCATGAGCAGGATTCAGACTGGTCCAATGTCTGATTTGGACTGGCTGCAGAAGATGGCATTTTATGTGCAAGGCTCAAAGGGAGGGATGGGAGGCTCCCTTATCTTGCAGAAACAAGAAACAAATTAGGCTGCTTCACACCACAGTTTTGGTCTATCAGGTTCTGTCCGATGTTTTGTAGGAAGCACCGGACAGAACCTGACAGCCCCAAATAGGACAGAACTGGAGGGCCAATATGCCCTCCGGTCCTGTTTTCTGCTGGAATCGGCATATTGCAGGTTTCAGGAGCTGTCCCTGCTGAAATTTCTAAATCGTGGCTAGCGGGGAGCTGGCCGCGGTCATGAAATGTCAGCGGGGAGCTGTCCACGGTGCTGAGCCTCAGCACCCGGCGTCTGGACCGATTTTATGTCGGATCTGGCACAATCCGGCGCCATAGACTCCCATGTTAGGGGGCGCCAGATTGTGCTGGATCAGGGAAGATCCGATTTGTTCAGATTCTTGCCCTGGAAAGAAAATCGCAGCAAGCTGCGATTTTGTGTCTGGGACAAAAACCCGAATTCTCCCAGATCCTCTCAGACAGATGGAAACCGGATGGCAAATAGCTGCCATCCGGCTCCATAGGGATACTATAGGGCTGAATCGGATCCAGGGCTGTCCGGTTCACACTGGACAGCTCCGGATCCCAAAAACCGTGGTGTGAAGCCAGCCTTAGACAAAAACTAATGAGCCATCCACATAGTGAAACATGTCTGTAAGACAGTGTTCACACCACCAAGAGACTGAATGACAAAAAAAACAGTCAAACAAACGTGTAAAAATAGTGTTGTAATAAACAAAAAAAGCACTTGCTTTTACTGTTTTTTTTTATTACAACAGAGAATATGTGTGTTTAGATCTTGGGAAGATGGTGTACCACGGCCCGCCCCCTGCCTCAATGGAATCACAAGGAATGCAAGGTTCCAAGAAGTCACAAGGAATGCAAGGTTCCAAAGGTAACAATCTCCTTTATTCCACCGACGCGTTTCGGCGCCTCTCCTGGCACCTTCATCAGGGTATCAGATGCCAGGAGATGCGCCGAAACGTGTTGGTGGAATAAAGGAGATTGTTACCTTTGGAACCTGGCATTCCTTGTGATTTTATTGCAAGTGGCTGGTGGAGGTCCTGCAGCAGCTAAAAAACCAAATGCTCATAAACCAGTTGTGGGGCACACAACTGGATCAGGTGAGTGTACACCTATAGATAAACTCATACAGACAGTGTCACTAGTGATAGGGCACTATTGCGCCTCTTGTCTCCCCCTTTTCGTATTTTTACAGTTAAAGTATGTGTGTGTTTGACTTTCTAGTCCAGTCAAGGTAATCACCAGGTGATAAAGCCTTTAGTTTCAGTAAACACTAGCACACACTGATAAGAGAGAAGCACAGTTGCCTTTTATTTTTTTTAAGGCTGCCTTCACATTTGCGTTTGTGTGTGCGTGCATATGGCATGCAGATGCAAACGCAGCCATATTAATGTGAACGTAGCGGAGAATCTCCCCATGCGTTCACATTAGTATGCAGCCTGGCCAGCCAATCAGCTGTCTCAGGGGCGGCCGGGAGGTGGAGATCAGCGGTGGAGATCTCCTCCTCCCGGCACAGCTGCTTTCCCACCGGTGTCGGCGCGGGAGATTTGAAGATACAGCTGATCTGACAGCTGTTTAAATCTCCCGCGCCGACACCGAATAGGTGATATCAGTGCAGGAGATAAACAGCTGATCGCAGCTTCAAATCTCCCACGCCGACCTCACCTATTCGGTGTTAGCGTGGGAGATTTAAACAGCTGTCAGATCAGCTGTATCTTCAAATCTCCTGCGCTGACACTGGCGGGAGAGCAGCAGTGGCTGTAGCTGATCTCCTGGTGGCCGCCGTGCACTGAGAGAGATTTCAATGAGATCCGCAGCGTTCTCCTGCGCTGTCATGGGGAGGACACTGTGGATCCATTGCCTTCAATGCATGGTTTGTGCGCTTGCGGACACTTGCAGATAAAACAAGCGCCCGCGAACTCACAAAAAATGCAACATGCTGCGTTCAGAGTGCGCTCGGAGGGCGCAAAAATTGTGTGAATCCGAACGCAAATGCAACCGAACGCAGGCACATGTGTTCCCATGTAAGGGTGCTTTCACATTAGCGTTCCCCTCCTCAGCGTTCTGCGGAGGGGAGTCGCAATGTAAGCGCAGCACCGCAAGTCCCTATCTTTATAATGGGAGCGCACGGTGCTGCGCTTGACTGCGCATGACCGTGCGCACCCATTCACTCCCATTTGTAATCTGTGCGCAGGCGTAAGCCTGCGCACAAATCACCCAGTCTTGTCTGCACAAGAAATTCAACATGTTGCATTTCTTGTGCGGACAAGACTGGGTGATTTGTGCGCAGGCATCCGCCTGAACACAGATTACAAATGGGAGTGAATGGGTGCGCACGGTCATGTGCAGTCAAGCGCAGCACCGTGCGCTCCCATTATAAAGATAGGGGCTGGCTGTGCTGCGCTTACATTGCGACTCCCCTCCGCAGAACGCTGCGAGGGGAACGCTAATGTGAAAGTAGCCTTAAACATAGGAACGCAGTGCGCAAGCGTTTGGCTGCGTTCTGTACGCTGCGCTTGCAAACGCAAATGTGAAGGCAGACTAACCCTTATAGCATGCTGTCCTCAGTTTACACAGCAAAAACCTGCTGACAGATTCGTTTTCCTTTAATAATGATATAACACATGTGCCAAAAGACTTCAGATGGAGTTGGAGCTTATTTTTAGTTTTAATTTCGGCCCTGTATCTCTTTGTCCTTATGGATCCTGAAAATGGTGAGAAACTGAAACAGAAAGTATTAGTGGGAGCTGGGCGAATTCTCAGTGAGTATACAGATGGAAGAATGCTAAGTCATACTGTAGATGCACCACAATCACCAGCACTTACCGGGGTCACTGCAAACTGCATGAAGAGACAGGAGACATCGAGGGCCGTCAGCAGATAGGTGACCCTGATCACCCGATCCCGTGA
Source organism: Allobates femoralis (assembly GCA_033576535.1). NCBI lineage: Eukaryota > Metazoa > Chordata > Amphibia > Anura > Aromobatidae > Allobates > Allobates femoralis. The sequence continues at coordinate 50,450,247 of JARQOC010000010.1, read as the reverse complement.
TCTGGGGACCCCCGGATCAGCCGCCATGCCGGAGTGACGGTGCGGTGTGTGCAGAGGACGCGGGGGAGTTCATCAGTCTCAGCTTCTTATAACAATTCCTGTATATTATGTGCAAAGTTCAGAGCGGACTCCTCCTTCACCGCATGGATTACAAGTGCAGCGATTAACCCTTCCTTCCTCCTGCAGCTATATCACTGCAGAAAGAAAATAGGAGCTCCGAGCCTGTAAGACTATGTTCACACAGAACGCAGCTAAACCTGGAGTGGTTTCAAGGATCTCCAGAGTCCCTGACAGGAGATTTGCTGCGTTCAGGTCCTGCGTTTTTATCGCATTGTTTGCGCGTTTTTACTGCGTTTTTGATGCTGTGTTTAGGCCTGTTTCACACTGGCGTTTGCAAACGCCGCCTACCGAACGCAGCCAAACGCTTGCGCACATGCATTCCTATGTTTAACATGGGAACGCATGTGCCTAAGTTTGGCTGTGTTTGCGCTCGGATGCGCACAATTTGTGCACCCTCCGAGCGCACTCTGGACGCAGCCCTGTTGCATTTTTTGTGCAGTTGCGGGCACTTGATTTATCTGTAAGCGCACAAACCACGCATTGAAGTCAATGGATCCGCAGTGTCCTCCGCATGACACCGCAGGAGAACGCTGCGGATCTCATTGAAATCTCTCCCGGTGATCAGCGGCAGCCACCGAGAGATCAGATAAAGCCGCCACTGATCTCCTGCCGGTGTCAGCGAGGAGAAACAGCTGATCTGACAGCTGTTTAAATCTCCCGCTCTGACACTGAATAGGTGATGTCGGCGCCGGAGATTTGAAGCAGCGATCAGCTGTTTCTTGTCTCCTGCACCAATATCACTTATTCGGTGTTGGCGCGGGAGATTTAAACAGCTGTCAGATCAGCTGTGTCTTCAAATCTCCCGTGCTGACACCGGTGGGAAAGCAGCTGTGCTGGGAGGAGGAGATCTCCACCGCTGATCTCCTCCTCCCGGCCGCCCCCGAGACAGCTGATTGGCTGGCTGGGGTGCATAGTAATGTGAACGCATGCAAAGATTCTCCACTGCGTTCACATCAGTATGGGCTGCGTTTGCATCTGCATGCCGTACGCATGCAGACACAAACACAAGTGTGAAACCAGTTAGCCTTTTTGCCATTGTCTGCAGCAAAAACACAGAAAAGATTGGACATGCTCCTTTTTTCCCATCCGCACCAAAACCTAAGGTATTTGACGCTTGCAAAACCAATGTGCGGGCACAGCATGTCTGCGAAACACATTGGTTTTGCTGGGAAGCCCAAACACAAGAACAGATTAGCATACATTACCATAAAACCAAGGTAAAAACACAAGCTGGAAAAGCAGGAAAAATGTCCTGTGGGCACATACCCTAAAGCCCCTGTCTCACATAACGATATCGTTAGGGTACCTTTACACGCCGCAACTTTTGGGGGCGATCGGAGGCAATCTAACACACGCGTGCACATTTTTTATGGTCGCCTCAGATCGCCGAATGCGCTTTTACACGCCGCAGTTTCACCTTCAATCCAAGGCGACGTATTGCCCTGGAAGTCGCCACCCCAACAGCGGGAAACATCCGGTAGACTCCCGTCGCCGCTTCACAGGCCGCAATCTCCAAAGGAATGTGGGCGTACATGTTCAGCGCACCGCGAACATAGGCGTGACAAATTGATTTACACCGCGCCCCAAACACGCTGATTAGACAACGCAATAGCGTCATGATTGGGCAGCCTGCACTGGAAGGCTGGCTAATACGTGATGCCATTGCCATTGTGTGGTGGTGAATGGACAGCTGTTCATACATGGCGCGGTGTCAAGTTACAGCCAATGGGAACACAGTAGCCACCACCAATCATCGCTGACGGGGCGCAGTCTCTAGCACGATGTGGCACGCCTCCGGGAAATCACTAGGCAACGCAGATTCCATCACTATCGCCCATTCACACTCCAAAACCAGGGCAATTCACCTTCATGATTGCCTCTGATTTTGGAGCAGTGCTGTGAAATCGGAACCAGGCGCAACCTTTTTTATCGCCGCCAAATTCCCCAATTACACGCCGCAATAAGGAGGCAATTTGGCGGCAATACTTCCAGCGAGAAATATCGCCGCCAAATTTGTTTCCTGTGGTTGCGGCATGTAAAGGTACCCTTAGAGAGATCGTTGTAACTGTGACATTACAAAACGATCTCTCTAGCGATGTCGTTATGTGTGACACTTAGTAGCGATCAGGCCCCTGCTGAGAGATCGCTGATCGCTGCAAAATGCTCTGGGTCATTTTTGGATCGTTGGTTTCCCGCTGGTCAGCAAGCATCACTGCGTGTGATAGTGAGAGACCAGCGATCAGCGATCTCACAGTCTGGTAACCATGGTAAACACCAGGTATCTAGGCAGCGCGCGCTGTTTACCATGGTTACCAGCGTCCTCCCTGCTTAGCACTGCCTGTAAGCAGGGAGGATGCTGGTAACTATGATAAACAGCGGGTATCCAGGCAGCGCGCGCTGCCTGGATTCCCGCTGTTTATCATAGTTACCAGCGTTCTCCCTACTTAGCGCTGCCTGTAAGGCAGCACTAAGCAGGGAGGATGCTGACATCGCCTTCAGCGATGTGGGAGGTGGCTCCCATGGCCCTGATTGCTGGGGAGATCTGCCTGTTTGACAGCTCCCCAGCGATCAGGTAACGACGCTCCAGCGATCCCGGCAGGTCGTTATCGCTGTCGGGATCGCTGGAGCGGTCGTTATGTAAGACAGGGCCTTAAGGTTATGTGTTTTTTTCTGCAGCCCAAATCTGTTTTCTTGGCAGTAAAAAAACTGTATCCAAAATTTGGTGTCATTTGTCTACAGTACAGGATTAATAAAATTAGCTTCTACGGGTGTGATCCGATGCTTGGCTGTCCATGTATACCGGACAGCCCCGGACCAGATTTTGGCCCCATAGTATCCTGTGGGGCCGGATGGCAGCTCTCTGCCATCCGGTTTCTATCTCTCCCGGAGAATCCAGGAGAATTCAGATTTTTCTCACAGACACAAAAACGTTGCTTGCAGGAAATCTCCCCTAATTGCCTTCTCCTGGATCCTCCAATCCGGCGCTCCCTAACATGGGAGCCTATGGGGCCTCATTGCCCCGATCCGGGAGGATTCGGGAACTGGACACCTGCGGCTGCACACCGCTGTTATTTCAGGACCGCGGTCCTGAATTATCAGCAGCGTGAGCTGCGTGCGGCTGCACACCGGACCAGAGGGCATATTAACCCTCCGGTTCTGTGTGCTGATCCGGTCCAGGGCTGTCAGGTTCACCCTGACAGCCACGGATCGGATCACATCCGCAGTATGAAGGCAGCCGAACACTTCACCCTTACCCTAACACCTAGCACCTACCAATAACACCTAATCGTAATACCCCAAACCCCAACACCTGACCCTAACCCCTGACCGTTACCTTAACACCTAACCCTAACACAAATCCTTACCCTAACTTCAACACCTAACCCTACACCTAACCCCTTACCCTAAGACCCCTAACACCTGACCCTAACACATACCCCTAACAGCTAACACTTAACCCTAACACCTAACCCTTACCCTAATGTGGCACCCCACGTAGTCAGGCATCACAGAGGGGTATTGCACCCGTAAAAGAAGTATAGTTGCCCCAGCTGCAAGTGGACCCTAGGTTGGTGGGTGGGCCCCATTCCAGCACTCCCACATTAGCAGAATGGTGGGAGATAGATTCATCTCAGAGGGAACCAAGAGCGGCTAGACGGAGGAGGAGAAGAGTCGGGACAGTTGGAAAAGAGTGTGGAACGGGGCAGAAGGTTTACCCGGATGGATCTATGTTGATTCGGTGGGACGGAGAAAGAGGGTCTTGAGATGATCCTGAAAGAGGGCACCCGACTCGAGGAGTCTGGGCCCTAGAGAGAAAGGGAGAACCCCAGCGTGGAGCAACCATACTTCAGGGGACTCTCCAGTCCCCCATGAGAACGCCGGGCCCGAGGATCCGGCCAAGGTCTATCTTTGCAGTCGGCAACCGGCTGTTGTGGTCTGTTTAACAGCTGCAGCACCCTGCCAGACGGAGTGGTCTGCCTGCTTCCTCACCACGAGGGAAGGGACCCCCAATACTACTTACACTGAGCCATTGGGTATAGACTTATCCTAGGCGGGGAAGAAAGGACACGGGTTCGTCAACTAAGGTACACCACGGGTCCCACCATACTACCTGGGATCCACTTGCAGCCACCTGTAGAGCTACCTGTTACTTTAACAACTAATGCTGAACTGTGGACTCTGTATTTACTACTGAACGTTTACAGTAAAGTACCCGAGAGAAAGAGACTTTGCCTCAGTGTGGTTATCTCCATCAACGTGTTCCCTTTCAGGAATGCTGCCCCAGAGGCCCCAGCTCCACCTGTAGGGAGCTTTGCCATTTCAGCCACATTTCCATCGACCTTCGGAGGACTGTGGCGGTGTTGGTAACCCATCACCAGGTACTACAGGTGGCGTCACATGACAAACTCTTATCCTCTGTAAATAACCCCTTATTGAAGTGTCACCCAGGCCACGGGCTCAGGCGCTGCCACCCGTGACATCCCCCGTGAAAACCGCCACCGAGCCTGATAGCCGAGTACCCCAGGGCCTGGGACTCGATATATCTTTCTGGCGTCACGAACAGGATTTCGTCCCTGGTATTAACAGGTACTGTGTGCCTTGGACATTAGAACCATGCTTAAAATGAACTTTTCCCGCCATTGCTTCGCGCCAAAAATGGGTTCCCGCCATCATTGCAGGAGGCGCCGTAGCCATGTACTAAACACCATGTGCAGGCCCAGGGGTGTGCCTCAGCCCCTAGAAGAAGGAGGGGCCAAAAAGTGTGGCTGCCCCGATTGCCATCAATCAATCAGGGGGGGCGGCCCACAGGCACCCACCCCTCCCTTTGAAGTCTGCACACAGAGCTGCCAGCCACACACCCTTACAAGGTGAGATTGTCCTGTGCTCTCCCGCGCCCTGCCCAGAGGTATGTACACACTGGCAGGTTTTTAACGTAGCATCTAGGGACAGAGTTAGGACTGTCTCTACCAGGGCCCACCGTGAAGTTGGTGAGGCAGCTTACTGTACGTTTTCTGCAAAAACGTATAAACCAAAAGGCCCTGATTTTTGACACGGCACTTGCTATTTATAATTTTTACAGCAGAGCGCCTTTTGTGTGACACTTATACGGTTTTTGCATTGGTTTTCCATCCAGACCCGGGACACAGAGATTCAGACCGAAACCCCTGTAACACCACCGTCTCGTACCAGCAGCTATCTCCGGCTGGAGACACCACGGACGTCCCCTACAGAACCAGATATCGTCATTGAAGCTGAGGAGGATGAGACTGACTTCGATGAACCGGAGGACGTATAAGGAGCCTCAGGAGGGAGCACCCCAGAAGCTACATGGTGGATCGCATGGCAGCGGCAGCAGTGAGGAACCCCTACCACTGTGAGCTCAGCGGAGACCAGAGCGTTATCTCCATCAACCTATTCCCTTTCAGGTGACCCATCACCAGGTACTACAGGTGGCGTACCCGAGTACCCCAGGGCCTGGGGCTCAACACTAACACCTAACCGCATCCCCTAAACCTAATTCCTTACCCTAAAGGCCCTGTCTCACACAACGACATCGCTAACGAAATAGTTATAATGTCACAGATTTTGTGACGCCACAGCGATCCCGCTAATGATGTCGTTATGTGTGACGCGCACCAACAATCTGGCCCCTGCTGTGAGATCGTAGATCGCTACACACTGCTCTGGGTCATTCCTGCGTCGTTGCGCTCCTGCTGGGAGCGCTACATCGTTGTATTTGACAGAGATAATGAGCAATGATCTCAATGTAATGACCTCGGTATACTCTGGATCGTTGCTAAAGTTGTTTTTCACATCGCTGGTAAGATGCCTGTTTGACATCTTACCAGCAATGTGTAAACGACGCACCAGCGATCTCTGCAAATCGTTATCGTTATCGGGATCGCTGATACGTCATTATGTGAGACAGGGCCTTAAAGGTACCGTCACACGCGGCAACATTGCATGCAATTTCACTGTCAATTTGCTGGTTGCAGTGAAATCATGGACACATTGTTCTATTTTGTTTCCATATACAAATGGAACAATGTGTCCATGATTTCACTGCAACCAGCAAATTGACAGTGAAATTGATAGCAATATTGCCGCATGTGACGGTACCTTAACACCTAACCTCTAAAGGTACCTTTACACGCCGCTACTGGAGGATGGATACAACCCGCTACTTCACGTGCACGAGCACGCCCAAACGGTTACAAACAGGAAACGCACCACCTTTACACGCCGCCACAAGGTGCGCTACGCTACGCTACATCTACAGCTAGATACATCAGCGGGTGTCTCAAGTAGCCATCTGTAGCTCATCTTACCTCATTTACACACCGCTACAACCAGCTAATATGGGCGGACCTGGTGCAGCAGGGACAGCACATAGGCGTGCCACAATTGTGGAGTACGAGACGTCCGTACGCTGATAGGACAAAGCACAGGGGCGGAACTACACTGGTGCAGCTGGTGCAGCTGCACCAGGGCCCCGACCGGCTGGGGGCCCCTTCAAGCCTGGGGGGGGCCCCCAGCCGACCCCCGCAAGCCGCCGCCAGAGGAGAGGAGGGTCAGGCAAGGGAAGCAGAGAGCTTCCTGCTTCCTCTGCCTGATCCCGCCCCTCCTCTCCTCTGCTCCTCCGGCTCCTAGAACACTTCGCGCAGCTCCCAGGTAGGAGAGCATCGCGCGTGTGGCTCAGTGCGGCCCCCAGCGGCACCCTCCCCCCCCCTTTCCAGGCCGCGCTGACGGCCGGCGGAACCCCTCCCCCCCGGGCCGCGCCGACGGCCAGTAGCCCCGCCCCCGGGCCGCGCCGACAGCCAGTAGCCCCGCCCCCCGGTCCTCTCCTGCACCAGGGCCCCCGGGGGTGACGGTCCGCCCCTGACAAAGCAATAACATCATGATTGGGCAGGCATCGCAGGAGGCTGATTAATGCATGACGCCCGAGCAATTGTGTAGTGTGACTGGTCAGCTCCTTCAATATGCCGCCCTATGCAGCGTCTACCAATCGTAACGCAGGAGCTTCCACCAATGATCGCTGAAGGGGGCGCGGTAACCCGGAGCCAGGGTCACGCCCCAGCTACATAGCATGGTGTAGAAACAACCCTTCTGTTCCTTCTTTACACGCCGATACAGCTCGCTACAATCGGCTTTGTAGCCACCTGTTTCAGAGCAGTGCTCGGAAACAGATGTATCTGTTGCCGGCTGCCTCCTACCGTCTTCACACACCGCTACTACGGGCTATATTGACGACGCAAGCTACAACCGTAGCCTGTAGCGGGTTGTATCCATCCTCCAGTAGCGGCGTGTAAAGGTACCTTAACCCTAACACCTAATCTTAACATCTAAACCTAACCCCTAACGGCCATAAGACAAATGTCGCCTGGTTTTGATTTTACAGCGCTGCTCTAAAATCGAAACCAGGCGACATTTGTCTTATCACCGCCAAATTCCCGAAATACACGCCGCAATAACGAGGCAATTTGGCAGCGATATTTCCAGGAAGAAATATCACCTCCAAAAATGTCTCCCGCGGTTGTGGCGTGAGAAGGTAGCCCAAGTGTATGGCTCAATTGTTATATGCCAGAAGGCAATTTTAAATGTGGATGGCTCAATTTTTGCAGTTAACGCATCTCAATATAGATTACATGTTGTAGATTATTAAAAATAAAGGATTAAAATGAAATCAGAAGTGTAGGTGGTATTCAACTCTGTTTTCATAGTGCTACCTGCACATTCAGTTCTGCTACATCAAGGTGCCTGTTTGCGTCTATTGTTCCTGAATGCTATCCACACATTCAGCTATGCTACATCTTGCCTGACTGCCTACTCTGCTGTGCAACTGTTCTCTGTGTTAGGCGGCCGTCACACTCATCAATATCGGTAGCGATATTGTTAGCGATCACATGCACGCGCGATCGCTAACAATATCGCTCACATCGCTGGTGAGCTGCCACACAGACAGACTCACCAGCGATGTGGGCCAGCGAGATCGCTGGTAACTATGGTACACATCGGGTTACTAGGCACCGCGCGGCGCTTAGTAACCCGACGTTTACCATAGATACCATCTCCCAGCATAGGCTCTGCCGCTGGGAGATCGTTCATCGTGGTGTCACACACCACGATGAAGCAGATTGAACAAGCGTTTATCGCTTGATATGAGCTCCGGCTCCCATATCTGCGATGTCACGATCAAGCGATTTTACATTGTAACATTGCTTGATCGCATGTAGCGATGCACAAACGATATCGCTTAAGCGATCAAAAAGCAGATCACTTAAACGATATCGTGCATTAAATTGTAGCATGTGACGGCCGCCTTATCCACATATCCGGCTGTGAAATAACAATGTACTGGATTACTTGCTCTACTCTAAGTACTGTCTACCCATCCAGCGCTGCTACAATAGTTTCCCTAATTGCCTTCTCAGCTCTTCTGTTCCTGAGTTCTTTACCCACATTCAAATTTTCTGCATAAGGAATGTGCTTGCATACTCACCTTTATGCCCCTTTACATGCAGCTACAGTAACAGGTTTTCCACAGGTAACTTATTGGCTGCAGTGAAATCATGGAGACATGGTTCTATCTTGGTCCTGTGTACAATGGAACTATGTCTCCATGATTTCACTGCAGCCAGTAAGTTACCTGTGGAAACCTGTCACATACTGCGTGTAAAGAGGCCATCAGTGATTCATGGTTTTGTCCGCACACTGGCTCTGCTGCTTCTAGCTCTTCAATCTCTCCTAAGCAATGTGCCATCCAGCATATCCAGCTCTGCAGGTCCTCGCTGTTTCATATATCTTTTATCTAATCCAGCTCTGCTGCATCAATGTGACATGCTCTGTGGGGGCCGTGGGGTACTCGGAGCCGGGTCCCTCTGGTGAATGTTGTCCGGAAAAGGGGATGCCACGGTGGCGTGACCCAGTCCTCGGCCCGGAGCGGTCAATAAAAGGGGGTAGAAGTTCATGAAATATAGGATTTATGGGAGTATAGAGGTTGTTGTTGTGACGCCACTCGTGGTGTTCTGCTATGAATATCTGACACAGTACAGGACCCTCTGGGGATGATGGGATGGCAGCTGTGATGGTTACACTCCCCACTGGTGGAGCAGATCCCCATGGCATCCGGTGTAGAGGGATTTGTGTGATGGAGGGCCAGCAGGGCTGATCTGGCTGCAAGGAGGGATGAGAGCGGCTCACATGCAGGACCCTGCGGCCTGTGCGGCTTATCAGTCTACCGCTCCTCAGGCGAGAAAGGAACAGTCTGACACACACAGTTCTGAGTTCCAAACCCAGTTTACCAAACCCATATACAGCAGAGCCCCATATACAGCAAAGCCCCATATACAGCAGAGCTCCCCCATATACAGCAGAGCCCCCCCATATACAGCAGAGCCCCCCCATATACAGCAGAGCCCCCCCATATACAGTACCCCAGCCCCATATACAGCACCCCCATATACAGCAGAGCCCCCATATACAGCAGAACCCCCCATATACAGTACCCCAGCCCCATATACAGCACCCCCATATACAGAAGAGCCCCCATATACAGCAGAGCCCCCCCATATACAGTACCCCATCCCGTATACAGCACCCCCACATACAGCAAAGCCCACATATACAGAGATTCCCCATATACAGCAGAGCCACCCCATATACAGTACTATACAGTACTCCAGCCCCATATACAGCACCCCCACATACAGCAGAGCCCCATTTACAGCAGACCCCCCCATATACAGTACCTCAGCCCCATATACAGCACCCCCACATACAGCAGAGCCCCCCATATACAGCACCTGGAGTCTGATGAACACAGGGTCACTTGATGCAGAGGTAGAATGACTGCTGGATTGACCAATCATCACGCTCCCTGGCTGGAGGGGGCAGACGCTGAGGAGGCAGAGCCAATTGCTGCTGTACTGAAAGTAAAAGCAGCCAGGAGCCTCCTCCCTCCCCAGTCCCGACCGCAGCTTCTCCAGACAGTCATTGACAGGAGCACGCAGCATGTAATCTGACTGGAGGGGGCGGAGTGCGCCGCTCTGCCGCCCCCTGTCTTCAGGGACTCATCGCCACCTGAGCAGAGCGCTCACATTGGCCCATTGATAATGCGGCCCTGCTTCCGCTTCACTTCAGATTCAGGGTGGATCGCTCACTGCTCATGCCCCTAGGGCTCCCTCTGCAGTCTCCTGTTGCATCGGAACCCAGGACGAGCTTCATCTCTGCTCAAGTCCTCCTGGTCCTTCTCCTTTCACTGCTCCACATTCTGCTTCTCTCCTCGCCTGCCCATGTACTTCCCGTTGTGTTTCCCCTTTGTCTTCTCCCCTACTTCCTGACTGCTCTTCCTAACTTCTCACCCTCCACCTCTCTTCCCACCGTCCCGCTCACTACCTGGGCCCCCCCCTGCAGGGTCCGCCCGCTGTCCCTGGGACCGGGTGTGTTGGGTGCTTTTGTGGGTGTCTGGATTTACCATCCCGTTTACTGAGAACAGTAATCCTACACCCGTGGATTGGGTGTAGTACCCCTCTGTGGTGACCAGACGCCAAAAAATCCTCCTAAACATGTGAACAGAGGCTAAGAACAGGTCAGGTTGTCAGATCATCTTTTCAAAAAAAGAAGACAGAAAAGCACAATGGCTTCCTGACCTGCTGAAGAAGCTGCAGAGGATCAGTCACCAACAGAAAAGTCTATAGCTGATAGAAACTTCATGAAGCATCATGTGCAGCGCAAGATTCAAGGAACGATCATGAACAGACCACTCTAGGGGGCGCTATAAAACAGAGCAAAACGCAGGTGTTGTCACAGATTAACGTGGATAATCCCTTCAAAAGTTGATAAATTTAAAGACCAACAATTTTCACAACTTCTAGGCACCGTAGTGGGCCCAAACGTGGTGCCAACATGCCTCAATATTTAGCTGAACGATCTCCATCAAGTGCATCTTTGAGGAAAATGTTTAGACATATTTTCATTTGGATGAAGTCATAGTAGAAGTTATTTGATTTTCACCAGAATTTCAGTGACATTGATGTTGACCTGATCCTTGGAGTTTCTTGACTTACAGTTGATATATGAGATTTTTCCAATTGAGTCTTAAAAAGATTTTGTCACAAGGAATGGTATAGCGGTAAGTAGGATGGTAAGATGGGCTAAAGGCGATCAGGGGAGCTAGTCTGACCCTTGCACTAGGGTCCCTGGCTCACCCTGCCCCCAGAGGTACCTCTGAAGGTGAGGTGGGCTGGGTTGCCACCCTTCTATACTCTATTCTCTTTCTATTCTATTCTTTATGGTATATTCTTTTTCCCAATTGCAGATTTCAGCTCACCCCAAAGATTTTCCATGGGATTGAGGTCAGGACTCATTGCTTCCATTGTTCCATTTTTCTTTTTCCACCATTCCTATGAACTTTTGGATGTTGCTTTGGGTCATTGTTTTGCTGGAGAACCCATGATCTTCGACTCAAACGAAGCTTTCTTATATTGGGTTGAACATTTCTCTCTAAAATCTCTTGATAATTCTTTGATTTCATGATTCCTGTGATATGATTAAGGCCTTCAGTACCAGATGCAGCAAAGCAACCCCACATCATCATGGATCCTCCACCATGCTTAACTGCTAGTAGGTTGTTCTCTTCCCTATAAGCTTTATTGTGCCGTCTGTAAACAAACTGTTGCTTGGTGTCAAAAAGGTCTATTTTTGTTTCATCCATAGATTATTTTCCCAGAAGGATTGTGGTTTGTCTTGGGCAAAGATCAGAAGTTTCTTTTGATGTCTTTTCCTCAGCAATGGTTTCTTCCTTGGTCCCCACCCATAAAGCTCTGCTTGGTTTAATGTTCGGCATATGGTTCTTCTTGAAACCATGACCCCAGACCGTTCCAGGTTGGCCTTCATGTCTTTGGATGTTTGGTGTTTTTTCCACCATTGTCAATTTTCCTCTTTCGCCCATGTCCAGGGAGATTCTTGACAGTTCCATGCTTGGCAAACCTCTTAATAACATTGCACACTGTTGAAAGTTACCAATTTTTTTGGAGGTGGCCGTACACCCTTTTGATTCTATTATTTGCTAATAATAGCAGTTCTGATGTCCTCAGACAGCTCCTTTGTCTTCACCATTGTGACATAGGAACAGGGCCTAACATGTGGCTTTTTAAAACATTAAAGTCATTATTTTTTGGCTATTTCAAGTCACATGGGCACCGACAATTTATCACAGGTAATTCTCATTTGTGATTTACCACAAGGGAGTCACAATATGTTTCCATACTAATGTAATGTAAAGGGGCCAAGACCAGAGTTGCAGCAGCTTTAGTTATTTGTATGTTCCATTGTTTTATGTTGTAAATTGTTATTTATCACTTGCACTTTTGTCTTTAACACGAGTCTATAAAAAAAGATGTTTCACTTGGTTCATTTTTTCAGGAGATTATCCACATTATATGCTCAAACTTCATGGTGCCAACAACGATGAGCAGGACTGTAGAATGGTCATGGTCTGACGCTCAGAAACCCCACTGATCAGCTGTTTTCAGCTTTGGGGTCAAAACTGCACAGCCCCATTCAGAACTGCGCAGCCCCAATCTGAACTGCACAGCCCCATTCAGAACTGCACAGCCCCAATCAGAACTGCGGCTCAGTTCACATACTTCAGTAGGAGCTGAGCTGCTGCTTTCAGCATCAAACACTAAACAATGAATATTAAAAGTGACCCTTGCCAACCCCTTTAAGTCAGAATCTCGATGGTTGTATTTTGTATTCTTGCCACTAGAGGTCGCTGCAGCACTTACTCCAGTCAGTGTAATTGTATTCTGAGAGTTCGTTTAAGGTCTAGCTCCACATCTATATTGTTTTGAGCCATTTCCTGCAATCAGGGGCGTAACTACAACAGGTGCAGGGGTTGCGATCGCACCCAGGCCCTGCAGCCCAGGGGCCCCCAAAAGTCCCTTTGGCCCACAGAAAAAGACTGATACTATTAAAGAGTTGCAATAATTGGGGGCCCTGTTGGAGCTTCCACATCCGGACCCCAGGGCCTAAAGTTACGCCACTGCCTGCAATCAATCAATCAATCAATCAATATACAGTTAGGGCCAGAAATATTTGGACAGTGACACAAGTTTTGTTATTTTAGCTGTTTACAAAAACATGTTCAGAAATACAATTATATATATATAATATGGGCTGAAAGTGCACACTCCCAGCTGCAATATGAGAGTTTCCACATCCAAATCGGAGAAAGGGTTTAGGAATCATAGCTCTGTAATGCATAGCCTCCTCTTTTTCAATCCATCAGAGAGATAGCAGACATGCTTGGAGTAGCAAAATCAACAGTTGGGTACATTCTGAGAAAAAAGGAATTGACTGGTGAGCTTGGGAACGCTAAAAGGCCTGGGCGTCCACGGATGACAACAGTGGTGGATGATCGCCGCATACTTTATTTGGTGAAGAAGAACCCGTTCACAACATCAACTGAAGTCCAGAACACTCTCAGTGAAGTAGGTGTATCTGTCTCTAAGTCAACAGTAAAGAGAAGACTCCATGACAGTAAATACAAAGGGTTCACATCTAGATGCAAACCATTCATCAATTCCAAAAATAGACAGGCCAGAGTTAAATTTGCTGAAAAACACCTCAAGAAGCCAGCTCAGTTCTGGAAAAGTATTCTATGGACAGATGAGACAAAGATCAAAATGTACCAGAATGATGGGAAGAAAAAAGTTTGGAGAAGAAAGGGAACGGCACATGATCCAAGGCACACCACATCCTCTGTAAAACATGGTGGAGGCAACGTGATGGCATGGGCATGCATGGCTTTCAATGGCACTGGGTCACTTGTGTTTATTGATGACATAGCAGCAGACAAGAGTAGCCGGATGAATACTGAAGTGTACCGGGATATACTTTCAGCCCAGATTCAGCCAAATGCTGCAAAGTTGATTGGACGGCGCTTCATAGTACAGATGGACAATGACCCCAAGCATACAGCCAAAGCTACCCAGGAGTTCATGAGTGCAAAAAAGTGGAACATTCTGCAATGGCCAAGTCAATCACCAGATCTTAACCCAATTGAGCATGCATTTCACTTGCTCAAATCCAGACTTAAGACGGAAAGACCCACAAACAAGCAAGACCTGAAGGCTGCGGCTGTAAAGGCCTGGCAAAGCATTAAGAAGGAGGAAACCCAGCGTTTGGTGATGTCCATGGGTTCTAGACTTAAGGCAGTGATTGCCTCCAAAGGATTCGCAACAAAATATTGAAAATAAAAATATTTTGTTTGGGTTATGTTTATTTGTCCAATTACTTTTGACCTCCAAAAATGTGGAGTGTTTGTAAAGAAATGTGTACAATTCCTACATTTCCTATCAGATATTTTTGTTCAACCCTTCAAATTAAACGTTACAATCTGCACTTGAATTCTGTTGTAGAGGTTTAATTTCAAATCCAATGTGGTGGCATGCAGAGCCCAACTCGCGAAAATTGTGTCACTGTCCAAATATTTCTGGCCCTAACTATATATATATATATATATACACACACACACCTCTGGCAAAAATTAAGAAACCACTACGCAATTTTCAGTTTCTCTGATTTTTCTCTTTATAGGTATATTTTTGAATAAAATGTACATTGTTCTTTTGTTCTTTTATTTCATAAACTACTGACAACCTGTCTCCGAAATTCAAAGCTAAAAATTTTGTATTTATTTGCAGCAACTGAGAAGTCGTCAAAATAATTAAAAAGAAACATCAGACCTCAAATAAAGCAAAAAAATCAAGTTCATATTCATTTAGAACAACAATACTCATGTTTTAACTCAGGAAGAGTTCAGAAATCAATATTTGGTGGAATAGCCATGATTTTGAATCACAGCCTTCATGTGTCTTGGCAGCTTTCCACCAGTCTTTCACACTGCTTGTGGGTGACCTTATGACACTCCTGGAACAAACATTCAAGCAGTTCTTTGTTTGATGGCTTTTGACTATCTTCCTCTTGATTACATGGCAGAGGTTTTCAATGGGGTTCAGGTCTGGAGATTGGGCTGGCCATAACAGGGTCTTGATGTGGTGCTCCTTCATCCACACATTGATTGATCTAACTGTGTGGCATGGAGCATTGTCCTGCTGAAAAAACAGTCCTCAGAGTTGGGGAACATTGCCTGAGCAGAAGGAAGCAAGTGTTTTTCAAGGATAACCTTATATGCGGCTTGATTCATACGTCCTTCGCAAAGATTAACCTGCCCAATTCCAGTCTTGCTGAATCCTCCCCAGATCATCACCGATCGTCCAAATTTCACAGTGGGTGCAAGACACTGTGGCTTGTACGTCTCTCCAGGTCTCTGTCTAACCATATAAACAACCAGGTGTTGGGCAAAGCTGAAAATTAGACTAATCAGAGAATATTACCTTACTCCAGTCCTCTATGGTCCAATCCTTACGGTCTTTGACAAACTTCAGTCTGGCTTTCCCTTGCTTCTCATTGATGACCTCACTCAAGACCTTTCTTTACAATTCCTTTGGCATGGTTAAAAGTTAGTTTTTCATTCAAATTACTTTTGGGCTGTTCCTAGCACATCTTTTGCCATCCAGCTTGTCCTATTGCAAGAGGATTGTGAAGATCACAGCAGTGTTTTTAATACTTTCCCTCCTTAAATAAAGTTTGGTTCAGGTGATCACCTAATCAGAAGCACATTAAGTAGAATGAGGTGTACCTTGGCTGGAATTCAGCTGACACTGAATGGAACGGCTGTCAGGGGGCCCCAAAAGTCCCTTTGGCCTAGAGAAAAAGACTAATGCCATTAAAGATTTGCAATAATTGGGGGCCCTGTTGGAGAATTAGCATCAGGGCCCATGAGCTTCAAGTTATGCCACTGTATATATCTATATATAAATGTGTATAGTACATATATATATATATATATATATATATATATATATATATATATATATGTAAAAAAATAGGAACAGCACAACAATACCTTACAGTGGTGCACACTTTTTCAGACACCCCAATGTCCTTATGTAATAGTAGAAAAAAGAAAAAACAGCACCAAAAATAATAGTGATGTGGACTCCTTTATTGCCTAGTGGCGTGGCAACGTTTCAGATATAACAATCCTTTTTCAAGCAGTGAGTCTGTATCAAACACACAGTCTTAGAGAGTGCACATACAATAAACTTCAATCAATCAATTTCCCATAAAATCATATATTAAGTGCTCATATATCTTATACTTATAAAGGTCTAGGTGCTGCACCATGTATAGAAACTTTCATATATACACATGGTTCTCAGATATGAATGTGTCCAGCATAAAGTGCAATAAAGTGCTAATTGCTTTTAGCACTTTATTGCACTTTATACTGGACACATTAATATCTGAGAACCATGTGTATATATCAAAGTTTTTATACATGGTGCAGCACCTAGACCTTTGGTCGGTACCATTTAATGAAGCTGCCAGATGAGCAGCTGTGAGGCGTCGATTTCTCAAACTAGAGACTCTAATGTACTTGTCTTGTTGCTCAGTTCTGCAGCGGGGCCTCCCACTTCTCATTCTACTCTGGTTAGAGCCTGTTTGTAGGAAATATTCAGTTTCTTGGCAAGTTCTCACATGGAATAGCCTTAATTTCTAACAACAAGAATAGACTGTCGAGTTTCACATTAAAGTTCTCTTTTTCTGGCCATTTAGAGAGTTTCATAGAACAAACAAATGTAATGCTCCAGATTCTCAACTACAGTAGCTCAAAAGAAGGTAAATTTTATAGCTTCTCTAATCAGCCAAACCGTTTTCAGCTGTGCTAACATACTTGTGAAAGGGTCTTCTAGGGTTTTCTAAACATCCATAAGCCTTCTTAGGCTGGATTCACACTGCAGTTTTTTCCCTGATCAGGTTCGATCAGGTTTATGTGCCAAAACCAGGAGAGGAACTTGCAGAGAAAAACTATAATTGAAAGATTGACACCTGTTCTGAGTTTTGGAGACGCTCCTGGTTTTGACACACAAACCGGATGGAACCTGATCAGGGAAAAAACTGCAGTGTGAAACCAGCCTAACACAGTTAGCAAACACAATGCACCATTAAACAGTGTAGTAGTGGTTGTTGGAAATGGGCCTGTATACACCTATGTAGATATTGCACTAAAAAACAGACGTTTGCAGCTAGAATAGTCATTTACCACATTAACAATGTAAAGAGTGCATTTCTGATTAATGTAATGTTAGCTTTATTGAAAAAAAAGTGCTTTTCTTTCAAAAATACGGAAACTTCTAAATGACCCCAAACTTTTGAACGGTAGTGTATATATATATATACATATATATATGCTCCTATGTACAAGAATATAACTACTATAGTACTTCCCTCTATGTACAATAATATGGCTGTATATATGTACATATGTCAGGCTATTTAAACCATTACATCATTCATGGATAATATATTAGACATACAATGTTAAGGCTGGGTTCACATTTGCTTTCGGAACGCAGCGTAACAGAATGCAGCCAAACACATGTGCACTGCGTTCCTATGTTTCACATGGGAACGCATAGTAGATGAATTTGGCTGCGTTCGGTTGCGGTTGCGTTCGGATGCACATAATTTGTGCACCCTCCTCCAAACGCAACGTTGCATTTTTTGTGCATTCACAGGCGCTTGTTTTATCAGCAAGCGCACAAACAATGCATGGATCTCAATGGATCCGCAGTGTCTTCCGCATGACAGGAGAACGGTGCGGATCTCATTGAAATCTCTCCCGGTGGCCAATCAGCGATCTCGGCGGCGGCCGGGAGGAGGAGATCTCTGCCACTGATCTCCACCTCCCAGCTGCCTCTGAGATCGCTGATTGGCTGGCCGGGCACCATACTGATGTGAATGCATGCGGACATTCTCCGCTGGGTTCACATCAGTATGGCAGTGTTTGCCCTGTGTTTGCGTCTGCATACCCTCCACATGCAGACACAAACGCAAATGTGAAGGCAGCTAAGTTTGTCATTTTGGCATTGTTCACACTCAATTTGCGTTTTTTTAGCACTCTTAAAAGCACTTGCGTTTTTTTAAGAGTGCTTAAAAATGTCCCTTGTGTGTCTGAAAGGATTTGCCACGTTTTTGGACTTAGTCATTTTTTCACCAAAAACGCAGGCAAAAACGCAAGCGTTAACGCAGGGTGCATAAATGTGCCTTTTAAAAACGCATGTGTTTCCCATAGGGCCCCCATGTTAAAAAAACGCATGTGTGTTTTTTTCAAAAACGCATGCGTTTTTTTTAACATGGGCCCCTATGGGAAACGCATGCGTTTTTGAATGGCACTAAAAGGTACTAATGTACCATGCGTTTTTGCATGCGTTTCCCATAGGGCCCCATGTTAAAAAACGCATGCGTTTTTGGAAAAACGCACATGCGTTTTTTTACAGCACCCAAAAAGGCTGCATGCAGCGTTTTTTGGACTAGGGGTAAAAAACGCAAATGGAGCTGAAAAACGCAGCTACACTCAAATGTACCCTGCATTTACGCACCTGCGTTTTTTTTAACAGCCCAAAAACACAGAGATGGTCAAAAAAACGCATGTGTGTCAACATGGCCTTTGATAGAAGAACAAATCTGCAGATAAAGTATTGATCACAGGAATCCTCAGCGATCAACTGTAATCTACTGGACCCTGCCAGTAAATGTTTAATTTCCCTTTAGCACCCCCAGAGGATTAATAAGGTATTGCAATATGATGCATGGATATGATCGCTCTTCCATGCTTTCTCCGCTCCAGATTTGGGGACCTTCTTTTATTTACTGAATGCAATAAATTATTAGGTGTTTTACAAACACTGCAGAGAACAATTCCTTTGTCCGGCTGAGTTGCGGCGCTCTCCCTCCACCTATATCAAGCTCAGTAATTCATTCCAGATTGAATTTCTCATATGACTCACAATAGTATATCAGGCTGTTTTATATAAACTCCAATTTAAAGGGGAAGCGCGCCTCTTTTTTGTCCTTCTGCCTGTGAACACACAATGGGAACTATACAGAATCATGGAAGAAATCATCGACTGCGCGACACCTGGGCCCACAAGAAAGATCCATAAAAGCCAACAACAATGGGGCGACCATTGCTAAGAAACCCCAGGGGTAATAAAGCTTATCTGCATTCACCACCGGGATCACAGCAAAAGGGAATCCATAGAATTTAATCTTTGGGTCTGGCAGCTTTTCAGATATGACCTTCCTTCATCAACCGTGAGGGGGAGGGGGACGAGGGTTCTCCTTTGTCTGAATCATTACTGAACGTTAATACATTCTGAGTCCTGGGTCTGTCACTGTTCATCATATCTAATGTATCCAACACCTTCATATATAAATAACTACACATTGGGATTCTTTTTTTCATTTGACATTTTGCTTTACTGGACTTGGATTTCTTTCCAAAAGAAATGAAAATTAGCCTTATGAAATATTTATTAACATATTTTTTTTTACAAGAATACTAGTACTATAATACTGCCCCTATGTACAATACAACTACTATAAGACTGCCCCTATATACAATATAACTACTATAATACTGCCCCTATGTACAATACAACTACTATAATACTGCCCCTATGTACAAGAATATAACTACTATAATACTGCTCCTATGTACAAGAATATAACTACTATAATACTGCTCCTATATACAAGAATATAACTACTATAATACTGCCCCCTATGTACAAGAATATAACTACTATAATACTGCCCCTATGTACAAGAATATAACTACTATAATACTGCTCCTATATACAAGAATATAACTACTATAATACTGCCCCTATGTACAAGAATATAACTACGGTACTATAATACTGCTCCTATGTACAAGAATATAACTACTATAATACTGCTCCTATGTACAAGAATATAACTACTATAATACTGCTCCTATATACAAGAATATAACTACTATAATACTGTCCCTATGTACAAGAATATAACTACTATAATACTGCTCCTATGTACAACAATATAACTACTATAATACTGCCTCTATATACAAGAATATAACTACTATAATACTGCTCCTATGTACAAGAATATAACTACTATAATACTGTCCCTATATACAAGAATATAACTACGGTACTATAATACTGTCCCTATGTACAAGAATATAACTACTATAATACTGCCCATATGTACAAGAATATAACTACTATAATACTGATCCTATGTACAAGAATATAACTACTATAATACTGCCCCTATGTACAAGAATATAACTACTATAATACTGCCCATATGTATAAGAATATAACTACTATAATACTGCCTCTATGTACAAGAATATAACTACTATAATACTGCTCCTATGTACAAGAATATAACTACTATAATACTGCCCTATGTACAAGAATATAACTACTATAATACTGATCCTATGTACAAGAAAATAACTATTATAATACGGCCCCTATATACAAGAATATAGCTACTATAATACTGCCCTATGTACAAGAATATATCTACTATAATACTGATTCTATGTACAAGAATATAACTACTATAATACTGCCCCTATATACAAGAATATAACTACTATAATACTGATCCTATGTACAAGAAAATAACTATTATAATACGGCCCCTATTACAAGAATATAACTACTATAATACTGCTCCTATATACAAGAATATAACTACTATAATACTGCTCCTATGTACAAGAATATAACTAATATAATACTGCCCCTATGTACAAGAATATAACTACTATAATACTGCTCCTATGTACAAGAATATAACTACTATAATACTGCCCCTATGTACAAGAATATAACTACTATAATACTGCTCCTATATACAAGAATATAACTACTATATTACCGCCCCCTCTTTACTATGCAGTCTGATTTACATTAGTATATCCATGATGATGTATAACGCCCCAGTTTCCTCTTACATTGTGACTCTACAATAATACGCGGCGGTGCTGCCCGTAGACGCCGTTCCTGGAGGCTTTGTGGTTGGCATTATTGGTGCACATTTTGGTGGCTCACGGGGGTCTAGAATGCTTTAATTTGCTGACAAAGGCTCCTTTGCAGGTCAAGGAGATGGCACACTCGTCTCTCTGCTCCTCCACATCCGCTTTTGTCAGGCTCCTACCCCTCATGCCAGATGGCCAAAAAATGCTAATTTACCCCCTTTTTTTTTCTAATTGAATTGATGAGACTGTGCTGGGACTGCGGCATTGAAATAAGAGTCTGGGGCACCTTTGTGAGTGACACGCACACTGGGCACTGCATGGCGGTGCCCGTCTGGGCGAACACCATAGGGTAAACTCATTTTACCTTAAATGATGTATAGAATCTTGGGAGGGAGGAACGTTCCATATTGACCTACAATGTACATCGCCTTTAATCCAGCAAGATAGCGAGGATCGTTTTAATCTATGTTAAAGTTTCATTTCAGGCTGGTGAATTGTATGTTTTCCCATGGATGTAATGTAAACCGGAATATTTAGCCCCTTATTGATGGTAGAAATACATGTACATGTATAGTGGCTAAACATATGGAGCTCATCCAACTTCGGTGTTCAACATTGGATCCGATCTAATGGACGAATACTGGACGTGTGGACTCAGCCGTAGCACATGTGCCGTTCAGGTCTCTGGAAAGTTGGATAGGCCACTAAATGAAAGAATCTTCCAGTTCTGCTAGAAGGAGCAGGATAGGATTTCGGTTACATCTGCAGCTGATCAATACTTCCACCCGATGACTGATCAGCGGCAGCCTCATTGGCCATGGCTGGCAGATGGCAGCGGAGCCGCCTAGTGCTATTGTCCTGTCCCTTGGATCAATATGTAGTGAAAGGGTGGCAGCCATTAACCCATGCTGCGGTATTGACTTTGTCTCCTTTCTATAGCTGATCATAGGTTAATGATAGCTCGGGGGGGTGTCAGAAGCATCCGCAACACAATAGGTGGACGGATTACCACTGGCAAGCCATTCACTGCCAGTCGTTCTAAACTCCAGTCCTCAGGAGCCACAAACAGGTCAGGTTTTAAGGATTTCTTTAGTATTGAAATCATCTCCTGTGCAGGTAATTAAACTATCACCTGTGCAATGCTAAGGAAATCCTGAAAACATGCTCCTGAGGACTGGAGTTGAGAATCACTGCATTAAGCAATGTCCTATACCCACAGCCTGCAGCTCTCCAGCTGGTGTGCAACTACTACAACTCCCAGCATGCCCGAATAGCTTTGTGACGATCACTTCCATTATGTCTTGTATACAGAATTCATATCCTCTCTACTCTGGGACGATTTTCTCCTAGGCTCATTATTCATTATCGCCACCTACTGGGTGTATGAGCTGACATTTGAAGTAGGGGAGGGGAGTTGACAACCGCTCAGTGCATTATTCTGGTACACATCAGGGTTGTCACTTGTGATTGTCCTGATCCATAAATACAATCTATTACTGTATTATGTATATGGAAGTGTTGCCCCATGGAATCACCTAATTAGAAGGGACCCGGGCGGTCCAAAATTTCTTAAAAGGCACCCTTAATGAAAATTCTATTCAAACGTTTGTGCCACTTGACCAGATGTCATCAGTAGAGACACAGGTAGCAAGTGTTCAATTTTTCTGCACCCCCACAGGAGAAAAGAGGTATTGCACAGAAATCTATAAGGCATAGTGGGTCATTCAGAGAGGAAGACTCTTTTTGCAGCCATTCTAGCTAATAGATGAAGATCCTAAACAGCAGATCCCATCCATTGCAACTGACACGCCCCTCCAGGCCTTAGGATACTCAGATCCGAGCTTTCTTGAGCCTTCACCTTCACGGGGATCACAGGGACCGAGACCCAGCTCTGTGACCCCGGTGGTGTCATTAAAAGTTTGGTGTCAGTGGCTCTCTTTCCTGGGGGTAGGGATCTGGCGTGGCGGGTTCATTCTGTGCACGGATGACTGGACCTGGGGATACTAGTGTTTTTATGTGACGCCACCCGCAGGTTGCGGCTATATCTGGCCGCTGCTGCTCGACAGTCCTCCTAGGGGGTTGATGGTTGGGAGGCAGCAATGTTATTAAGCCATCTACAGCAGGGGCCTCAAACATGCGGCCCGAGGGCCGCATGCGGCCCCTGGGGCTTCACTATGCGGCTCGCGGCACCTTGGACAACTTAACGATGTATCGCCCCAGTGCAGGGGGCCGCTGCAGTCCCCGCTGTGTGATGACTTCTGTCTGCGGCACTAACAAGCTCTGCCACTCAGCAAAATCAATCCAAGCTGCCAGCCAATGAGAGGCCCGCAGCTGATGGCGGAATATGACGTCACCTGCGAGCCTCTGGCTGGCATATTGCATTGATCTTGCTGAGCAACAGAGCTTGTCTGAGCAGCGGCTGGAGGAAATCGCAGCACAGCGGGGACCGCGGCGGCTCCCTGCACTAGAGCGATGCATCAGTAAAGTGAGAAAAGTGAGAGGGTGTGTGTGTGAGAGGGTGTGTGTATGTGTGTGACTTTCAGTGTGTGTATGAGAGTGTGTATATGAGGATGTGTGAGACTGTGGGTGTGTGAGACTGTGGGTGTGGGTTTCTGTGTAAGGCCCCTTTCATATCAGCGTTTTTTCCAAATCGCAGCAGATGCGGTGAAAAAAATGCATCTGCCGTTATTACCGCATACCGGCTGCACTTGCGGCACGGTTGCGGCAAGCCCCATACAATGTATAGGTGGGCTTGCGGCAGGTGCGGCAAGTGCGGTTTTGGCACTTGCGGCAGGTGCGGGCGCGAAAAAAAACGCGGTCAGCCGCGGTTTTTTCGCGGCCGCACCTGCGGCAAGTGCCAAAACCGCACTTACCGCAAGCCCGCCTACACATTGTATGGGGCTTGCCGCAACCGTGCCGCAAGTGCAACCGGTATGCGGTAATCGCGGCAGATGCGTTTTTTTCACCGCATCTGCCGCGATTTGAAAAAATGCTGATGTGAAAGGGGCCTAAGAGTGTGTAAAAAGAAGGTAGAACAGGATGGGGGGCATCACTATAAAAGTAGATCAGGATGGTGAAAATCACTACTAAAGGGGATCTGGATGGGGGACATCACTACTAAAGAGGATCTGGATGGGGGACATCACTAGAAAAAGGGATCAGAATGGGGGACATCACTAGAAAAAGGGATCACGATGGGGGATATCAGTAGAAAAGGACATTACTACAGGATGGGGACATTACTACAAGAAGGGGATCAGGATTTGTACTTTACTACATTGAGCAAAAAATTCTGGTATTACTAAAAATATCCCTTAAGGCCCCGTCACACATGGCGACGGGGCTGGGGATGTTCGCGGCGACTGGCGGGAGCGCGCATGTTTTAGGCACCCAGCCGGCGTCGCTGTCCCCCATTTACATGGGGCGACATCTCCAGCCCCGCGCTGGCGAGCTGTCAGGCGGCCAGTTACATGGGGCGATGTGTACACATCGCCCCATGATGGTCGCCTGGTTTCAGAGCAGTGTTCTAAAACCAGGCGACTGCCTGGCGGCGCTGACATCGCCCCTTTACATGAGGCGACGTAGGGGCGATGACGCCACCGTTAGGCGATGTAGGGGCGTGGCCTATGTAATAGGCGGCGATGTCTCCCCGTGTAACGGGGGCTTTAGTCCTACAAGCAATGCAGCCCCCCGCTATAAATATTTTTCTATGTGCGGCCCACCAACCCAGCTGAGTTTGAGACCCCTGCTCTAGAAGATACTCCAGTTCGAACAGGGGAACGCTGGGCCTTAGGACCCGGCCAAGTCCAGCTTGCAGTCGGCAACTGGCTGCTGTGGTTTGTCTATCAGCCGCAGCACCCTGCCATCGGAGAGGTCTGCCTGGTTCCTCACCAACAAGGGAGGGGACTCCGGGTACTACCTATACGGAGCTACTGGGTATAGATCGATCTAAAGCGGGGAAGAACAGACACGGGTTAGTTAACGAAGGTACACCAAGGTTCCACCATACCACCTGGGATCCACTTGCAGCCACCCATTAAGCTACCTGTCTTTGTAACATCTAAAGTGCTCAACTGTTAACTGTAACCGCTGCTGCTATAACCAACAGTAAAGTACCCGGGAGAAAAGTGACTTTGCCTCTGCCTGTGTACCTTTTGAATGAACTTGTTCCCTTTGCAGGATCGCTGCCTCGGAGGTCCAGCCCTACCTGTAGGGGACTTTGCCAACTAGATGTGTTACCATCTACCTCCAGCGGACTGTGGCGGCGCTGGTGACTCCTCACCAGAAACTACAGGTGGCGTCACAATAAATTGTAAATATAATCCCCAGTAAATAATAACCCCTTTTCAAAGAAGTCCCCCAGGACACGGGATCAGGCGGGGCCACCACTCCCCGTGACACAGTAGCGTTAACCCCTTTGAGCTTGATACCCGAGTACCCCAAAGCCTGGGGTTCGACACTGTGTATAGTCACGGCCCTGTCCATACCCTGTGGGTGTTATATAGATGTCTTCCAGCTGTAGTTGCCACATGTACCACTGTCTCCTCATGGGGCAGCTTAACCCCTTAGGCTAGGTTCACATGTCCAGTAATTATCTCCTGCGGAGATCGGTTGGAACAATGATGGCTGCCTGATTCATTATTTTCCCTGGAGGGATATCTGGCTAGTCCCGTGTTTGAGACCCTTAAATGAGGCTCCACGGACTCACCTGCATGATTCATTATTTTAACATAGAGTCTATGGAGAACGGATCCGGTAACTGATCACTATTTATCTTCCATATAAAACTGATCCTTTACAAATGAAAGAAAGACGGAGGAATAATAGCAATCAGTTACCGGATCCGTTCTCCATAGACTCCAATGTTGAAAAACTAATCCAGTAGACATAATTTTTCCATCGGATCTCTGCAGGATCCATTCTAATGGATGATTATTGGACATGGGAACTCAGCTTTAGATGTCTCTGCGCACACCCTTTAAGGCTGGCTTCACACCACGGTGTGATCCGGTCTGGGGCTGTCCAGGATGACCCTGACAGCCCCGGACCGGATTAGCACACAGAACCGGAGAGCCAAATGTGCCCTCCGGTCCTGTGTGCAGCCGGATGGCTGTAATTGCAGCCGCAGCTGCTGATTTTTCAAGACCGCGGCTAGCATGGAGCTAGCCGTGGTCCTGAAACAACAGTGGCGTGCAGCCGCCAGTGTCCGATGCCCAGGTCCTCCTGGTCCGGGCAATCCGGCCCCATAGGCTCCCATGTTAGGGAGCGCGGGATTGCCCCGGCTCCGGGAGAATCCGGCTGAATCCGGGATCCGGCAAATTGGGGAGATTTTTCTACCCGGACAAAAAAATGATGCAAGCAACATTTTTGTGTCCGGAGAGAATAATCCGTATTACCCCAGATTGTCCCGGAGTGATGAAACCGGATGGCAGAGAGCTGTCATCCGGCTCCATGTAGCCCCATAGGCTGCTATGGGGCCAAAAACTGGTCCGGGGCTGCCTGGTTTACACCGGATAGCCCCGGATCAAAAAATCAGTGGTGTGAAGCCAGCCTAAGTCGTCACAGCAAGGCATCGATAGGTGAAATCAGACTTTATATAACTCCGCCAATGGGCCGGCGCTGTCCAGGATGGTGGGAGTTGTGGTTGAGCAGCAGTCGGAGGTTTCTTTAGCCCCGTCATACAGTTTGCAGTTGGCTTTATCCTAGATAAACCTGATGGCTCAGCTTCCGATACTAATCCCACATTCATTTACAAAGAGGATTTGCTTGTATCCACACTCGGCTCATGGATCCTGGGTGTTACAATGTGACCGGATTACATGGACTATTTTAATATTTAATGGTCTTTGCTTCCTGCCCCCATTGGCTGAACGCTATGAGGACATCTGCCCATAGCCGAAGCCATCGCAAGAGCCACCAGGACCAGCAGACATATGGCTGCAGCAGGACAGACAGCTCCACTTAATGATTCCTGCAGCCTATTTGCATCAATAATAGATGCCAAACACTGTGCCGATTGTTCCCTGGTACGAGACATGTTGCAAGTGAATAAAATGGATGTTGGCTCTGCCATATGGCTGCACCAGAAGAATGGAGCCACGCGTTTTATGACAGCAACAGCAATCAAAGTTCTACTTATTCTAAAGAGCGTCATAAACTCGACTTGGAGGTGCAACAAAATGGAACAAGCATGTATGAATGCAACCATAAATCTAAGTACATCACCCCTGGGGAAGAGGACAATGGGGGAGGACAGGCTGCAGTATCAGAGGATGGGAGATATCATCTGTCCTAGATAGAAGGATAGATAGACTGGTGAGCCATTACTCATAGGATGATAGATAGATAGATAGATAGATAGATAGATAGATAGATAGATAGATAGATAGATAGATAGATAGAGATAGAGATGTTTAATATAAACCCTAGTCCCCCCTTCGGAGCTCTGCTTGGTTACTATCTGTAGTAGGAATCAGTGATATATCTGCTCCAGATGAAGTGTGATGAATCTGACATCAAATACAATAGATCCGCTGCCACCTGCTTCCATTAAAGATCAGACAATCTAATCTACGTGTAAAGCAGCTGAGCCTGTGTTTGGCGCCGTCCTGGCAGATGTTGTGAATTTTGTAATGAATTTATTGCATATTTCCACTGCCCTGTGGAGGGTAATGAGGATTTCCATTGTCCTCTCCCCTAGAATGTGTGACTGTCCTCCAGGATCCTCGTTACTGTATATGAGGGCGATATGTGTTGGATATATTTGCATATTAGTTGTGTGGTTTTGTGAGTCATTGTGCCCACACTGTATAATGTGTCTCAGTACTGCAGCCTCCTATACGAGGTTTACATCCTCCATAACGATTAAAGGGTCTGAGCCAAGTCCCAGTCAGTGCAGACAATGCGGCTCTTCACGAAACATCAGCAAATACTTCAGGGGGGTCATATGTAAATAGAGAATAATTGTCAGTCTTCACATTTACATTTTCCCTCAAACTTTGAACGTCATTTCCTTTTTAGCTTAATTCTGTGCTAATTAATGGAAAAATATTTAGGAATAGCGGTCAGAGATCTCCTTTTCTGATCTTTTGAGCTCCAAAATCACCTGCAAAGATAATTATTATTATTTACCGGCCTTCATCTTGATCTGGAGCCATGGCGACTTGAGGGATGAATACTCTGTAGGAAGATTGATCTTGTACAAGCCTAGATAGGTCACCAGGTCTTCTCCAAGCCTACATAGGTTACCAGGTCTTCTCCAGCTAGATAGGTCCACAGGGTCTTCTCCAAGCTAGATAAGTCCACCATTGTCTTCTCCAAGCTAGATATATCCACCAGAGTTTCTTCAAACATAGATAGGTCCACCAAGGTCTTCTCCAATCCTAGATAGGTCCACCAGGGTTTTCGCCAAGCCTACATAGGTCCACCAGGGTCTTCTCCAAACCTAGATAGTCCACATTGTTTTCTCCAAGCCTAGATATACCCACTAGGGTCATCTTCAAGCCTAGATAGGTTCACCAGGGGTTCTTCAACATAGATGGTCCACCAGGGTCTTCTCAAAGCTAGATAGGCCCGCAAGGGTATTCTCCAAGCTTAGATAGGCCCACAAGGGTCTTCTCCAAGCCTAGATAGGTCCACCAGGGACTTCGCCACTGTTATACTGGTAGTATCAAGCCATTGGGTTGCTGTTCTTCCTCTTCACCTTGTTTCCTTCTATTCTTCCCACCATGATGTCCTTCTCCAGTGATTGCTCTCTTCGTATGATGTGTACACCAATCGTATCTTGCTGATCCTTCCGTCCAGTGACATGTTGGCTTGATTTGTTCAAGTATTGATTTGTTTGTTCTTCTTGCCATCCATGGTATTGATAACCTCCTTCTCCAGCTCCACATTTTGAAGGTGTTGATTCTTCTTCTGTCTTGTTTCATTATCATCATGTTTCCATCCATACTACAGTAAAGACCAGACTATATACGAGCCGTGTCTTCATCACCAGTGAGATGTCCTTGATGTGAAGACCTCATCCAATGACTTCATTGTTGATTTCCCCATACCTATTCTCCTATGGACTTCCGGTGTCGTCATTGCATCTTGAGTGATCATTGATAGTAGGGTGAAGGGCTTTACATCTTCCAGTTCGTCGTCGTCCAGCTCATGTGTCCCGGTCGTACCTGGCAGTAGTCAGTGTCTTTGTCTTTTTTGTGTTGAGCAGTTAGTGATACAATTCAGTCTACCTAAAGCCACCACTAGGAGGAGCTCACAGTACAGGAATGCCTACAGGTTCCATAATAAATGTGTCTGAGCTCCCCCTAGTGGTGGTCCTAGACTTACAGAATTGCTTCATGTCACTCTCTGGCTTTACAGAGGATTTATATCTGTATTTGAGAAAATAAAACCTGAGTACATAGAGTGATATTAAGAAGTTAATAATTGCAAAACTTGGAACTAAAATGAGGTAATGCTACCATGGCGCCCCCTATATATGAATGCAATCTGGTACCATGGAAACACATAGATTCTTATTGGAGCTACAGATGGTAAGGTTTTGTTTTAATCAAGGCTATTTGCTTCATTTATTGTTTTTGATTTATCGGAGCAATAGAAACAAAGTTGCAAAATTTGACCCACCCTGTAGAGCATGATGGGCTGACCGTCATTGTATCCATTAGTTTGCTATACAGACCAGTCTCAGGAAAGAAGTGGACAATGGATAAACAATATTTGGATGGAAAGTGGGGTTTGGGCTGCTGTCTTGGAGAATCAATCTTCATCCAAATCTAATAAATAGTAATAAGGTTTTAGATTTTTAAAAATGTAGAAATATATCTAGAAAGCAAAAAAATATAATCACAGACCCCATTCATCCTTTCTGCATCTATTTACCTTTCAGCGTCTGTGAATTCCAGCTGACACCGTCCATACATCACATCTATTCTGCGATCTGTTTCCAATTGATTTTGGAAGAATGAGTCAAATTCAGACACCTGCTGCCACTTAGAGATAATTTACAGCAGCCCTGGATGAGGTCTTTGTACTGTACATCAGCCACGATAATCAGGCTGGACGTGGGCAGGGGTGGGCACTCTGACACGCAACCAGAAACAGAACCATCTTCAATGGGAATGCCGCTTCCAAAGACTAAACTCGGGCTGATTAGTGTTATAATATAGCTATGGTGTTATAGTGTTATAATATAGATATGGTTATGGCTTCCTTTTTTATTTGATACAAAGCTCCAAATCCTCTGGATATACCAAGTGATACAATTCTGATTCCAGGGAACCACCAGTAGAGGGAGCACAGGAGCTGGCTGCATACATATGTATTATTGGGTTCAATGAAAGTTTTATATTTCTTATGCAGTAAGCTCCCCCTAGTGGTGGCTGCCGGCAGAACTGAAGACATTATCTTGCTATATAGTCTGAAAGTAGCAAGATAATGTCTTCAGTTCTGCCAGCAGCCACCACTAGGGGGCGCTCACTGCAAAGGAAATATAAAGCTTTCATTGAAGCCAATAATACATCTGTATGCAGCCAGCTCCTGTGCTCCCTCTACTGGTCGTTGCTTGGAATCAGAATTGTATAAATAGAATATATATATATATATTTTGAAATGAAAGGAGCCACAGAATAAAGAATAATGAAGGGGGTGGCGAAGTTTAGGCAGATGGTTATAGATGGTCTTCACTGGAAATGTAGTGACGGGTGTATTGTGAATATGTATCTGCCTGAGGTTCAGTTTATTAAACAGGATACAATTGTAGCAAACGCTTAGATATAACCCTTCCTTTTTATAGCAAAAAATCTTGAAAAATAGAATAAAATTGATAAAGAATGTATTTTAGACATTGCAGAACATTTTATATATAAAACCTGGATTTTCATTTACTAAATGAACCCCCCCAGGAAGCCGCAGAGCAGCTGCTATCTGTCGGCCATTCTCCCCTGGATCTAATGTAATTACTATATAGGGGATGGGGGGAGGGGATCGTTCTATGGTTGAATAGATCAATTAGTTGAATTTCTTAATTAGATTTGGTCACCCGCATCTCACGTGCTAAATTGTATAAATACTCATGCTAATAGGACAATAAAGCTGTCCACATGATTATATACCCCCGAAGAACATCTAAGTAATTGCAGGATATTTCTATTTACTCATTGCCCCCCACAAAAGGGTTTCACAAGAGCCCTCAAGTCTGCTATCTTATCACATAAATCATTTAAAAGAGACAGATAGTAATAATCCGCAGTTATAAACTATTGGAGATGTCATATACAGGTGATTACAAGCTCAAGTCATCAAGTG
>JARQOC010000010.1:49777801-49812272 GCA_033576535.1 Allobates femoralis | reverse complement strand
CAAAGACGAATGGCATTCGTTGTACTCACATAGCCCCAATCGGTGTCATGAAAGGCTGTCTTCCCCCACGTTTTCTTCTGCAACAGAGACCTGCCAGTACCCACTAGTAAGATCTAGGTTGAAAGTAATTAGCAGACTTCAATGCAGCAAGTGACTCTCCTATATGCGGTAATGGTAAGTATCTTTGTGTGTTACGCGATTAATTTGCCTACATTATACACACATCCTCATACTACCGTCTTTCTTTTTAACCAGGCCCAGTGGAGCTGCCCAGGGATTAACAACTATCTCTGATGACCCCTGCGTCCTTCATGTCCTGCAACATCTCTTTAGCTCGCTGGTAGTGTGCTGGTGGTATAGGCCTGTATCGCTCTTTAATGGATGGATGGATTCCTGTGGGTATGTAATGGTGTTCCCCTTATATCCTCCCAAAGTCAAGTGGATGCTTGCTAAACACCTGTTCATACCCTTGAACTAACCGATAAACTCTGTGTTTCTGGTGAGAAGGTGTGTGATCAGTTCCTACATGGAGTTCCTGACACTAATTCTCTAACTGCTTCTTGGAGTTGTGATCCTCATCTGAACCTGGTTGAGTCAGTGGTTCTACTGCATGTATTGAGTTGTTGTCTACATGATATAACTTAGCAAAAGTTGAATACCTTGATAACTTAACTTCATCATCACCATAGTTCAGTATGCGTACAGGTACCCTTCCTTTGCGTACATCAACCACCCCCCTGGCTGTCAGGAGTCTAGGAATACTTTCAGACATCACTGGCTCCTCTACCACCTGGTAGTCCTGCGCTCTGAGGCCTATTGCTGCCCCACACCAGATCATCATTTCACTTCTTGGTGGTACCACAATAGGAATTGGGTTTGTTACCCGTACACTACCACTTTCACCACTTGTTAAGGTTACCTGTTGCTGGTACATGAGGGGTCTGATTTCCCTCTGAAGAACCCTTCCTTCCGGGAGAAGTAGTGTCTCTGGTCTGTTGGAGTAAAAACAGCACTCCCTTTAAACAATTACCAATAACATTTGTACCAAGTATTAAATGTGGGTTCCTCTCATTAGGATTAGTCTCAACCACAATAAGTCTTTGGTTCTTCAATTCCACCCTCACCACCTTTATTGTTACCTCCCGATGCCCTTCTGTGTTTCAGGCAACCCATTAGTAGCTATAATAGCTAGTCTAGGGTCTGGAGGTTTAAGTTCCAGTTCAGACCAGAACCGTTTATAAAGCATACTCGGGATGGTGGTCACTAGGGATTCAGTGTCGATCAAGGCAGATGTAGGGATGCCCTCTAGGACGATGGACAGGTATGGATGATCCCCTACATTCCTGCGCAGCCATTCGCGTGGGCCTGGACAGTCTACCCCTGGGGATTGGCCCCCGGCCCCAGTGGTTGCTCGTTTAACGGACAGAACCTGCAGATGTGCCCTTCCTTGTTGCACTTACGACAGATGGGCTGTCCATTAGAACTGTGGCGGTGGGTGGGTCTCCCTCGAAGAGGTGGTGTCTTCTTCCTCATCCATGGGACGTCCTCTGGGCTGTCAGCGAGCTGTATCTTTCCTTGTGGCTGTGTCTCTGTCTTGGGATGCCTAGCACCCAGCCTGGCCATCTCTTTGCTTAGCTGGTGCACCTCGGAGCACAGGCTGTCAAACCGGTCAGGGGTTACAACCTGCATGTTGGCCCCTGCAACAGGTGATAAGGAAGGTACTTCTTGTGAGGAAAGAGTATTAACCCGTCACAACTGCGGGGCTAAGTCTTGTATTGTTAGGAGTTGCTGTCCCTTAACGGCCAGTTCTTTTAGGGTGGCAAATTCTGCATCAGGGTTTTGGAGAGCCCACCAGCGTGCTTGCCTGCTGTCATCTTGTGACATGAGGCCCCTTATGAATTGCTCAGTTAACATTTTATTTTCATCATGTATACTGAGCGGATCTACTTGTTTAAGGGTTCTCAGCACCTCCTGCAGGTGTAGGCTGTAGTCTAGGACACTCGTGCCCCCTGCTTGCAGTGGTAAAACAGCATCCTAAGTTCAGTCTCAGTGTGATGTTCAAAGACGTTTTTCAACTTTTCAAAGATTTGAACAACAGACTCCTAATCTTCCTCTGACCAGTTTCGAGTTTTCAGCTCCGCTGCACCTGTTAACTGTCCCATCACTACAGATGCCCTCTGCTTACCAGTCATTGCATACATGTCCAACACATTACAGATCTTTCTCCTGAATGCGGCCAAGGTGCTTGGCTGGCTGTCATACTTGGGCAACCAGGCTGCATTAGGGACATATGTGAGATCGGCATTATTGGGGCTACTGGTGCAGGTGCCAGTATTGCGCCGACGAGTGGATTGGCGAGTGCGGGCCCGGCGGGTTGTACATTTTGGGCTCTGCTTACATCGGCGGGTGGGTTTACATGAGGGGCCGCTGCGTTGTTTGTGTCTGGGGCACTCATTATCACTCCCCCTAGTGAATTGCTGCCAGTCTCTGAAAAGCGAAAGTACGTAGTCGGCTCAGCAGGCGGGAAGTGGAGCACCACGGGTATTTCCGGATCAGACTATTGCACTCGGCAGTTCTTGGCAGAGCGTGGGGCAGGGCCTATCTTCGCACCCTTGCAGCCGTAACGCCGATTTCCTTCCACTACGTGGCGCAGCAAAGACGGCCCAGATTAACAGTTCACAAAACACAGTCTATACGCGACACACAGTTCCCAGTTACACTGGACACAGGATCCTGTTTGTGACGCCAGAGATGTCTAGCCCACAAGGGTTTGGGCTACTCAGATCTCGGGCGTTTGGGTACGGAGATGCCACGGGTGGTCGGTGCCCGAGTCTGTGCCTAGGGAGACACCAAAAGGGGGTATTTACAGAGATAAGAGTTTATAAAGGAATGTCGTGACGCCACCTGTAGGGTGGTGGCACCGGCACTTCTGGGGCTTTCAGGGTAATGGGCGGCAGCAAAGTGTTGTAGCTCCCTACAGGTGGAGCGGGATCCCCGGGGCTGTAAGGGTAAGATGGTGGAATAGGGTAGTGCAGTCGTTGTGGTGTGGGGCAGGCTGGAAGGATAGACACACACACAAGAAAGTCTTTTTCTGTACCTTTTACTGGTGTTTCACAGGTACACTTCCAGGATTGAAGGATGCACTTTGGGATTTCCACACTGAGTGGGTTATAGGCCTCCTTATCCTGTTCTCTTGTCCCTTGCAGACTCGGACTCCAGTGACCGGTGTTCTCCTGGGGTGAGCCGGGATGGCTCTTCGGCCCCAGCTGTACTGTTCCTTGCCTCTGCCTGTTGTCCTCACTCTCTGGACCTCACACTGGCTCTGGCGGTGCTATGGTTTCGGGCCGAGCACGGCTCCAGTAACCAGTTTTGATCACTAGGCTCTGAGCTGAAATTCACAGTGACTGCACACTCTAACTCCGCCCCCAGCACCTGTATTTATAGGGGATCTGGCTTAACAGCAACCAGTGGAGCTCCCCCTACAGGCCTGGAGTGGAAGGTGTTGGGTGTAAGTAAGTACCAGATGTGGAAATCCCTTTGTGTACTAGTTAGTTCTGTGGCTTACCATATTAGTAGTTATATTCTTGTACATAAGCAGGGGCGTAACATTCGTGGTTTCAAGGGTCACGGCTGTGACGGGGCCTGGACTTTTAAGGGGCTCGCACCGCCTGCCGCCCCCTACACCAGCCGATCCCAGCGCCCGCTTTATATGGATGTGCATCCCTGAGGATGAACATCTGTGGCATCCCTGTGGGAAGGAGGACACAACAAAGCATAGCAGCTGGGGTTGGTAAGTCGGTCACTTCGCACCAACACCCCACACACACTTCCGATCCTAAGCCAAAGTTACTTCATGTCAGGCAAGAGATGGCAGGAGGAGCTAAGTGGAGGGTGGAACATAGAACAGAACCCGGGAAGGGGTGGAGGAACTGGAGTAAACCCAGGAACACTGAGTTAGGACACAGACGTTAGAAGGAAGTTAGAAGGAGAACAGAGAGATGTCTAAGCAGAGACACCCAATCAGCTAACCAGTGACAGAGACCAGACTGGGAAGAGTGCGACCTGGCGGCCTGTGCCACTGATGGCTGGCTGGGGACCCAGGCTGAGACCGAGGAAAGACAGAAGGAGCCAGGTGGACCCGACTGCTCGAGACGCTGGTGGCTGGGCCAAAACCAAAGTGCCGGCGCTGTAGATGTGGCTAGGAAGCTTTAGGCCCCAACTACAGGAACTCCGGCGGGGTGCGGGGTCTCCATGTCCCTATTCTTGTACATAGGGGCAGTATTATAGTATTTACATTCTTGTACATAGGAGTAGTATTATAGTAGTTATGTTCTTGTACATAGGAGCAGTATTATAGTAGTTACATTCTTGTACATAGGAGCAGTATTATAGTAGTTGTGTTCTTGTACATAGGGGCAGTATTATAGTAGTTATATTCTTGTACATAGGGGCAGTATCATAGTATTTACATTCTTTTACATAGGAGCAGTATTATAGTAGTTATGTTCTTGTACATAGGAGCAGTATTATAGTAGTTATATTCTTGTACATAGGGGCAGTATTATAGTAGTTATATTCTTGTACATAGGAGCAGTATTATAGTAGTTACATTCTTGTACATAGGAGTAGTATTATAGTAGTTATGTTCTTGTACATAGGAGCAGTATTATAGTAGTTACATTCTTGTACATAGGAGCAGTATTATAGTAGTTGTGTTCTTGTACATAGGGGCAGTATTATAGTAGTTATATTCTTGTACATAGGGGCAGTATCATAGTATTTACATTCTTTTACATAGGAGCAGTATTATAGTAGTTATGTTCTTGTACATAGGAGCAGTATTATAGTAGTTATATTCTTGTACATAGGGGCAGTATTATAGTAGTTATATTCTTGTATATAGGGGCAGTATTATAGTACCGTAGTTATATTCTTGTACATAGGGGCGGTATCATAGTATTTACATTGTTGTACATAGGAGCAGTATTATAGTAGTTATATTCTTGTACATAGGAGCAGTGTTATAGTAGTTATATTCTTGTACATAGGAGCGGTATTATAGTAGTTATATTCTTGTACATAGGGGCAGTATTATAGTAGTTATATTCTTGTACATAGGGGCAGTATTATAGTAGTTATATTCTTGTACATAGGGGCAGTATTATAGTAGTTATATTCTTGTACATAGGGGACAGTATTATAGTAGTTACATTCTTGTACATAGGAGCAGTATTATAGTAGTTATATTCTTGTACATAGGAGCAGTATTATAGTAGTTATATTCTTGTACATAGGAGCAGTATTATAGTGGTTATATTCTTGTATATAGGGGCAGTATTATAGTAGTTATATTCTTGTACATAGTGGGCAGTATTATAGTAGTTATATTCTTGTACATAGGAGCAGTATTATAGTAGTTATATTCTTGTACATAGGAGCAGTATTATAGTAGTTATATTCTTGTATGTAGAGGGCAATATTATAGTAGTTATATTCTTGTACATAGGAGCAGTATTATAGTAGTTATATTCTTGTACATAGGAGCAGTATTATAGTAGTTATATTATTGTACATAGGAGCAGTATTATAGTAGTTATATTCTTGTACATAGGAGCAGTATTATAGCAGTGATATTCTTGTATATAAGGGGCAGTATTATAGTAGTTATATTCTTGTACATAGGAGCAGTATTATAGTAGTTATATTCTTGTACATAGGGGCAGTATTATAGTAGTTATAGTCTTGTACATAGGAGCAGTATTATAGTAGTTATATTCTTGTACATAGGAGCAGTATTATAGTAGTTATATTCTTGTATGTAGAGGGCAATATTATAGTAGTTATATTCTTGTACATAGGGGCAGTATTATTATAGTAGTTATATTATTGTATATAGGAGCAGTATTATAGTAGTTATATTCTTGTACATAGGAGAAGTATTATAGTAGTTATATTCTTGTACATAGGAGCAGTATTATAGTAGTTATATTCTTGTACATAGGAGCAGCATTATAGTAGTTATATTCTTGTACATAGGAGCAGTATTATAGTGGCTATATTCTTGTTCATGGGAAGGTATTATAGTAGTTATATTCTTGACAGGTGCTCATTAAGGAAGTTTTCAGTTTACAGTTCCAAGATTGTTGGCTCTGAGTTTGCAACTGTTGTTTCCCACCCTGAGGCATAAACCACATGAGTCTGTCAGATTAATCAAGTAAGATCTGCTTCTGGATGAGAATAAGGTAAAAACTCACAACACAGACACTCTCGTCCATCAGAAGCTCAGGCTTCTGTCATATGCCGATATTATAACACCTAAAGCAAAACTCAGCTCCCATTTTCTAAAATGTTAAATAATTTCTTAAATAAAGTCACATCTGCAACTTCCATAAACTTCAAAATCCCTTCAGTATGTTGCACAAGTCTTAAAGTCATAGAATTCTAGCTGCCACTAGGGGGAGCTCCCTACATATGGATTTCCACAGAGACTGGCAGCTGCAGACATATCTGATGACAATGACAAGTGGGGAAAGTCCCTGACTGTAAAACTATCCACCATGCTTTATACTGCAGCATGGCATTGATCCAGTAATTTGGGGCAAAATTATTATGCAGCCTCTTAGGCTGCCTTCACATTTGCGTATGGGAACGCAGCGTATGCTGCGTTCCCATAAGCATTCAAACGCATGCGCACTGCGTTCCTATGTTTAACATAGGAACGCATAGTGCCTGCGTTTGCTGCGTTCGGGTGCGGATGCGGACGATATCTGCTCCTTCCGGTGTCCAGCATCCGCACCCGGGACGCAGCTTGCAGCATTTTTTTGTGCGTTTGGGGATCTTGGAAGATCAGCAAGCGTCCCCAAGCGTACAAAAAATGCATTGCCGTCAATGGGTCCGCAGTGTTCAGTGCTTGACAGCGCGGGAGAACGCTGCGGACCCATTGAAAAATCTCCCGGTGGCCGCCGGTGATGTCACAGGAGCTCACCGACGGCCACCGGGAGATCAGCTGACCCTCTGCTGTCCTCCTTCTCCCCGCCGCCTGTAATCTCCTAGCGATGTCGGCGGGGAGAACAGCTGATGTGACAGCTGTTTGAATCTTCCCGCGCCGACATCTCCTCACAGTGTCGGCGCGGGAAGATTCAAACAGCTGTCAGATCAGCTGTTCTCCCCGCCGACAGTCCCGGAGCTTACCGGCGGCCGGGGGGCGGAGATCTCCGGCGCTGATCTCCGCCCCCGGCCCGCCCCCGGACAGCGCCGATTGGCTGCCGGGCTCCATAGTGATGTGTCCGCAGGTGGACATTATCCGCTGCGGACACATCATTTGGACCCTGCTTCTGACAGCGTTTGTGTCTGCATGCCATCAGCATGCAGACACAAACGCTAATGTGAAGCCAGCCTTAGATCTATTAGGTGGCAGCCTAGCTCAGGGGTATACAATGTGTGACTCCAGCAGTTGTGAAACTACAACTCTCAGCAGGCAAGCTGTCAGGTCACATCAGCTAGAGAGCCACACCTTGCAGAGCACTGGCCTAAGTCGTTTATAATACTACAAAGCATTTCATATTAGGGATCCCTTTAAGGCGGCCGTCACACGCTGAGATATCGTGCAAGATATCGCTTGAAAGCGGCAGATTAAACATCGCGTAAGCGATGTCTGTGCGTGTGACGGCCAGATACGACGAGCGATATCTGATCAAATCTCTAAATCGTGATCTGAGGTTCGGTTCTCAGATCTGACGATATCGGCCAATTAAATACGCACAATCGACACGTGTAAATTCCCGACATCACACGAAACGTGTGATTTAAGCGATGGCAAAATCCATCACGTAGGCGTGTCAGGAGTTTCCTATTGCCTGACCTCCTCAGTGGTGATTCGTGCAACGAAATGGTTTCGGATTGGCTGCTTCACCACTAGCTCGCATTGGTGGAAGATGATGCGTTGCCATTGGCTGCCCTCACAGGGCGCCATTTTGAAAGCGCTGTCTTCAGCACCACACATAGGCGTCGGCTGCACAATATCTCCGAACTGTGCACCCAATTGCGTCAACTTGATAATCGATTCTGCGTGGTCCCCGACCCTGCTATATAGTGTCCACCTTGTCATATACCCACACAATGTTGGCGGGCGCGGCACACATAACGCGGCTGTACGTTTTGCCCATTGCAATTTAGTTATGTGCTACAGCACACATATACATTACGATCAATATCACAGGACATTGTGGGGATGAGGCCGCCATGTTTCAAAGGACATCTGACCCAATGAGGACGCAGTACTGAGCACCAATGGTGTAGTGAGGGGCGCAGCTTGGAGCCCATGTACCACGCCTATCGGCTCCAATTACGCCCACATTTGCTCCCACATCGTTTAGGAGATTTCTGTGTGACTTTAGCTGAACGATGTCCACTGCTGATAACTGCATCTCTCAGACGATCGCTGGATGGGTGGATCGGGGAATCGTCTGAGCGATGTCTGTGGGTGTAGCGTAGTGATGAGCGATTTTGCGCGTCGTTCGGACGATATGCAAATTTAACATCGTCTACGATATCTTTAGCGATATCTCAGCGTGTGACGGCCGCCTAAGACTGAGCTCTATTCTTGAATTGAAATTTCTGTGTTGTTTCAATGTCCAGAAAGATAAAAGACCAGCACAGCTGACTGCACAAAGCAATGGCTGGGAAAGACAGGGGGTCAAATGAAAAGCTGTGGATATCTGAACTTTCATAAATCAGCTCTTCCAAGGAGCCAGGTTTTACTTTCTGGTTGGAGTCTGAAAAGCTCATAACATTTCTCAGAACTCAGCAGGCGGCTCCTTCCAGATTCCCCTTCATACGGTGACCGGGGCCCCAGCTAATACCTATCCGAAAATGCTGTAATTAAGTGTAATTAACAGTTTATATAATGCAAAATAATTAATAAGGAATGCATGTACCTACGTACGATATTGTGCAAACATTAGACAGGTGTAGAGTAAATGCTGCACAGTGAGAATGGTTTTCAAATATAGAAGAGTTAGGGTACCTTTACACGTCGCAACATTGCATGCAATTTAACTTGCAACTAAGGCTACGTTCACACATCGCGTATTTTGCGCGTTTTTTTACGCGCGTATTTGCTCCAAAAACGCATGTGCGTCTGTGTTTTACAGCAAAGTGAATGGACATTCACTTTGTGCCTTGCAGACATCGCGTATTTAAACGCAGCGTTTTTGGAGCAAAAAACGCGCGCGTAAAAAGAATGAACATGTCAATTCTTTGCGTTTTTTTACGCGTGCGTTTCCATAGGCCCCATTATAAAAACGCGCGTCTAAATGCGCGATTGAAGTAGAAGCGAGTTGTTCTCTCGCGTATTCTTATCGCGTTTTTAAACGCGCGTTTTTCCCTTGAAAAGACGCGCGTAAAAAAACGCGATAAAATACACGAATGTGTGAACGCAGCCTTACGGGTTGCAGTGAAATCATGGACACATTGTTACATTTTGTTGCTGTGTACAAATAGAACAATGTGTCCATGATTTCACTGCAACCAGTAAGTTGCAAGTGAAATTGCATGCAATGTTGCGACGTGTAAAGGTACCCTTTATGGTTTATTTTTTATCAATTAATAAATGAAAACTGAATGAACAAAAGAGAAATCTAAATCCCAACAATATTTGGTGACTCCCTTTGTCTCTATCAATTCTTCTCGTCACTTGTTACTTTAAAGGCACCGTCACACGCCGCAATCTGCTTGGAAATCATAAAGGCGATATGTTGCCCCTGAGCAATCGCCATGATATTGCCTCACGGTTGCGGCGTGTGATTGGGGAATTTCACGGTGATAAATCGCCCCTCGGCTGTCGCCTGATTCCTGAACAGTGCTCAGTAATCAGCCACAATCGTTAAGGCAATATTTCTGTATTGTGGCGTGTGACAGGGCGATAATGATGGAAACAGTGTTGCCTATGATTCCCAGTAGGCGTGCCTCAGCGTGCTGTAGTCCGCGCCCCATCAGCGATGATTGGTGTGGTCTACTGTGTTCCCATTGGCTGTCAGTTGACACCGCGCCATATTTGAAGAGCTGTCCGTTCAGCACCACACACATCTTCAGCTACACAACCGTCCGCAAACTCAGTGCAAACTCCGATAGACAATGGCGTCATGTATTAGCCAGCCTTCCAGAGCAGGCTGACCAATCGTAACGCTGTTGTGTTGTCCAATGAGCGTGTGTGGGGCGCAATGTAAACCACTGTGGCACGCCTATCTCCTCACCGCGCTGAACATGTACGCCCACATTGCCTTTGAGATTGCGGCGTGTGAAGCGGCGATGGAATGAGGCAAGATTGTTTCCGCTGTAGGTGAGGCGATTTCCGGAGCAACACATCGCCTTAGCTTCAAGGTGTGATGCCATCGGCGATCTGAGAAACGTGAGCGCGCACGTTAGATCGCCACATATCGCCAGCCTAGATTGCGGCATGTGACGGTACCTTAAAGGAATTTGGTGGGAGGTTGTTCCAAACATCTTGGAGATCTGACCCCCGATCTTCTGTGTATGAGGCTTGTGCGGATCCTTCTCTCTCTTGATCCCAGACAGAGATCAGGGCTCTGTGGATCATCACCTCCAGGACTCCTCGTTCTTAATTACATTGGTGAGATGTTTGGGGTTATTGTTTGTCTGCAAAATAAACTTAGAAACCAGTCAGACTCCTCCTGATGGCATTGTATAATGGATAAATGTCTCCTTGTATTTCTCAGCATTAATCCTGATCAAACTATCAACTCCATTTGCCTCAAAATTAGTTTCCTCCACCAACTCCACTGTTCGGACCCTCATTATTATTCTGCTCTCCAGCTCTTCAGGGACAAACTTCTCTTCCGTTACAGTCAAATATTAACGTTTTGACTCCTCAGTTCAGAGATCCTGCTGCCACTTTTTCTCAGCCCAGTTCCTATGTTGTCATGCATAATTGTGTCCCATGGTCTTGGAAGGTCTGGCTTTGTTACAATTCTTCCATGAAGATGATGTCTCCAAACAATAGATGGGTGTAGCTGGCCTGATCCACTGGTTGCTGCCAGTTCTGAGTTGATGGCACTGCTGGACATCTTCCAATCTCAAAGGGAAGACAGCAGGAGGTATCTATCATCTGTTGCACTAAGTTTCCCTGGCCGATAACTGGATCTACAGTCCTCAACATTACTTGTTCTCCTCAATGCTTAGAAATACAGGCAGATACTTGTCCATCATATAAACCTTCAGGGAGGCGTCTGATTAGCTCCAAATTTATTCTGCAGCTGAACAACAACCCTAAACAAGCCCAGAGCATTATCCTCCTCAACATCTGTACCGTGGGCACAATACAGTTAGGCTGGGTTCACACTTGCGGACCCCTCCGCAGCATCCTGCGGAGGGGATCCGCAAGCTGAGCGCAGTCACCGCAAGTCCCTATGTTTAATATGGGGACGCAGGTGCCTGCGCTCTGATGCAGATTGGCGTGCGCACCCATTCACTGCAATGTATGACTTGTACGCATGCGGATGCCTGCGCACAAATCACAAAGTCTCGTCCGCACCAGGAACGCGACATGTCGCGTTCAGGGTGCAGACAAGAGTGTGTGATTTGTGCGCATGCATCCGCCTGCGTACAAATCATACATTGCAGTGAATGGGTGCGCACGCCAATCTGCATCAGAGCGCAGGCACCTGCGTCCCTGTGTTAAACATAGTGACTTGCGGTGCCTGCGCTCTGCTTGTGGATCCCCCCCGCAGGGCCCTGTGGAGGGTTGCGCAAGTGTGAAACCAGCCTTAGGGGCTAACTTCTTTCTTCAATAAACCCAGACTCCTCCATCAGATGCAGATAGAGTAGTGTGATCCATCACTGCACAGAACGCATCTCCAGTGATGGCG
The DNA here is from genome assembly GCA_033576535.1 of Allobates femoralis. Classification (NCBI taxonomy): domain Eukaryota; kingdom Metazoa; phylum Chordata; class Amphibia; order Anura; family Aromobatidae; genus Allobates; species Allobates femoralis. Next base: position 49,800,387 of record JARQOC010000010.1, on the reverse strand, counting down.
GATTTACACTGCTCCTTTCGGCGCTCGGCATTGTGCTTGTTGATATATGGCTGCAGCTGCTCAGCATAGTGCTTGGTGATGTAAAGCTGCAGCTGCTCGGCATTGTGCTTGGTGGTGTACGGCTGCAGCTGCTCAGCATTGTGATTGGTGATGTACGGCTGCAGCTGCTCAGCAGTGTGCTTGGTGATGTACGGCTGCAGCTGCTTGGCCGTGAAGCTCCCAGCAGGTGCAGTGTTTTTGCTGATGTTACAGAGGAGTTCTGGACTCTGCAGTTATGAGATCAGCAGAGCGGTGGGGACTTTTCTGCCCTATGCTCCTCAACACTCGGCTTCCCACTCTGTAACATTACGGGGTCTGAGTTGCAGCAGCTCCTTCCACCCTTCCACTTTTCAATAATATCACTCACAGGCGATGGGGGAGGATTTAGGAAGAAGAAGGAAGAAATTACATGAATGGACTTGTTACCACGGTGGCTCCAATTAAACGATGCGCTGGTATCAGTGAGCTCGGCCCCCGGCGCTCTGTCACATTGGAGTAAAGACAAGCAACACAGTGAGGGGCCGGAGGTTATACACTGGGGCAATAGGGCCGTTTATAAAGAGGGGGCCACAGACTTTCTTTGTACGGAATGGTTTCATCCAATTACAAGAAGTGGGGGGCGGCTCTTTGTCCCTCTGTTGCTACTTTCCTTTCTTAGAAGCTGTAAACAAGATCAGAGAAGCGGGCACTCAGGGCAGGCAAGACACTGTATAGAAGTTGGTGCAGTACATGCTGATAAGTGAGGTGATGGGAAGTTTCAGCACCTGTAGTGCTGGTAGAATTCTGATTAGTAGAAACTGTTAACTGTGTAACTTAAATGAGTGCATGGCAAGTTATTTAGGATGAATACTTGAAAAGCTCTGGGACTTATTAATATATTGGTATATTCACGAAAAGCAATATTAGCATACTTTGTGTATAACATACTTTTCTACAGGTTTTGTGTGGAAGAACTGGCACACTTTAATGATTGTATACTAGATGGTGGCCCGATTCTAACGCATCGGGTATTCTAGAATATGTATGTAGTTTATTTATGAAGATTTAAGAATAATGTAATGCGAAGCTGTGTTTAAAGGGAACCAACCACCTCAGATGACGTGTATAAGCTGTTAATACATGTCCCTGGACCCTACCTACACCATTGCAGCTATCTTTTTGCTAAGAATATTGATAACAGCAAACCGAAATAAACAGTTTATAAACTTACATGGCTTTAGTACATGAGGGCGTCTCCCTTGGGCTCCAGTACGAGAGGGCTGTGTCTCCAGCAGCTTGAGTGGCTTTCCTCCCCCTCCCTCTCTGTTTGCAGGACGTCACTGAAGGACGTGATATTATCTTTCTGTGGGCGGGCACGGACGGGAGCTGGCTTGCGTGCCCGCCCACAATAAGATAATATCACGTCCTTCAGTGACGTCCTGCAAACAGAGAGGGAGGGGGAGGAAAGCCACTCAAGCTGCTGGAGACACAGCCCTCTCGTACTGGAGCCCAAGGGAGACGCCCTCATGTACTAAAGCCATGTAAGTTTATAAACTGTTTATTTCGGTTTGCTGTTATCAATATTCTTAGCAAAAAGATAGCTGCAATGGTGTAGGTAGGGTCCAGGGACATGTATTAACAGCTTATACACGTCATCTGAGGTGGTTGGTTCCCTTTAAATCCTGCGCCAATATCGCTGATTGGACGCGACTGCAGCGTTGTCGGTGTGCAGCGGTGTCGGTGTATAGCGGTGCCAGTGTGCAGCAGTGCCAGTGTACAGCAGTGTCTGTGTGCAGTGGTAAATAAAACCAAAATCTCCCGTCCTTCCCACGGAAGACAAATGAAACTACTATCTCTTTAACAAATGATTACTTTTATTAATGTTCAAAATTTAATACATCTGCCAAGGTACCAAAAATATTACAGGCTATAATCCATTTTAATTTAAAAATCCTATATAAATACCTCTCAAAAGCAAACAACAGTATATACAGTGTTGGCCATAAGTATTGACACCCCTGCAATTCTGTCAGATAATACTCAGTTTCTTCCTGAAAATGATTGCAATCACAAATTCTTTGCTATTATTATCTTTATTTAATTTGTCTTCAATGAAAAAACACAAAAAGAATTGTCCTAAAGCCAAATTGGATATAATTCCACACCAAACATAAAAAAGGGAGTGGACAAAAGTATTGGCACCCTTAGAAAAATCATGTGATGCTTCTCTAATTTGTGTAATTAACAGCACCTGTAACTTACCTGTGGCACCTAACAGGTGTTGGCAATAACTAAATCACACTTGCAGCCAGTTTACATGGATTAAAGTTGACTCAACCTCTGTCCTGTGTCCTTGTGTGTACCACATTGAGCATGGAGAAAAGAAAGAAGACCAAAGAACTGTCTGAGGACTTGAGAAACCAAATTGTGAGGAAGCATGAGCAATCTCAAGGCTACAAGTCCATCTCCAAAGACCTGAATGTTCCTGTGTCTACCGTGTGCAGTGTCATCAAGAAGTTTAAAACCCATGGCACTGTGGCTAATCTCCCTAGATGTGGACGAAAAATAAAAATTGACAAGAGATTTCAACGCAAGATTGTGCAGATGGTGGATAAAGAACCTCGACTAACATCCAAACAAGTTCAAGCTGCCCTGCAGTCCGAGGGTACAACAGTGTCAACCCATACTATCCATCGGCGTCTGAATGAAAAGGGACTGTATGGTAGGATACCCAGGAAGACCCCACTTCTTACCCCGAGACATAAAAAAGCCAGGCTGGAGTTTGCCAAAACTTACCTGAGAAAACCTAAAACGTTTTGGAAGAATGTTCTCTCTTTTTGGGCAAAGGCATCAACATAGAGTTTACAGGAGAAAAAAAGAGGCATTCAAAGAAAAGAACACGGTCCCTACAGTCAAACATGGCGGAGGTTCCCTGATGTTTTGGGGTTGCTTTGCTGCCTCTGATACTGGACTGCTTGACCGTGTGCATGGCATTATGAAGTCTGAAGGCTACCAACAAATTTTGCAGCATAATGTAGGGCCTAGTGTGAGAAAGCTGGGTCTCCCTCAGAGGTCATGAGTCTTCCAGCAGGACAATGACCCAAAACACACTTCAAAAAGCACTAGAAAATGGTTTGAGAGAAAGCACTGGAGAATTCTAAGGTGGCCAGCAATGAGTCCAGACCTGAATCCCATAGAACACCTGTGGAGAGATCTAAAAATGGCAGTTTGGAGAAGGCACCCTTCAAATATCAGGGACCTGGAGCAGTTTGCCAAAGAAGAATGGTGTAAAATTCCAGCAGAGCATTGTAAGAAACTCATTGATGGTTACCGGAAGCGGTTGATCGCAGTTATTTTGGCTAAAGGTTGTGCAACCAAGTATTAGGCTGAGGGTGCCAATACTTTTGTCCGGCCCATTTTTGGAGTTTTGTGTGAAATGATCAATATTTTGCTTTTGCTTCATTCTCTTTTGTGTTTTTTCATTGAAGACAAATTAAATGAAGATAATAATACCAAAGAATTTGTGATTGCAATCATTTTCAGGAAGAAACTGAGTATTAACTGACAGAATTGCAGGGGTGTCAATACTTTTCGCCAACACTGTAAGGGTGCTCCTATGTAGTGTTTATCATCAGATAGCTATACACTGGTGCTCATAATAGTACAAATTCACCATCTTGCACAGCCTAAAAACAGCCTAATACTCTCATAGGGGCACTTTCTGTACCCTAATACAAACTTTAAAAAGGGTCCCCCAGCAGCACACCAATTTAGATTCCTGCTTGTAATTACCTCAAGTTTCAGGCTGCACTGAAGGTGTTCTGTTACACAGGCTCCTCACCCCTCCAGCCAACGTACGTTTCAAGTTTTCTTTCTCAGGGCATCTGTGTGTGCAGCGGTGTCTGTGTGCAGCGGTGTCTGTGTGCAGCGGTGTCTGTGTGCAGCGGTGTTGGTGTACAGCAATGTCGGTGTTCAGTGGTGTCGGTGTACAGCAGTGTCAGTGTTTAGCGTTGTCGATGTGCTGCAGTGTCGGTGTGCTACAGTGTCGGTGTGCTACAGTGTCATGTGCAGCTGTGTCGGTGTACAGCATTGTTGGTGTGCAGCGTTGTCGGTGTGCAGCACCGGTGGGAGTTCAGTGGTGTCGGTTTGCAGCAGTGTCGGTGTACAGCAGTGTCTGTATTCAGTAGTGTCGGTGTACAGCAATGTCGGTGTACAGCGGTGTCGGTGTTCAGTGGTGTTGGTGTACAGCGGTGTCGGTGTACAGCGGTGTTGAGCGGGGGTGAGTGAGTGCTGAAAGGGGTGAGTGAATGCTGAGCAGGGGTGGACTGGGTGCTGAGCGCGCCAATATCGCTGATAGGTCGCGGCCGCAGCGGTGTCGGTGTGCAGCAGTGTCGGTGTGCAGTGGCGTCGGTGTGCAGCGGCGTCAGTGTTCAGCGCTGTTGGAGTTGCGTGGTGTCCGTGTACAGCGATGTCGGTATACAGCAGTGTTGAGCAGGGGTGTTGGTGTTCAGTGGTGTTAGTGTACAGCAGTGTTGGTGTGTTCAGCAGTGTCGGTGTACAGCGTTGTCAGTGTTCAGTGGTGTCGATGTACAGCAGTGTCGGTGTTTAGTGGTGTCGGTGTACAGCGATGTCGGTATACAGCAGTGTTGAGCAGGGGTGAGTGGGTGTTGAGTGGGAGTGAGTGCTGAAAGGGGTGAGTGAATGCTGAGAGGGGGTGAGTGGGTGGTGAGCAGGGGTTAAAGGGTGCTGAGACGGGTGACTGGGTGCTGAGACGGGTGACTGGGTGCTGAGACTCGTGACTGGGTGCTGAGACAGGTGACTAGATGCTGAGACAGGTGACTAGATGGCGATGCTGAGTGGCGGTGTCTGGGTGCTGAGCGGGGTGACTGGGTGCTGAGCAGGGAAGAGTGGGGTTCAGTGGGGGCAGTGTGGGTTCAGTGGGGTCAGTGTGGGATGAGAGGGGGCAGTGTGGGTTCAGTGGCGACAGTGTGAGTTCAGTGGGGGCAGTGTGGGGTAAGAGGGGGCAGTGTGGGGAGAGAGGGGGCAGTGTGGGGAGAGAGGGGGCAGTGTGGGTTCAGTGGGGGCAGTGTGGGGTGAGAGGGGGCAGTGTGAGTTCAGTGGGGGAAGTGTGGGTTCAGTGGGGGCAGGGTGGGTTCACTGGGGGCAGGGTGGGGTGAGAGGGGGCAGTGTGGGGTGAGAGGGAGAAATGTAGGTTCAGTGGGGGCAGTGTGGGTTCAGTGGGGGCAGTGTGGGTTCAGTGGGGGCAGTGTGGCTTCAGTGGGGACAGTGTGGGTTCAGTGGGGGCAGTGTGGCTTCAGTGGGGACAGTGTGGGGTGAGAGGGGTGAGGAGGGGTAGTTGGGGGTGAATAGCAGGATGGAGCACGCTCCGCTCACCCTGGCATTCTTCCTCTTCCTCCTCTTCTTCTTCCTCTTCCTCCTCTTTTCCTTCTTGCTGCATTGATGTCTGGTAATTAAATGCCACGGGGGCAGTGTTAACAGAGGGTGTGTCATAATGGGCGTGACCAAGCACACTGCCCTAATGTGGTGGGCGTGTCCTCGTTCACGCCCGCAATGACGCCCCCTCTGTTGACCCCGCCCCCGCGGCCTTTCCAGGCATCAATGCAGCAAGAAGAAGAAGAGGAGGAATGCCGGGGTGAGTGGAAGGAGAGCAGGAGCGGGGGAGCATGGAGCAGGGGAGCATGGAGCAGGGGGAGCGGGAGCATGGAGCAGGGAATGGCGGGCGGGAAACCGGGTGGAGGTGGGCGGACTGCGCCTGTGTCTATCTGTAATGGAAACCCCGCGTTGCGGCAGCCGGTCGTGACCAATCAGCGATGCGGGATTTCCGTTACAGAAAGAAAGACGCGATAAGGCGATTATATAGTAGATTAGGCAATTGAAATGAATTTGGACTGTATATAAAGTATATTAGACATTTTCATGGCTGCATGAAGAAAAACTGGAATATCTGTTTAAATAAACTTTGCTTTTATTATCTTTACTATTTTAGTGTGGGGGGAACGCAGATCGCTTCCTAAAATATCTGTGATTTCAGTAGACTGTAAATCAGACTTGAACCAGCTCCCAAAAAAGTCTGCAAACAGAATGTAAGAGAAGGAATTTAATATGAGATGAGAACTGTGGGAAAGGCAAATAATTAATTAAAGTCTATTAATACCTGGAGTTCATACTGTGCCTGCAAGAAGCGCAAGCCTCTGGGCACGCCGGGGAGCAGAATAGCACCCTAGGGTCGCGCTACTGTGCCCGACCGCTGCCCAAAAATATTATAAAATGGAGCGACTCCGACTCCTAAAATATGTAATGAATTGGGTACAGTAGTTCAATGTAGAATGTGCTGAATATTATTATTATGAATTATTATGTTCTACCTAAATATCTTGATTATATCATAATAATGATAAAAGCCTGATGTTCACATTGTACTACAATAAATGTATCATCTAAACATGAGCCAAGTATGAAGGAGTCGGCGTTGGAGTCGGTGGTTTGGCTTACTGACGCTACAACCCTGGAAAACACTAATAAACAGCTGCACTCTGAGACGCTAAGATATGCAAACGTTGAATATAGGAGAATAGACATGCATTACTGCTAAGGAAATGTACCGAAAAATTAAAATGCTTAGCACATAAAAAAGGCCAGTCTAATGTGACCCTGCAGCCAATTCAAGGCGTATCGCTTTGAGGGTCTCTTTTAATGAGCTAAGTATCTCAGTTTTCCATTATATTTCCTTAGCAGTAATGCATGTCTTCATTCCTAGATTCAATGTTTGCATACCTGAGCATTCAGAGTGCAGCTGTTTATTATAATTTATTATTATGCCGTCAGTTTTTTTCATTTTAAATGTGGAAAATTCCAAGTATCACAGAGTATTTCAGGGAAGAAAAATAGAATTCATATAATGAGATTAGTTAATGAGTAGGGAGGTGGTCAAAGAAAGTTATACACAGCAGCACAGAGTATTTGAGGAAAGAAGTGTATGCTTCTGCCACAGAGGCTGAATGTGACAGGGACAGTATCATGATGTAAAGAGGGAGAAAGGGACATAAACTGGCAGGTATATACCGTAATAGAAGGAGCAGGAGCACCAGCACTACAGAGTAGTAGGAGAATTGTGATATCTTGTGGCTGGCGGTGGTGCTACATTTGAGAGCGGTAGTGGAAATAGAGGGACATAAGCTGGTAGGTACATAGGGGCACCAGCAGTACAGAGTATTTCAGGAGAATAGCACTATCATATGGTTGGCGGTAGTGCTGCATTTGAGAGGGGTAGGGGAAACAGAGGGGCATAGGCTGGTAGGTGCATAGGAACCAGAACACCAGCAGCACAGAGTATTTCAGGAGAATAGCATTATCATATGGTTGGTGGTGCTACATTTGAGAGCGGTAGTGGAAATAGAGTGACATAGGCTGGTAGGTACATAGGAGCACCAGCAGTACAGAGTATTTCAGGAGAATAGCATTATCATATGGTTGGCGGTAGTGCTGCATTTGAGAGGGGTAGGGGAAACAGAGGGGCATAGGCTGGTAGGTGCATAGGAACCAGAACACCAGCAGCACAGAGTATTTCAGGAGAATTGTGATATCTTGTGGCTGGCGGTGGTGCTACATTTGAGAGGAGTAGTGGAAATAGAGGGACATAGGCTGGTAGGTACATAGGAGCACCAGCAGAACAGAGTATTTCAGGAGAGTAATGTGCAGTGCAGATCCAGTAGTTTGGCCTCTATGTCAGCCTGGAGATTACTATGAAGTGACAGAAATCCTTGTTGTATTAATGTCAGTGGCTCGGTCCCATCTCGTCCTCTCTCATCGCAGTGATTAGCTGGAGATTGGACTCCTCTGTAACCCTCTCACTTGTTTTCCATTTGTCCTCTCTAGATTTGGGCGATTTCCTAGTGATGTTGGAATCGCTCCCAATCCATATCAGAGCCAACAAAAAAAAGTGACTGGAAAATTTGAGAGACCTTGTAAATCTGACGTTTCCATCTATCAGTTTACTGGAATAGAACAAACGGTGACGGCTGCAGAGTATCCAGAGATTCTTCACATCTACTGTTATGGAAAACTGCGCAGATCTTCTCCCTCGTCCCTCCCTAATTTTCTCCATTTACGTGCTAAAACCCCAGTGATCCTGTGGGGACCAATGTACGAAGCTCAGACACTTCTGCTTCTCATTAACCTCTGACATTTCCCAGCTAGAAACTACAGACACTTTACTTATACTCCAGTCACATCCAAAGCTGGAATCAGCGCTCCCTGCACAGAACAGGACATTATTGGGGGATGTCATCATTACATACGATTACTGTAAGGACCACACTCATGGACAGGCAGTCTCTGCGCAGACACTGAACCTACAGGGACTGCTGAGGTGTCAACTCAAATCTGCACTTTTTGTGAATGCAGCTCTAGATAACCATGCGCTATAAAAATGCAACCGCTGGGTTTTCACTGCTGTTGTGGTGAATTCAACTAAGTTTATTAAACTTGTACTGTAGACAAATGACACAAAAAACACAGTAAAAAAGAAGCAAAAACGCAGCAAAATTAGCATTTTTTTAAGCAGATTTTTTACTGCCAAGAGAGTTCTAGGGCCACAAGGGACTGGGTACTCAGGTCTCGGGCGGTCGGGTGCAGGATGTCATGGGTGGTCCTGTGCCCGAGCCTGTGCCCTTGGATGACAATGAAAAGGGTTGCATTTACAGGGATTAAAATTATTGTCGGTCGTGACGCCACCTGTAGGTCCGGTGATGGCACCGGCGCTGCTGGGACCTCCGGGGTGATGGGCGGCAGCAAGGTGTTGTAGTCCTCTATAGGCAGGGCTCAGTCCCCGGGGTGTTGGAAGTAGCAATACTGGAATAGGGCAGCGTAGTCGTTATGGTGTGGGTCTAGAATGATGGTCACACACACAGAAAGTCTGTTTTGGTACCTTTACTGATGGAAACTGGAACACGTTCCAGGGATGAAGGATGCCCTTTGGGACTTCCACACCGAGTGAGGTAAAGGCCTCCTTGTCCTGTTCTTCTCTCTAGTCTGGCATGTGTGAAACGAAGCTGACCTTCTGCGTCTGTTACACCCGTGTTGCTGCACTGAGGGCTCTCTCTGTGGGCTACCGCTATCTCTCCTGCAGTCCCTGACTCTCAAAAGTGGGTGCTGTGGGTGTCGGGGAAACTAAGCCTCCACGGTGAGCTGGATTTTCTGCTGGGCTGTGTTCTTTCCCCGTTGCAGACTCGGTCTCCAGTGACCGGTGTTCTGATGGGGTGAGCCGGGATGGCTCCTCTGTCCTTGTCTAGAGTGTTCCTCGCCTCTGCCTGCGGTCTTCACTCTCTCTGGACCTCACGCTGGCTCTGGAGGTGCACTGGTGTCAGGCCTAGCATGGCTCCGGTAACCAGTTTTTGCGCACTAGCCCTGAGCTGAACTTCACAGTTCTTCTGGTGACTGCACACTCTGGCTAAGTCCAGCACCTGTATTTATAGGGGATCTGGCTTAACAGCGGCCAAATGAAGCTCCCCTACAGGCCTGGGGTGGAAGGTGTTGGGTGTAAGTGAGGTACCAGATGTGGAAATCCCTTAGTGTACTAGTGAGTTCTGTGGCTTACCTGGTACAGGGCACCACAAGAGCATGTTTGGGCTGCAGAAAACATGCAACATGTGAACATAGCCAAATTTTTTTTGCAGACGACGCTTTAATCCAACAAATCATTGGATTGCACTTGGACCATTAGGTCGTGCACGTCTAAATTTTTCCTTGGACAGGCTCAGTCACACCATTTCCAAGTTGCCTCCATAAATCAGGTCACACTTGGCCGTGCAAGTTGATGGGTCTGTGGAGAAATCTTTTCACGGACTTACAGAATGAGAAGACAGAGAATTTTTTTTACACCCTCTCCACATCTGAGCTGATCTGATTGCACCCTACTTGCACGTCAATCGCTCTCTGATCGCACTCTAATTGCACTCAGATTGCACACTGATGTACTCACATCGCACACTGATCGTACTCAGGTCGCACTCTAATCACACTTGGTTCGTGCTCCAATTTCACTGCAATAGTACACTGATCGCACTCAGATCTTACCTAGGTTGCACTCTAATCGTTCTCGGATCACACTCTAATCGCTCTCAGATTGTACTCAGATCATACTCGGATGACATTCTAATTGCACTCTAATCGCACACTGATTGCATTTGTATCTTACTCAGGTCGCACTATAATTGCACTCAGATTTCACTCGGATCGCGCTAATTGCACTCTAATCACACTCAGATCGCACTCTAATTGCACACTGATTGTACTCAGATCTTACTCAGGTCGCACTATAATTGTAGTCTAATCATACTTGGATTGTACTCGAATTGCGCTCTAATTGTACTCGGATTGTACTCAGATTGCACGCTAATCATACTTGGATCGCATTTTGGATCATAGTCAGATTGCACTAATTGCCACTCGGCGATTGCTACTCAGAGATCGCACTCTAATAAGCACTTAGATTGAGCTCTAAATTGACATCCGGATTGTACCTCGAAACAACTAATTGCACACGATCGCATTGGATGGTAGTCAGATTGCACTCGAGACTCAGATCGCATTCTAATTGCACATCTAATCGCAAACTGATTAAAGCTCCTTGAGTCCTCTCCTCCAGTGTAGCACTTGTGTTATATTTTGAAGAAAATACTGATGTGATTATAATTTGCATTTTGCTTCATTTGTTTTCTACTATTTGCTGAAGCCAGACATTTTTTAAAAATATATAACATTTTTTGTTTTCATTTTTTAATGTAGTTATTTTATTACACCGTCAGTAAACCTAACCCTAATTAGACTTGAAAAGGTATAAAACCCTACAGCAGTTTGTATGCTAAGTGTAGCAGTGGAGAAGACTTTGTCATCGGCTGCTGCACTCTGTATAGACAGCAACTGAGAAGACACAGCTCATCTACTTATACTAACAGCATTGCATCCCAGTTGCTGCCTATGCAGAATGCAGACACGATGAGAAACTCATCTTGACTGTTGCACTCTACATAGGTAGCTCCAGGAGAAAACTTACTGTTTGATTCAAAGCAGTCTTTGCCAGCGCCACTAATTTAATGGGAATCTGTCAACTGATTTTTTTCCACCTCATTTGAGAGCAGCATGATGTAGGCAAAGAGATCCTGAATCCAGCGATGTATTACTTAGATTACTGGGTACAGTGGTTCTGACACAATCAGTTTTTAGCTTTAGCCATGAAGTAGAGCTGAAAAGCTGCCCAGGCTACACACGTACAATGTCTGTAGACAGTGAGCTGCTAATCACAGGAAGGAGCGTGCTGGACTTGGGCTCAGATGTTGCTGTCCTGATAATGCTCCAAGTCTACCATAGCCAGGGGCTTACATAGAAATCATGAGGCCCCATTGTGGCCACATGGTCTTCTGCCATTGGCGGTACCCCACTGGCCATAATAGTCCAAGGCACTGCATGACCTACATGCCCACGTATCATTATCAGGCACATCACACTGAAGTAGTATCACAGTATATTGTCTAAGCAATCAAACATCAAGTCCTTTGGAAAAGTTTCCAAAAATCATAGGAAAAAAGTAAAGAATAAAAACCTTCCTTACCTCCTGCACTCACCTATAGCTGTGGCCTGATCTCCCTACCGTCCTTATACGAGTTCTTTCAACTCGTTGACGAGCAGGATATCTAGTCCCTCGCTGGCCCTGATGTAAGCCCTCAATAGGGAATTGATGGCAGGAGCACTAGTCCCAACCACTGCAATAAAGAAGACAAGTAGGAAGGGGAGACAGACAGGGAACAAAGGCAACTTCATGCCTGCTGCCACTTCTCCTAGGGAGCTGACAGCTTGGCAATTTCTCCAGGGAGGGGGGCCGTGTGCCAGCAGGGGGGCCTCTGTATACCGAAGGGGGGGCCGTGTGCCAGCAGGGGGCCTCTGTATACTGATGGGGGGGGCGTGTGCCAGCAGGGGGGCCTCTGTATACCGATGGGGGAGCCGTGTGCCAGCAGGGGGGCCTCTGTATACCGAAGGGGGGGCCGTGTGCCAGCAGGGGGCCTCTGTATACCGATGGGGGAGCCGTGTGCCAGCAGGGGGGGCCTCTGTATACTGATGGGGGGCCGTGTGCCAGCAGGGGGGCCTCTGTATACCGATGGGGGGGCCGTGTGCCAGCAGGGTGGGCCTATGTATATTTATACATAAATTTAAATGGATAAAAACCACTGTTGCCAGATATTACATGTACAATTGTTTGACAGAATTCCTTTTTAAATAGGATTTTAGCAAAAATATCGATCTTAGTTTTACAAAAAATCCTTACGCGAAAAAAATGGAGGTCATTTTTTGTAATCAGCCACCAAATTACATAAAAATTAGTGAAAACTTCTCTTTGTATTTTTTTCATCGCAGGCCTGTGTAATCTGCATAATCTCATCCTGCAGGGGGCGCTGTACTACATTTAAAGTAAAGTAATCTGGTGCCCACATGTATGGCTTGATGTATTGCTGACCACAGATGATGTCTCCTTCTAGAAATAGAATTATTTTGCAGAAACAAAAACATCCTGTGTTCAGAAAACAGAGGCAAGCGAAGGGTTAACAAGCCCCGAGGGGTGAGGCTGTTTTGCATTAACAAACCCCACTCCTCCTACTACCCCCAAGTTGTGTCAGTCACAGCCTGGAGCACAGTGGGTTCATTCACTGGCACAGAGGGGACGCGTCTCCCTTCCGCTCAGGAACACGCACATCGGCAGTATTCTGCGCAATACGAGGGGCACAACATGTACGAGTATAAGGGACGGGATCATAGACCCTACAAGGGCGAGAACTGGGGGTCCAAACTCTGGTATCCTAATAATGGAGGTCAAGCATGCACATCTTCACTTCATCTGTTCTATGCCGAACACTGTACTATTTTATTCCCAGAAAATGAATAGAGCTGAGCTCCATTATCATAATGTGTGTGGGTCGGACTCCCAGAGATCAGGATGTAATGCCTTATTCTGTGAATAGGGGATAACTTCTATACTAGGTGCAAGCCCACTAATCCCACTATGGCGGCCGTCACACGCACAGATATCTTTAGCGATATTGTAAGCGATCACGTGCATGCGCAATCGCTTACAATATCGCTCACATCGCTGGTGAGCTGTCACACAGACAGACTCACCAGCGATGTGGAGCCGCGATCTCGCTGGTAACTATGGTACACATCGGGTTACTAGGCGCCGCGCGTCGCTTAGTTACCCGACGTGTACCATAGTTACCATCTCCCAGCATAGGCTCTGCTGCTGGGAGATCGCTCATCGTGGTGTTATACACCACGATGAAGGAGATCGTGAAATCGTTCATCGCTAGATCTGAGCTCCGGAGCTCAGATCTGCGATGTCACGATCAAGCGATTTAACATCGTGAATCGCTTGATTACATGCATCGATTTTAAGCCCGATATCGCTTAAGCGATCAAAAAGGAGATCGCTTAAGCGATATCGAGCAAGATATCTGTGCGTGTGACGGCCGCCTATCATTGATGACCTACAACATTAGAGTGCTTAATGTTTGCTTTCTTAGTGGCCAATGGTAATGAATTGTTTATTGTCAGGTTGGGTTGTTGAAGACTTAACGCCTCTCCTTGATGGGGCAAGGGAAAAAGAAGGGTCTTCACACTTGGCCTGTGTCCTGGTGGGCGCTACATCTCACTGCTTTGTATAATGACCAATGGCTGGCATAAACAAAGAGGGGAAACCTCATTTCGCTCCTGATGATGGGGCAGGCAGAGTGCATTATCCATACCCAATTATTAGGTAAGACCGGTTTCACACCACGGCAAGATCAGGTCCAGGGCTGTCCTGTGGAAAAGTGACAGCCCTGGACACAATTTTGCAGTACTGCAGCCCTATGGGGCCGGATGGTAGCTATCTGCCATCTGGTTTCCATCTGTCCGGGATGATCCAGGACAATTCTGATTGTATCCGATATTTTCCCCGGACACAAAAACTCTGCAAGCAACGTTTTTGTTTCTGGGGGAAATATCAGATAAAATCGGATCATCCCGGATCCTTCCAGATCCAACGCCCCCTAACATGGGGCTCTATGGCGCCGGATCCGACATAAAATCAGATCCGGGGTCTAGACTTTAGCAGTGAGCGCTGCTAAACTTCAGCATCAGGAGCTGTCCCCTGCAGAGATTTCAGGACCGCGACTAGCTCCCCGCTAGCTGTGATCTTGAAATTTCAGCAGCTGCGGCTGTGATCTGAGGAATCTGGCTGCAAACCGGACCAGAGGCATATTTGCCCTCCGGTTCTGTTTGCAAATCAAGTCAGGGGCTAACCGGTTCACACCAGACAGCCCGGACCTAATCGTGCCGTGGTGTGAAACCGGCCTAACAGAAAGAGGGATCTGTCACAACTGGACTCCCTTATCCTGTCAATAGGATGCACTTTAATACAGGGGCGGAACTACCATGGTGCAGCTGGTGCAGCTGCACCAGGGCCCCGACCGGCTGGGGGGCCCCCTCAAGCCTGGATGGGGCCCCCAGCCGACCCCCACAAGCCGCCATCAAAGGAGAGGAGGGTCAGGCAAGGGAAGCAGAAAGTTTCCTGCTTCCCCTGCCTGATCCTCTGCCCCTCCGGCTCCAACAAGCGTCCGGCGCGGCTCAGCAGGTAGGAGAGCATCGCGCCCGCGGCTCCCAGCATCGCCCCGCCCCGGGCCGCGCCGACGGCCAGCAGCAACTTCCCCCCCTGTCCGCTCCTGCACCAGGGCCCCCGGGGGTGACGGTCCGCCCCTGCTTTAATATGTAGATCACATTATCATTATTCAACGGCCTTCAGCTCAATCTCAAGCCATGACGACTGGATGGAGGAACGATCTGTAGTAAGACTGATGTTGCGCAGCCTAGATCGGTCCACCAGGGTCTTCTCCAAGCCTAGCTAGATCCACCAAGGTGGGTCTTCTCCATACCTGGATAGGTTTACCAGGGTGTTCTCAAAGCCTACATAGATCCACCAGGGTCTTCTCCAAGCCTAGGTAGGTCCTCCAGGGTCTTCACCAAGCCTTGATGGGTCCTCAGTGACGTGACTCAGCTCCGTGGTCCCAGGTGCGGCAATAAAAGGGGGGGGGGAGTTAAATAGGGGAATAAAGTTTGTACGTGTACATGACGCCACCCATGGTTTGTGGTCAAATGTAGCCACCGCTGCAGTCGGGTGTCCTGGGGATGATGAAGGTTGCAGCCAGCGTGATGCATCTTCCACGGATAGGGCTGTTCCCTAGGGCTGTCGTGAAGATGGTGCAAGAAGGAAGAGGAAAAGTACTCCGTCTTACTCAGCCCCGTCTCGGGTACGCAAGTAAAAGTCACACAAAGTTCTGGGCTTTTAATGGGTCCTTACTAAAGCTCCATAAGTCACACGGTACAAATAGTTCACACAGTACCACAAGTTCTCAAGTGGCTCCGGTCAGAAAGTAGCAGCTGGGACGGTTTGTTAACAGCACTCCCTCTCTCTCTGGTACCTTTCCGGGCCTCGTTCTCCTTTTCCTAGTGCTAGTTACAGGCCATCTGTCATGGGTCTGTAATGACCGGTGGTAAGGCCGCGGGTGTGTGTGTATGATCTTTCTCAACAGAATCCCCATACTCAGGTTTAACCGATAATAACGTTTCTTTACTGGCAAACATGTTTATATCACAGTCAACCGAACTATATGCGCACTTGTATATATTAGAGTCTCTGGATCTTCACTTCTTCCGGGTATGCAGCAAGAAAAGAAAAAAAACACAACAATGAAGGTATCTTTCCCTAACTTTCCCTAAAATCACGTACCAGTCTATCACAGAAGAAGATGTCGCTCCCACGTGGCAGGCCTGGGGATCTCACGATGACAGGTCCCGGTGCAGCGCTGAAGGGGGAAACTCCTCAGTCTTCTTCTGTGGTCTCCTTCCGCAGGTAACGGAATCTTTCTTTGTTAGTCTCTTCCAGTCTCAGGGCACACCGAGCAGCAGAAGGGAGATCACAGCAGCACAGAAGTCTCTCTCAGTCTCGGGGGCACCCCAAGCAGCAGGAGGGAGATCACGGCAGTACAACTGGCTCCCTTATGTCGGTCACGGCCCCTGCACATGCACTCCGGGTGCTCGGCGGGCAAGGTTTTGCAGAGCGGCCAGAGTCACAGCACCAAAGTCCAGTGGCCCAGGATCAGTCACGAGGGCTTCTGCGGGGTGATTTTTCCGGCAAGGTGTAGCAAAGTAGCCCTCTTTCAACAGACATCCACACGCAGGCCTTCCCTTGCTCAGCTCTGGATCTGCACTGACTTCCCGCTCTTTCCCTTCCTGGGTAAACACTTTTGCTGAAAAGGGAATTTCCCACTTCCCTGCGTTTGTTTCAGCACTTGTCCACAAGGGGGCAGTAGTGGACTGTGTACAGTTCATTTCCATATCCATTTCTATGATACAGTCTGAATTGCTCACCTCATTACAGGTCTTTCCTGGGGGCTCTCAGTCTGTCCCCCTAGCCCTCGTTGGACTGCCTTTCCTTCTCTGCACTGGAGGGTGGGTTCCAGGCATAGAGTCCCTTCATCTCGCCGGTTAATCTGTGGTTGGGGCATACAGCTCCCGACCACTTCAACAGGGCTTTGGCCCGGTCTGCCCATTGGCCCGGGGACACCGTGGACCCTTTCCTTTTTCCCTCGGTACACAGCCTGGAACCAGGCTGCCGGGTCCGGGTTCTTCCTCTCTTGTGTTACAGTCTGCTAGGCTTGTTTGGCGTATCGGCTTAGGAGTTCTGTTCCTCTCCCATTACAGCTCACCGATAACTCGAACCTGAACTCTCTATTTGAACTCTACTAACTTAATGTTCCTGGGTTTTTACTCCAGTTCCTCCACCCTCTTCCTGTGCTTTTCCTCACTCTCCACCCTCCACTTGGTCCCTCCCGCTATCCCTTGCCTGACATGAAGTAACTAGGGATCAGGAGATGTGTTGGGTGTTTGTGCGGAGGGCCCACTTACCAGTCCCAGCTGCTGTTCCACTCGGTGGCGATCGGTCCGCAGGGGCACCACAGTATGATGGGTAGACATGTTGTATCTTGGTGATTCTTCCTTCCAGTGACATGCCTGGCTTCATTTGTTCCAGTATTGATGTGTTTGTTCTTCTTGCCATCCATGGTATTGATAACCTCCTTCTCCAGCTCCACATTATGAATCTTCTTCTGTAGATCACTTTAAGACCCACAAAGCCTTACAATAAATCAACACTAAAACAAACATTCTTGTTTCCACTGATAAGAGCCAATATTTGCGGCCGTGCGGTCTGTTTATTAAAGCCTGTTTCTATTTTTAATCTAATTTAATTCTGTAGGATCCATAAACAGATTAAGCCATTGACGTTTTCAGTAAATAGGGTCACATCAGGTTAAAAAACATGGATCGAGAGGAGAATGAATGTCGTATAATCCCTGTGTTCAACGAGGGATGAAGACACATTCTGCGGAGGAACGAGTCCGACCCGGCACAGATTTGTCTATAATTAGGATAAATACACAAACCACATCCCGGATGTCACAGTGACTGGAGCGAGATGAGATCAGGGGCAGAGGAGGAACATGAGACTCCTGCATCATTAGGTCTGATGCTCAGCGGGGTGACACAACATGTATGATCCAGATACCACCGTCCATTACCCTCCAGACAGGGGTCTTCATATCCAATAGGGTCCAATATAGTCGACCCTTACAGCTGGTATTGGGTGTATAAAGTAACAGTGGTCCTCAAGTTGGGCAAGTATTTGCAACCACTAAATGATATCGCCTTGAAAGGCAAAGGATGGTGAGAATGGCCCCATCCTCCTACAAATGATCGGAAAAATGGTGGTAGAGGAATGTTCTTCCAATGTCAGGAGGAAAGTAGGGTGAAGACAGTTTGACCATGGCACGTGGTGGGGCGCTAGTTCATTTATGTTACTCATATTGCCATAACATATACCATATACATAATAATTTCTGTCCCCATTGGAATTCAGTCTCAGTTTTCTATCAGTATCTTTGGAGTGTGGGAGGAAACCCACGAGAACACGAGGAGAACATACAAACTCCTTACACATGTTGTCCTTGGTGGGATTTGCACCCAGCGTCCAAAGCAATAGTGCTAACCACTGAGACAACCGGCTCATATATACCATTACCAAGACATCTATCTATCAGGATTGGCCAGCAATACCTCCTCAAGAATTACAGAGATACATTGGCTGGCCCCAAGCCGGCTCAGGCAGAGCTCGGGATCTGGTAATCGTCAGACGCACAAGGGAGCAGATGTCGGCCTCCACCGAATGATAAAATGTGACGACTTTGGGACAAGTTAGAGACTTTGTGTATTTTTCCAGATAAATCTATGAAAAATAGAGAAAAATAAATGGACGGACAGACAAGAGATGCAGAAAGCTATTAACCAGTTAAGAATCAAAGACAAAGCTAAATGGAAAGGATCGTGTGATGTAACCAATGAAGAACTCCGCAGAGAACTATCCATAGAATCAGTCACGTGAGAACATGCATTAGTAGGAGGAGGAAGCAGTGGAGCTTTGTGTCTGTCCTGATCTGGATTCTACAACTATCTAGATCGAGGTTAGAGTGGTTTCCCTTTAAAGGCAGGTTTTTGGTATCTAAGCTGTTAAAAAACATAAATTAATTGTGCTTCTCTTATCAGGCTCTGTGCAATTGTTTACTTCAACTAAAGGCTTTATCACCTGGCGATCACCATCACTGGACTACATTGATGTGCCCAGGGCATACTGAAACGCCCCCCTGCTGTGATTGACACCTTCCTGTCAATGCACAATCTCTATAGAGAGCCTGGTGGGGGCGGGGCAGCTCTCAGCTCTACTACATGCCTACAACTAAATGCTTTGATTGTGTGAGAACAGCTGCAGCCAGAAATCTATGTGAGGTATAGTAAATGGTGTGCACACGATCGAGTTGTTTGAGGTGCCAGTGAAGGGGTCGTGTAGGCCCAAGTCCAATTGTAGAAGATAAACACTACACACTCAGATGTATTTTGCAAAGTGAAGAATTTCTATTATTGATTCACAAACGACAAAAATGGCTACTTGGCCACAACATTGTGGCCTTTATCACGTAGTCGCTAGAGATAGTGTGTCGCCTTGGATTACTTCTTTGGGAAGTAGGAGGGAGAATGAGGTACAGTGATACCTTGGTTTTCATTGATAATTCGTCCGAAAATTATCGACGAAAACCAAAACCGACGATAACCGAGGCAAAGATTTCCATAGGACACAATGTAAAATGAATTAATTGGTTCGAGACACTGAAAAAGACCTACAAAAAAAATATTTTATAGTGAATAAAGATGTTAATGCTAGAATCACTCAGAAATGGCTATAAAAGGAATGTGAAACACTAATTTACAGAATAAAAAAACATTTAATATGATATTTTATTTTCATAAAAGCTCATTTTGGTGTATGGAAGACACCGAGGAGGGGGAGAGGGGTGCACATTTTGTTTTTTGGAAGGGAAATCAAATTTTTTTAAGGCAAAATTAGCAGCAATGTATGGACAGAAAGCGACGAAAACCGAGACACGATTTTTATTGAAAAAATCAACAAAAACCAAAAACGACGATATCTGAAGTCGACAAAAACCAAGGTATCACTGTATATGTCTCTGCAGGGGTTGAGGATATCACTATAGTGAGTGTGTCAGGTAGGGTCTGTCCCACTGTTTGTGCCTGTGCATGGAGGAACTCAGTTATCTAGCCCTTTCCCAGTATCCTGGGGTGAATTCAACGGATATAGATAATTTCCGGAGGCATTTTTAGGGGTATGCAGCGGCCTGGAGCTGCTGCCGTGCCTGTGTTGTAATGTCTGTATACTCTTATATTCTGTGATCCCTGACTGTAATGTCTGTATACTCTTATATTCTGTGATCCCTGGCTGTAAAGTCTGTATACTCTTATATTGTGTGATCCCCGGCTGTAAAGTCTGTATACTCTTATATTGTGTGATCCCTGACTGTAATGTCTGTATACTCTTATATTGTGTGATCCCTGACTGTAATGTCTGTATACTCTTATATTGTGTGATCCCTGACTGTAATGTCTGTATACTCTTATATTCTGTGATCCCTGGCTGTAAAGTCTGTATACTCTTATATTGTGTGATCCCCGGCTGCTGTAATGTCTGTATACTCTTATATTCTGTGATCGCCGGCTGTAATGTCTGTATTCTCTTATATTCTGTGATCCCTGGCTGTAATGTCTGTATACTCTTATATTCTGTGAACCCCGGCTGTAATGTCTGTATACTCTTATATTCTGTGAACCCCGGCTCTAATATATGTATACTCTTATATTCTGTGATCCCGTGCTGTATAATGTCTGTATACTCTTATATTCTGTGATCCCGTGCTGTATAATGTCTGTATATTCTTATATTCTGTGATCCCGTGCTGTATAATGTCTGTATATTCTTATATTCTGTGATCCCTGGCTGTAATGTCTGTATACTCTTATATTCTGTGATCCCTGTCTGTAATATCTGTATACTCTTATATTCTGTGAACGCCGGCTGTAATGTCTGTATACTCTTATATTCTATGATCCCTGGCTGTAATGTCTGTATATTCTTATATTCTGTAATCCCATGCTGTAATGTCTGTATACTCTTATATTCTGTGATCCCTGGCTGTAATGTCTGTATACTCTTATATTCTATGATCCCTGGCTGTAATGTCTGTATACTCTTATATTCTGTGATCCCTGTCTGTAATATCTGTATTACTCTTATATTCCTTGATCCCCGGCTGTAATGTCTGTATACTCTTATATTCTGTGATCCCCAGCTGTAATCTCTGTATACTCTTATATTTTGTGATCCCCGGCTATAATGTCTGTATACTCTTATATTCTGTGATCCCCGGCTATAATGTCTGTACACTCTGTTACTTCCTCCCCTGCCCGGGAGCTGTGGTATATCCCACCTGTTCCTGCATAGTTGGAGACATCCATCATACAGGGGCACATTTATAAGAATATCTTGGGACAGGAACATTGTTTTAACACATTCAATTGTGGAAAATATTTTTATTCTAAGATCTATTAATTAAAATGTGCAATTTTTTGTGGCACAACCCCTTTAAGTAAACATCTCATACTTGGATATAATTAAGTCGTATTCATTTCGCTTCTCTCCTTTTAGTCTGTGCTGCTGTTTTCAGTAATATTTAGTGAGTCTGGGTTATATTTAGAGGTCTCAGGACAGAATAGATGAACCATTAACAGGTCGGTTCATTCCAATCACTTTACATAAGAGATCACAGGACGCATCCCGCTCTATATTACTATTGCCTTTACCAAGCAACCAGGACTGTAATGGTGATATCAGAGATATTAATAATGACGGGGAGTGATGGCCCTGGGCGTTATCATCAGTAATTCCCCAGTATATCCTGCAATGAACTCATCCAGGGGTCATCTGAACTGCATGATGGCGACTTATAAATATTCACACTTACTAGTGCATCTCAATGAATTAGAATATCATCAAAAATCAATATCATATTCCCATGTTTCAGTTCATTTCTGGGAGCCCTGAAACACATTGACTAATAAATCAATATTATATTCACCCTTTGATGTTTCATGGAATACGGCAGTGCCGTTTCTAACCCTTTATCCTTTCTACTTTAATTTTATGAAATAATGATCTTTGGGTTTTCATTGGCTGTAAGCCATAATCATCAACATTAACCGAAATAAACAGTTGAATTAGATCACTCTGTTTGTAATGACTCTATATGATATATGCATTTCACTTTTTGTACAAATCCATTGTGTAGTCTGACCCTTCAGACATCCTCGCCCCCTACTTCTTGATTGTTTACATTCAGTAGGTAATCAAAAAAAGAAGGGATAAGCGGAGGAGAAGAAGTGGAAGATCAGACTACACAGTTACTTTGTAGTCTGTCGCTATGGAGACACATAGGTCTGAATTGGATCTGTATACACAAAATAGTAAGATATATTTAATTAAAACTGTTACTCAAAGTTTCCACACTTTTTGTTTTAGATATATTGGAGCAATGGAAACAATTAATTGAGAAGGTGGACATGTCCTTTAAGACTCCAGAGCGCCCCCAGGAGCAGTGTAAGATAAGTCATGATGGTACTTTCTATAGATTGCTCTTTCTTTTCTGCCCAAAGATGACATTGATATTTTTGGCATAATAATAACAAGTTACTGTCTGCCCTGTGACGACAGTCCACAAATGCAAACGTAAAAGATGCGAGAATCCAGGTAGACTCCCAGGTTAATTACTGTTGAGAAGATAACTAATTAAGGTTTCATCTGCTTAAGACTAATCAGGTATCTGCTGACATCAAACACATATGGCCACCATTTTTGGCTGTTGTTCTGGTGTAGACTGACTGCCAATAGCCAGAGGGGGATCTGGTTTCACTACACACCTGCTTAGTGTTGATGGTTCGCTCCCCCCGGACCCGAGATCTCAGCTGCTTACGTTAGTGCCGAGGTGGGACAGGACCTGTATTGTTGT
>JARQOC010000010.1:49732493-49777701 GCA_033576535.1 Allobates femoralis | reverse complement strand
GGTCTTTCCTGGGGGCTTTCAGTCTGTCCCCCTAGCCCTCGTTGGACTGCCTTTCCTTCTCTGCACTGGAGGGTGGGTCCCAGGCATAGAGTCCCTTCATCCCGCCGGTTAA
The DNA here is from genome assembly GCA_033576535.1 of Allobates femoralis. Classification (NCBI taxonomy): domain Eukaryota; kingdom Metazoa; phylum Chordata; class Amphibia; order Anura; family Aromobatidae; genus Allobates; species Allobates femoralis. The sequence continues at coordinate 49,777,589 of JARQOC010000010.1, read as the reverse complement.
TCTGTGGTTGGGGCATACAGCTCCTGACCACTTCATCAGGGCTTTGGCCCGGTCTGCCCATTGGCCCGGGGACACGGTGGACCCCTTCTTGCTTCCCTCGGTACACAGCCTGGAACCTGGACTAGCCATACGGTGGCATAGGCCGCTGGGTCCGGGTTCTTCCTCTCTGGTGTTACAGTCTGCTAGGCTTGTTGGGCGTATCGGCTTAGGAGTTCTGTTCCTTCTCCCATTACAGCTCACCGATAACTCGAACCTGAACTCTCTACTTGAACTCTCCTAACTTAATGTTCCTGGGTTTTTACTCCAGTTCCTCCACCCTCTTCCTGGGCTTTTCCTCACTCTCCACCCTCCACTTGGTCCCTCCCGCTATCCCTTGCCTGACATGAAGTAACCAGGACTAGGGATCAGGGGTTGTGTTGGGTGTTTGTGCGGAGTGCCCACTTACCAGTCCCAGCTGCTGTTTCACTCGGTGGGGATCGGTCTGCAGGGGCACCACTGTATGATGGGTAGACATGTTGTATCTTGGTGATCCCTTCTTCCAGTGACATGCCTGCTTCATTTGTTCCGGTATTGATGTGTTTGTCCTTAGTGCCATCCATGGTATTGATAACCTCCTTCTCCAGCTCCACATTATGAATCTTCTTCTGTAGATCACTTTAAGACCCACAAAGCCTTACAATAAATCAACACTAAAACAAACATTCTTGTTTCCACTGATAAGAGCCAATATTTGCGGCAGTGCGGTCTGTTTATTAAAGCCTGTTTCTATTTTTAATCTAATTTAATTCTGTAGGATCCATAAACAGATTAAGCCATTGACGTTTTCAGTAAATAGGGTCACATCAGGTTAAAAAACATGGATCGAGAGGAGAATGAATGTCGTATAATCCCTGTGTTCAACGAGGGATGAAGACACATTCTGCGGAGGAACGAGTCCGACCCGGCACAGATTTGTCTATAATTAGGATAAATACACAAACCACATCCCGGATGTCACAGTGACTGGAGCGAGATGAGATCAGGGGCAGAGGAGGAACATGAGACTCCTGCATCATTAGGTCTGATGCTCACCGGGGTGACACAACATGTATGATCCAGATACCACCGTCCATTACCCTCCAGACAGGGGTCTTCATATCCAATAGGGTCCAATATAGTCAACCCTTACAGCTGGTATTGGGTGTATAAAGTAACAGTGGTCCTCAAGTTGGGCAAGTATTTGCAACCATTAAATGATATCGCCTTGAAAGGCAAAGGATGGTGAGAATGGCCCCATCCTCCTACAAATGATGGGAAAAATGGTGGTAGAGGAATGTTATTCCAATGTCAGGAAGAAAGTAGGGTGAAGACAGTTTGCCCATGGCACGTGGTGGGGCGCTAGTTCATTTATGTTACTCATATTGCCATAACATATATATACCATATACATAATAATTTCTGTCCCCATTGGAATTCAGTCTCAGTTTTCTATCAGTATCTTTGGAGTATGGGAGGAAACCCACGAGAACAAGAGGAGAACATACAAACTCCTTACACATGTTGTCCTTGGGGGGATTTGCACCCAGCGTCCAAGCAATAGTGCTAACCACTGAGACCACCGGCTCATACATACCATTACCATGCCATCTATCTATCAGGATTGGCCAGCAATACCTCCTCAAGAATTACAGAGATACATTGACTGGCCCCAAGCCGGCTCAGGCAGAGCTCGGGATCTGGTAATCGTCAGACGCACAAGGGAGCAGATGTCTCCCTCCACCGAATGATAAAATGTGACGACTTTGGGCCAAGTTAGAGACTTTGTGTATTTTTCCAAATAAATCTATGAAAAATACAGAAAAATAAATGGACGGACAAGAGATGCAGAAAGCTATTAACCAGTTAAGAATCAAAGACAAAGCAAAAAGGAAAGGATCCTGTGATGTAACCAATGAAGAACTCCGCCGACGACTATCCGTAGAATCAGTCACGTGAGAACATGCATTAGTAGGAGGAGGAAGCAGTGGAGCTTTGTGTCTGTCCTGATCTGGATTCTACAACTATCTAGATCGAGGTTTGAGTGGTTTCCCTTTAAAGGCAGGTTTTTGGTATCTAAGCTGTTAAAAAACATAAATCAATTGTGCTTCTCTTATCAGGCTCTGTGCAATTGTTTACTTAAACTAAAGGCTTTATCACCTGGCGATCACCATCACTCGACTACATTGATGCGCCCAGGGCATACTGAAACGGGGGTTTCACAATCTCTATAGAGAGCCTGGTGGGGGCGGGGCAGCTCTCAGCTCTACTACATGCCTACAACTAAATGCTTTGATTGTGTGAGAACAGCTGCAGCCAGAAATCTATGTGAGGTATAGTAAATGGTGTGCACACTATCGAGTTGTTTGAGGTGCCAGTGAAGGGGTCGGGTAGGCCCAAGTCCAATTGTAGAAGATAAACACTGCACACTCAGATGTATTTTGCAAAGTGAAGAATTTCTATTATTGATTCACAAACGACAAAAATGGCTACTTGGCCACAACGTTGTGGCCTTTATCACGTAGTCGCTAGAGATAGTGTGTCGCCTTGGATTACTTCTTTGGGAAGTAGGAGGGAGAATGAGGTACAGTGATACCTTGGTTTTCGTTGATAATTCGTCCGAAAATTATCGACGAAAACCGAAACCGACGATAACCGAGGCAATGAGATCCATAGGACACAATGTAAAATGAATTAATTGGTTCCAGACACTGAAAAAGACCTACAAAAAAAATATTTTATAGTGAATAAAGATGTTAATGCTAGAATCACTCAGAAATGGCTATAAAAGGAATGTGAAACACTCATTTACAGAATAAAAAAACATTTAATATGATATTTTATTTTCATAAAAGCTCATTTTGGTGTATGGAAGACACTGAGGACCGGAGTCAGGGGTGTACATTTTATTTTTTGCAAGGGAAATCAAATTTTTTAAGGCAAAATTAGCAGCAATGTATGGACAAAAAGCGACGAAAACCGAGACACGATTTTCATTGAAAAAATCAACAAAAACGACGATATCTGAAGTCGACAAAAACCAAGGTATCACTGTATATGTCCCTGCAGGGGTTGAGGATATCACTATAGTGAGTATGTCAGGTAGGGTCTGTCCCACTGTTTGTGCCTGTGCATGGAGGAACTCAGTTATCTAACCCTTTCCCAGTATCTTTGGGTGAATTCAACGGATATAGATATGTTCCGGAGGCATTTTTAGGGGTATGCAGCGGCCTGGAGCTGCTGCCGTGCCTGTGTTGTAATGTCTGTATACTCTTATATTCTGTGATCCCTGGCTGTAAAGTCTGTATACTCTTATATTGTGTGATCCCCGGCTGCTGTAATGTCTGTATACTCTTATATTCTGTGATCGCCAGCTGTAATGTCTGTATGCTCTTATATTCTGTGATCCCCGGCTATAATGTCTGTATACTCTTATATTCTGTGATCCCTGGCTGTAATGTCTGTATACGCTTATATTCTGTGATCCCCAGCTGTAATGTCTGTATATTCTTATATTCTGTGATCTCGCGCTGTAATGTCTGTATACTCTTATATTCTGTGATCCTCGGCTGTAATGTCTGTATACTCTTATATTCTGTGATCCCTGGCTGTAATGTCTGTATACTCTTATATTCTATGATCCCTGGCTATAATGTCTGTATACTCTTATATTCTGTGATCCCCGGCTGTAATGTCTGTATACTCTTATATTCTGTGATCCCTGGCTGTAATGTCTGTATACTCTTATATTCTGTGAACACCGGCTGTAATGTCTGTATACTCTTATATTCTGTGATCCCCAGCTGTAATCTCTGTATACTCTTATATTCTGTGATCCCCGGCTATAATGTCTGTACACTCTGTTACTTCCTCCCCTGCCCGGGAGCTGTGGTATATCCCACCTGTTCCTGCATAGTTGGAGACATCCATCATACAGGGGCACATTTATAAGAATATCTTGGGACAGGAACATTGTTTTAACACATTCAATTGTGGAAAATATTTTTATTCTAAGATCTATTAATTAAAATGTGCAATTTTTTGTGGCACAACCCCTTTAAGTAAACATCTCATACTTGGATATAATTAAGTCGTATTCATTTCGCTTCTCTCCTTTTAGCCTGTGCTGCTGTTTTCAGTAATATTTAGTGAGTCTGGGTTATATTTAGAGGTCTCAGGACAGAATAGATGAACCATTAACAGGTCGGTTCATTCCAATCACTTTACATAAGAGATCACAGGACGCATCCCGCTCTATATTACTATTGCCTTTACCAAGCAACCAGGACTGTAATGGTGACATCAGAGATATTAATAATGACGGGTAGTGATGGCCCTGGGCGTTATCATCAGTAATTCCCCTGTATATCCTGCAATGAACTCATCCAGGGGTCATCTGAACTGCATGATGGCGACTTATAAATATTCACACTTACTAGTGCATCTCAATGAATAAGAATATCATCAAAAATCAATATCATATTCCCATGTTTCAGTTCATTTCTGGGAGCCCTGAAACACATTGACTAATAAATCAATATTCTATTCACCCTTTGATGTTTCATGGAATACGGCAGTGCCGTTTTTAACCCTTTATCCTTTCTACTTTAATTTTCTGAAATAATGATCTTTGGGTTTTCATTGGCTGTAAGCCATAATCATCAACATTAACCGAAATAAACAGTTGAATTAGATCACTCTGTTTGTAATGACTCTATATGATATATGCATTTCACTTTTTGTACAAATCCATTGTGTAGTCTGACCCTTCAGTCATCCTCGCCCCCTACTTCTTGATTGTTTACATTCAGTAGGTTATCAAAAAAAGAAGGGATAAGCGGAGGAGAAGTGGAAGATCAGACTACACAGTTACTTTGTAGTCTGTCGCTATGGAGACACATAGGTCTGAATTGGATCTGTATACACAAAATAGTAAGATATATTTAATTAAAACTGTTACTCAAAGTTTCCACACTTTTTGTTTTAGATATATTGGAGCAATGGAAACAATTAATTGAGAAGGTGGACATGTCCTTTAAGACTCCAGAGCGCCCCCAGGAGCAGTGTAAGATAAGTCATGATGGTACTTTCTATAGATTGCTCTTTCTTTTCTGCCCAAAGATGACATTGATATTTTTGGCATAATAATAACAAGTTACTGTCTGCCCTGTGACGACAGTCCACAAATGCAAACGTAAAAGATGCGAGAATCCAGGTAGACTCCCAGGTTAATTACTGTTGAGAAGATAACTAATTAAGGTTTCATCTGCTTAAGACTAATCAGGTATCTGCTGACATCAAACACATATGGCCACCATTTTTGGCTGTGGTTCTGGTGTAGACTGACTGCCAATAGCCAGAGGGGGATCTGGTTTCACTACACACCTGCTTAGTGTTGATGGTTCGCTCCCCCCGGACCCGAGATCTCAGCTGCTTACGTTAGTGCCGAGGTGGGACAGGACCTGTATTGTTGTCAGGAGTGAGAGCCTACGGCCGCACACAATGCCCATCCTGTCTCACCTTGGCTCGGCCGACCATGGTTGGGGTTTGCAACATATTAATCTTAATTAGTTTTTTTCCTGTTTTATTCTCTTTACTTTTCCAAAGTGATTTATTTCACCAAAGAAAACTAAACTGGAAATGTTATTGAGGTGACAATCAAAGGTGAATATCTAGATAATTAGATCAAAACTATAAAGCATTAGAAAGAGAAGCACAAGGACTCCTAAAGCAACCTTAATGTGTTACATTACTGATCCTGCATTACCTCTAGTATTATACTCCAGAGCTATACTCACTATGTTTATACATTACATTACTGATCCTGAGTTACCTCCTGTATTATACTCCAGAGCTGCACTCACTATTCTGCTGGTGCAGTCACTGTGTACATACATTACATTACTGATCCTGAGTTACCTCCTGTATTATACTCCAGAGCTGCAGTCACTATTCTGCTGGTGCAGTCACTGTGTACATACATTACATTACTGATCCTGAGTTACCTCCTGTATTATACTCCAGAGCTGCACTCACTATTCTGCTGGTGCAGTCACTGTGTACATACATTACATTACTGATCCTGAGTTACCTCCTGTATTATACTCCAGAGCTGCACTCACTATTCTGCTGGTGCAGTCACTGTGTACTTACATTACTGATCCTGAGTTACCTCCTGTATTATACTCCAGAGCTGCACTCACTATTCTGCTGGTGCAGTCACTGTGTATTTACATTACATTACTGATCCTGAGTTACATCCTGTATTATACTCCAGAGCTGCACTCACTATTCTGCTGGGGCACTCACTGTGTACATACATTACATTACTGATCCTGAGTTACCTCCTGTATTATACTCCAGAGCTGCACTCACTATTCTGCTGGGGCACTCACTGTGTACATACATTACATTACTGATCCTGAGTTACCTCCTGTATCCAGAGCTGCACTCACTATTCTGCTGGTGCAGTCACTGTGTACATACATTACATTACTGATCCTGAGTTACCTCCTGTATTATACTCCAGAGCTGCACTCACTATTCTGCTGGGGCACTCACTGTGTACATACATTACATTACTGATCCTGTACTGATCCTGAGTTACCTCCTGTATTATACTCCAGAGCTGCACTCACTATTCTGCTGGTGCAGTCACTGTATACATACATACATTACATTACTGATCCTGAGTTACCTCCTGTATTATACTCCAGAGCTGCACTCACTATCCTGCTGGTGCAGTCACTGTGTACATACATTACATTACTGTTCCCGAGTTACCTCCTGTATTATACTCCAGAGCTGCACTCACTATTCTGCTGGGGCACTCACTGTGTACATACATTACATTACTGGTCCTGTACTGATCCTGAGTTACCTCCTGTATTATACTCCAGAGCTGCACTCACTATTCTGCTGGTGCAGTCACTGTGTACATACATTACATTACTGATCCTGTACTGATCCTGAGTTACATCCTGTATTATACTCCAGAGCTGCACTCACTATTCTGCTGGTGCAGTCACTGTGTACATACATTACATTACTGGTCCTGTACTGATCCTGAGTTACATCCTGTATTATACTCCAGAGCTGCACTCACTATTCTGCTGGTGCAGTCACTGTGTACATACATTACATTACTGGTCCTGTACTGATCCTGAGTTACATCCTGTATTATACTCCAGAGCTGCACTCACTATTCTGCTGGTGCAGTCACTGTGTACATACATTACATTACTGGTCCTGTACTGATCCTGAGTTACATCCTGTATTATACTTCACCAGCAGAATAGTGAGTGACTCTGGAGTCACTGTGTACATATGTGGTGCCTCACCGGGTAGGCTGACACTAGAGGTACTGCACTCCTGCAGTTAAGGGGAGTAGCATCTCTGCTTTCCAGGTGCTGGGAGGGTGCAGTTGAGCCAACACACAAACAACCCGTAGGCCCCTGGAACGGTGGGTGGACCCTGAGAGAGGACCCAGGTCAAAAGGGAGGACAGGGAAGTGGAAAAAGAGAGAACATGGAGTTGAGGAGTCAGGATGTAGAGGCGGTGTGGTGTCTACTCCCGTGGGCTCGAGCACAACCACGCTCGCCCACGGGAGGGAAAGACTGTGAGGTGAAGGTAAAAGAGAGAGTCCTTGGGGTGCGGAAGAGACATTGATCCCCGTACGCCCGTATCTGGCGAGACAGAGGGGCTAGTGGATGACACAGGGACCTGGCCCTGAACACAGCGCAGATTGCTGTATGCCCAAACCGTTGAACCGGAGGCCTCAGGCTTCTAACGGGAGCTGTGGGGCCGAACACTCGACACAACTTGTTGAAGGTGGCCAAACTAGGGAGCAGTGTCTGGGAGGGGACGCAACAGCACCTGTGGCTGCAGATACTTGAGCTCTGTGCTTCGGAGGCGCTGAGAGCCTGGGGGGCCGAGTGGTGTCACGCTCACCTCAGAAGAGACTGAGACTGTGTGAGACTTTTATTAGCAGCAACCACCGGCCGCAGTGGCCGTATGAGAAATTGGAGTACTGATGACCCAGTGAACATCTCCCAAGGTATGAACTGACTCCTCCATTTCACTGCCTTGGGGACTGTGCTCCTCCTGCGGGGAGCGGAACCATCCAAGCTGCCGGTCCCCAAAGGTTCTGAAGCAGCGGCGGCTGCCATGGCCACATACCGCAGGTAGCGTCACAAATACCCCTATTCCCCTTTGACTTTCCCTGTCATCTTCCCCCGTTTATTAAAATGACACCGCCAGGGTCACGGGACCGGGTCTCAGCCCCCGCCTGTCCCCATGAAAAGAACAGAGAAGGTGAAGAGAACAACAAGTAACTGCCCGGTTCCCGAGTCTTCCCCGGCCCTGGAGTGGGTATAGCACATACATTACATTTCTGATCCTGAATTATATCCTGTATTATACTCCAGAGCTGCACTCACTATTCTGCTGGTGGAGTCACTGTGTACATACATTACATTACTGATCCTGTACTGATCCTGAGTTACCTCCTGTATTATACTCCAGAGCTGCACTCACTATTCTGCTGGTGCAGTCACTGTGTACATACATTACATTACTGGTCCTGAGTTACCTCCTGTATTATACTACAGAGCTGCACTCACTATTCTGCTGGTGCAGTCACTGTGTACATACATGACATTACTGATCCTGAGTTACCTCCTGTATTATACTCCAGAGCTGCACTAACTATTCTGCTGGTACAGTCACTGTGTACATACATTACATTACTGATCCTGTACTGATCCTGAGTTATCTTCTGTATTATACTCCAGAGCTGCACTCACTATTCTGCTGGTGCAGTCACTGTGTACATACATTACATTACTGATCCTGAGTTACCTCCTGTATTATACCCCAGAGCTGCACTCACTATTCTGCTGGTGCAGTCACTGTGTACATACATTACATTACTGATCCTGGGTTACCTCCTGTATTATACTCCAGAGCTGCACTCACTATTCTGCTGGTGCAGTCACTGTGTACATACATTACATTACTGATCCTGGGTTACCTCCTGTATTATACTCCAGAGCTGCACTCACTATTCTGCTGGTGGAATCACTGTGCACATACATTACATTACTGATCCTGAGTTACCTCCTGTATTATACTCCAGAGCTGCACTCACTATTCTGCTGGTGCAGTCACTGTGTGTTTCTCTAATTTTAATGGCTGTTTACTGCCTGATGTAGAGAACTATTACAGCACATTTCTTTCACTATCCACCAACAAAAACTCATAATTATATAATTCAGGATTAATTTCGCAAAACTCCTTCCTCTGAAGTCACTCTTATGGTGGGTTTACACGCCCAGATATCAGAAACGATATTGTTTGGAATGTCATGTGACTGCGATCGTTTCGACATCGTTAGTGCGATGTCAAACACAAGGATATCGTTAACGATGTGTAATTTGGCAACGCGCCAGCGTCGTTCATTACAAGTTTGTGAACGATTGGATAAAGTGGCAGGAATAGGAGAATTCAGAATGATATCGTTCATCTTGGTGTCACACTGAACGATGCTGCACTTTGCTGGTGCGTTAATTGGACGACGAACAATAAAAGTGAGGTCCTGCGCACTGCTGAGATGTCCGATCCAACCATTTTTCTTCAGATATCCTGTGTTTACATGCAACGATGCTAAAACGATATCGTTCGAACAATGTCAAAAGCGTGACGTGTAAATGATATCGCTTCAGATATCTGAGTGTGTAAAGCCACCATTAGGAGGAGCGAGATCCCGGGGTTCCATTCTCTTGTCCAGGATCTTCTCGGCGTCATCCTGTGACTTGTGATCTGGGTTTTGCTCTTTCTCCTGGGCTGTGGATTTAGTGACTTGGATTTTTCTTCATTACTGCGGTGTTTACTCATCATTATGTAGATCCTGTTGTGCAGAGTCTACAAGACTTTATGTTCTTATTATAAAGGGTGAAGTATTTTACATCTTAAAGTCACAGTCACCCAAGATACAAAGAGAACATGATGAGCTTGACCTCGTTGACTTCTCCTAACCCCGATCCTATTTGCCACGGTGGGAATAATGAATATTCCTAAGGGATACATAAAAGACTGTCACTTGTGGGCGGCCGAATTAAGATGCTGAACTTAATTTTTGCTCAATAAGATTATTATTATATATTAATGTTTATCACTCAATATTAAGCATGGGGTCACCAACTCAGCTTTTTATTTTTTCTGGGCAGCTGATCAAAAGTCATAGACAGACTTTCTTACGGACATATTGGAAAACCATAAAAAATGGATAAAGTGCTCCATGTCTACAGCCCAGAATACTGATAGGACGACCTCGGCTTCAATCACTGAAAACTGGAAAATGATCATAATTAGTCACAATAATCCGTATAATGTTCTACAGCTTCAAAAAATCACAGACGTCTCAAGTTTTTTATGGACAGGGCTATAAAGTGTCCAGACTGGCCTGGAATTTATCATAATAAGCAGAATGTGACTCGCTCCTAACACATGTAGGGATTATTGTAACTTGTATTTTCAAAGGCAAGGAATGTCCTGCTTCTTAGAATGTTTATCTAATATATACTTACCTAATGTTGTCTGTCATCCACTTCAGTGGGGATGTCTCTGAATCCTATAATCCACCACGCCGATCAGAAGTATGCCGGATGCCACATTGGGACACTCAAGTGATGGGTCTCCCAATATGGTGCTGACTACCGGGACACCAGCGCTTCACACCCTGAACGCATGCCCACACGCCCGACCACCGGACATCGCCGCCCAACCCCCATCCCCGCCGGTAGTTCAAATATGGCACCTGCAAGCGGTCGCCTGTGGGCGATGTCACAAACTAACCGCCCACAGCCCAATAACCGCCAGCCGCTCCCACTGATAAGCTGAAACTCACCTACAGGGCCTGTGGTGATGTCATCATCATGGGCAGAGCTAGATCACGTGACTGTGACTTCATCACACACAGACAGCCAGGAACTGCAGCCCTGCTCCCTCTGTTCTGCACAATAACAGCAAGCACGCGGGGCAGGGGGGCGGCAGAAAGCGACCACTGCAATGGGAGCAGATCCACCACAGGGGGGGAGGGCAGAGAAAAACACAGGCAGGGCCAGAGAGCAATCACCATGGGGCCAGAGAGCGATCACAGAGGGGGCCAGAGAGAGATCACGGTGGGTGGACAGAGAGCGATCACAGGAAGCAGAGAGACAACATGGGGGAGGGGCCAGACAGCAACCATACGGTGAGCCAGAGAGGGACAACACAGGGGGAGCCAGAGGGGGACAACACAGGGGGAGCCAGAGAGGGACAACACAGGGGGAGCCAGAGGGGGACAACACAGGGGGAGCCAGAGGGGGACAACACAGGGGGAGCCAGAGAGGGACAACACAGGGGGAGCCAGAGGGGGACAACACAGGGGGAGCCAGAGGGGGACAACACAGGGGGAGCCAGAGGGGGACAACACAGGGGGAGCCAGAGGGGGACAACACAGGGGGAGCCAGAGGGGGACGACACAGGGGGAGCCAGAGGGGGACGACACAAGGCGAGCCAGAGAGGGACGACACAGGGGGAGCCAGAGAGAGACGACATGGGGAGCCAGAGGGGGACGACACAAGGCGAGCCAGAGAGGGACGACACGGGGGGAGCCAGAGAGGGACGACACGGGGGGAGCCAGAGAGGGACGACACGGGGGGAGCCAGAGAGGGACGACACGGGGGGAGCCAGAGAGAGACGACACAGGGGGAGCCAGAGAGGGACGACACAGGGGGAGCCAGAGGGGGACGACACAGGGGGAGCCAGAGAGGGACGACACAGGGGGAGCCAGAGAGAGACGACACAGGGGGAGCCAGAGAGGGACGACACGGGGGGAGCCAGAGAGAGACGACACAGGGGGAGCCAGAGAGGGACGACACGGGGGGAGCCAGAGAGGGACGACACAGGGGGAGCCAGAGGGGGACGACACAGGGGGAGCCAGAGAGGGACGACACAGGGGGAGCCAGAGAGGGACGACACAGGGGGAGCCAGAGAGGGACGACACGGGGGGAGCCAGAGAGAGACGACACAGGGGGAGCCAGAGGGGGACAACACAGGGGGAGCCAGAGAGGGACGACACAGGGGGAGCCTGAGAGGGACGACACAGGCGGAGCCAGAGAGGGACAACACAGGGGAAACCAGAGAGGGACGAAACAGGGGGAGCCAGAGAGAGACGACACAGGGGGAGCCAGAGCAGAGAGGGACAACACAGGGGGAGCCAGAGAGTACCAAAGGGAGCAGAGAGACAACACAGGGGGAGCCAGAGAGGGACAACACAGGGGGAGCCAGAGAGTACCACAGGGAGCAGAGAGACAACACAGGGGGAGCCAGAGAGGGACAACACAGGGGGAGCCAGAGAGGGACAACACAGGGGGAGCCAGAGAGAGACGACACAGGGGGAGCCAGAGGGGGACAACACAGGGGGAGCCAGAGAGGGACGACACAGGGGGAGCCAGAGAGGGACGACACAGGGGGAGCCAGAGAGGGACAACACAGGCGGAGCCAGAGAGAGACAACACAGGGGGAGCCAGAGCAGAGAGGGACAACACAGGGGGAGCCAGAGAGTACCAAAGGGAGCAGAGAGACAACACAGGGGGAGCCAGAGAGGGACAACACAGGGGGAGCCAGAGAGGGACAACACAGGGGGAGCCAGAGAGGGACAACACAGGGGGAGCCAGAGAGTACCAAAGGGAGCAGAGAGACAACACAGGGGGAGCCAGAGAGGGACGACAACACAGGGGGAGCCAGAGAGTACCACAGGGAGCAGAGAGAGACAACACAGGGGGAGCCAGAGAGGGACAACACAGGGGGAGCCAGAGAGGGACAACACAGGGGGAGCCAGAGAGGGACAACACAGGGGGAGCCAGAGAGTACCACAGGGAGCAGAGAGACAACACAGGGGGAGCCAGAGAGGGACAACACAGGGGGAGCCAGAGAGGGACAACACAGGGGGAGCCAGAGAGAGACGACACAGGGGGAGCCAGAGGGGGACAACACAGGGGGAGCCAGAGAGGGACGACACAGGGGGAGCCAGAAAGGGACGACACAGGGGGAGCCAGAGAGGGACAACACAGGCGGAGCCAGAGAGAGACAACACAGGGGGAGCCAGAGCAGAGAGGGACAACACAGGGGGAGCCAGAGAGTACCAAAGGGAGCAGAGAGACAACACAGGGGGAGCCAGAGAGGGACAACACAGGGGGAGCCAGAGAGGGACAACACAGGGGGAGCCAGAGAGGGACAACACAGGGGGAGCCAGAGAGTACCAAAGGGAGCAGAGAGACAACACAGGGGGAGCCAGAGAGGGACAACACAGGGGGAGCCAGAGAGTACCACAGGGAGCAGAGAGACAACACAGGGGGAGCCAGAGAGGGACAACACAGGGGGAGCCAGAGAGGGACAACACAGGGGAGCCAGAGAGAGACGACACAGGGGGAGCCAGAGGGGACAACACAGGGGGAGCCAGAGAGGGACGACACAGGGGGAGCCAGAGAGGGACGACACAGGGGGAGCCAGAGAGGGACAACACAGGCGGAGCCAGAGAGAGACAACACAGGGGGAGCCAGAGCAGAGAGGGACAACACAGGGGGAGCCAGAGAGTACCAAAGGGAGCAGAGAGACAACACAGGGGGAGCCAGAGAGGGACAACACAGGGGAGCCAGAGAGGGACAACACAGGGGGAGCCAGAGAGGGACAACACAGGGGGAGCCAGAGAGGGACAACACAGGGGGAGCCAAAGAGGGGCAAGACATGGGGAGCCAGAGAGGGGCAAGACATGGGGAGCCAGAGAGGGACAACACATGGGGAGCCAGAGAAGGGCAAGACAGGGGGAGCCAGAGAGGGACAACACATGGGGAGCCAGAGAGGGGCAAGACAGGGGGAGCCAGAGAGGGACAACACAGGGGGAGCCAGAGAGGGACGACACAGGGGGAGCCAGAGAGGGGCGACACAGGGGGAGCCAGAGAGGGACAAGACAGGGGGAGCCAGAGAGGGACAACACAGGGGGAGCCAGAGAGGGACAACACAGGGGGAGCCAGAGAGGGACAACACAGGGGGAGCCGAGAGAGGACAACACAGGGGGAGCCAGAGAGGGACAACACAGGGGGAGCCAGAGAGGGACAACACAGGGGAAGCCAGAGAAGGGCAAGACATGGGGAGCCAGAGAGGGGCAAGACAGGGGGAGCCAGAGAGGGGCAACACGGGGGGAGCCAGAAAGGGGCAAGACAGGGGGAGGCAGAAAGGGGCAAGACAGGGGGAGGCAGAGAGGGACAACACAGGGGGAGCCAGAGAGGGACAACACAGGGGGAGCCAGGAGAGAGGGACAACACAGGGGAAGCCAGAGAAGGACAACACAGGGGGAGCCAGAGAAGGACAACACAGGGGGAGCCAGAGAAGGACAACACAGGGGGAGCCAGAGAGAGACAACACGGGGGGAGCTAGAGAAGGACAACACAGGGAGAGCCAGAGAGGGGCAAGACAGGGGGAGCCAGAGAGGGACAACACAGGGGAAACCAGAGAGGGACGAAACAGGGGGAGCCAAGAGAGAGACGACACAGGGGGAGCCAGAGCAGAGAGGGACAACACAGGGGGAGCCAGAGAGTACCACAGGGAGAAAGGGGCAAGACAGGGGGAGGCAGAAAGGGGCAAGACAGGGGAGGAGGCAGAGAGGGACGAAACAGGGGGAGCCAGAGAGAGGCAACACAGGGGGAGCCAGAGAGAGACAACACAGGGGGAGCCAGAGAAGGACAACACAGGGGAGAGCCAGAGAGGGGCAAGACAGGGGGAGCCAGAGAGGGGCAAGACAGGGGGAGCCAGAGAGGGGCAAGACAGGGGGAGCCAGAGAGGGGCAAGACAAGGCGAGCCAGAGAGGGACAACACAGGGGGAGCCAGAGAGGGACGACACAGGGGGAGCCAGAGAGGGACGACACAGGGGGAGCCAGAGAGGGACGACACAGGGGGAGCCAGAGAGGGACAACACAGGGGGAGCCAGAGAGGGACAACACAGGGGGAGCCAGAGGGGGACAACACAGGGGGAGCCAGAGAGGGACAACACAGGGGGAGCCAGAGGGGGACAACACAGGGGGAGCCAGAGGGGGACAACACAGGGGGAGCCAGAGGGGGACAACACAGGGGGAGCCAGAGGGGGACAACACAGGGGGAGCCAGAGGGGGACAACACAGGGGGAGCCAGAGAGGGGGACAACAAGGGGGAGCCAGAGGGGGACAACACAGGGGGAGCCAGAGGGGGACGACACAGGGGGAGCCAGAGGGGGACGACACAAGGCGAGCCAGAGAGGGACGACACAGGGGGAGCCAGAGAGGAGACGACATGGGGAGCCAGAGGGGGACGACAGAAGGCGAGCCAGAGAGGGACGACACGGGGGGAGCCAGAGAGGGACGACACGGGGGGAGCCAGAGAGGGACGAAAACGGGGGGAGCCAGAGAGGGACGACACGGGGGGAGCCAGAGAGAGACGACACAGGGGGAGCCAGAGAGGGACGACACAGGGGGAGCCAGAGGGGGACGACACAGGGGGAGCCAGAGAGGGACGACACAGGGGGAGCCAGAGAGAGACGACACAGGGGGAGCCAGAGAGGGACGACACGGGGGGAGCCAGAGAGAGACGACACAGGGGGGAGCCAGAGAGGGACGACACGGGGGGAGCCAGAGAGGGACGGACACAGGGGGAGCCAGAGGGGGACGACACAGGGGGAGCCAGAGAGGGACGACACAGGGGGAGCCAGAGAGGGACGACACAGGGGGAGCCAGAGAGGGACGACACGGGGGGGAGCCAGAGAGAGACGACACAGGGGGAGCCAGAGGGGGACAACACAGGGGGAGCCAGAGAGGGACGAACAGGGGGGAGCCTGAGAGGGACGACACAGGCGGAGCCAGAGAGGGACAACACAGGGGAAACCAGAGAGGGACGAAACAGGGGGAGCCAGAGAGAGACGACACAGGGGGAGCCAGAGCAGAGAGGGACAACACAGGGGGAGCCAGAGAGTACCAAAGGGAGCAGAGAGACAACACAGGGGGAGCAGAGAGGGACAACACAGGGGGAGCCAGAGAGTACCACAGGGAGCAGAGAGACAACACAGGGGGAGCCAGAGAGGGACAACACAGGGGGAGCCAGAGAGGGACAACACAGGGGGAGCCAGAGAGAGACGACACAGGGGGAGCCAGAGGGGGACAACACAGGGGGAGCCAGAGAGGGACGACACAGGGGGAGCCAGAGAGGGACGGAGCACAGGGGAGCCAGCAGAGAGGGACAACACAGGGGAGCCAGGAGAGACAACACAGGGGGAGCCAGGAGCAGAGAGGGACAACACAGGGGGAGCCAGAGAGTACAAAGGGAGCAGCAAACAAGGGGAGCCAGAGAGGGACAAGACAGGGGAGCCAGAGAGGGACAACACAGGGGAGCCAGGAAGGGCAACACAGGGGGAGCCAGAGGGTACCAAAGGGAGCAGAGAGGACAACACAGGGGGAGCCAGAGAGGGACAACACAGGGGGAGCCAGAGAGTACCACAGGGAGCAGAGAGACAACACAGGGGGAGCCAGAGAGGGACAACAGGGGGAGCCAGAGAGGGACAACACAGGGGGAGCCAGAAGAGGGACAAACAGGGGAGCCAGGAGGAGTACACAGGGAGCAGAGAGACAAACACAGGGGGAGCCAGAGAGGGACAACACAGGGGGAGCCAGAGAACAACACAGGGGGAGCCAGAGCAGAGAGGACAACACAGGGGGAGCCAGAGAGTACCAAAGGGAGCAGAGAGACAACACAGGGGGAGCCAGAGAGGGACAACACAGGGGGAGCCAGAGAGGGACAACACAGGGGGAGCCAGAGAGGGACAACACAGGGGGAGCCAGAGGGGACAACACGGGGGAGCCAGAGGGGCAACACATGGGGAGCCAGAGAGGGGCAAGACAGGGGAGCCAGAGAGGGACAACACAGGGGAGCCAGAGAGGCAAACAGGGGGAGCCAGAGAGGGACAACACATGGGGAGCCAGAGAGGCAAAGGGAGCAGAGAGGACAACACAGGGGGAGCCAGAGAGGGACGACACAGGGGGAGCCAGAAGGGGACAACACAGGGGGAGCCAGAGAGGGACAACACAGGGGGAGCCAGAGAGGGACAACACAGGGGGAGCCAGAGAGGGACAACACAGGGGGAGCCAGAGAGGGACAAACAGGGGGAGCCAGAGAGGGACAACACAGGGGGAGCCAGAGAGGGACAAACAGGGGGAGCCAGAGAGGGACAACACAGGGGAGCCAGAGAGGGCAAGACAGGGGAGCCAGAGAGGGACAAACAGGGGGAGCCAGAGAGGGACAACACAGGGGGGAGCCAGAGAGGGGACAACAGGGGGAGCAGAGAAGGGGCAAGACAGGGGGAGCCAGAGAGGGACAACACAGGGGGAGCCAGAGAGGGACAACACAGGGGAGCCAGAGAGGGACAACACAGGGGAGCCAGAGAGGACAACACAGGGGAGCCAGAGAGGACAACAGGGGAGCAGGAGGGACAACACAGGGGAGCCAGAGAAGGGCAAGACAGGGGGAGCCAGAGAGAGACAGGGGGAGCAGAGAAGGGCAACACGGGGGAGCCAGAGAGGGGCAAGACAGGGGGGGAGCCAGGGGAGCAGGGGACAACACAGGGGGACAGAGAGGGACAAACAGGGGGAGCCAGAGAGGACAACACAGGGGGAGCCAGAGAAGGACAACACAGGGGGAGCCAGAGAGGAAAGGACAAAACACAGGGGAGCCAGAGAGAGACAACACGGGGGGAGCAGAGAGGACAACACAGGGGAGCCAGAGAGGGGCAAGACAGGGGGAGCCAGAGAGGGACAAACGGGACAGGGGACAACACGGGGGCCAGAGAGGACAAACAGGGGGAGCCAGAGAGGAGACAACAGGGGGAGCCAGAGCAGAGAGGGACAAACACAGGGGGAGCCAGAGAGGAGACCACAGGGAGCAAAGGGGCAAGACAGGGGAGCAGAGAGGGGCAAGACAGGGGGAGCAGAGAGGGACACAAGGGGAGCAGAGGGAGACACAGGGGGAGCCAGAGAGACAACACAGGGGGAGCCAGAGAGGGACAACACAGGGGGAGCCAGAGAGGGACAACACAGGGGGAGCCAGAGAGGGCAAGACAAGGGGGAGCCAGAGAGGGGCAAGACAGGGGGAGCCAGAGAGGGGACAACACAGGGGGAGCCAGAGAGGGACAAGCGAGCGAGAGGACAACAGGGGAGCCAGAGAGGGACGACACAGGGGGAGCCAGGAGAGGGACGACACAGGGGGAGCCAGAGAGGGACGACACAGGGGAGCCAGAGAGGACGACACAGGGGGAGCCAGAGAGGGACGGACACAGAGGGGAGCCAGAGAGGGACAACACAGGGGGAGCCAGAGAGGGACAACACAGGGGAGCCAGAGAGGACAACTTAGAGGGGGTCGAGAGGACAACATGGGGGGGGGGGGGAGAGAGGGACAAAGGGGGTCACAGAGGGAAGAGAGACAACACAGGAGGGCCAGAGAGCGACACAGGGAACAGGGAGACAACATGGGGCCAGAGAGACAGGATAGGGGCTAGAGAGAGAAAGCACAGTCTCCTGAGATAGGGGTGTATATTACGATGTTTTACTAAGCTGAGGGATGTAGTATGAGGTTCTGCATCAGCTGAGGGTTTCATAAGAGGTTGTACATCAGCTGAGTTGTACATTATGAGCTCTGCAGCAGTTGAGGGTGTATTATGAGGTTCTGTAGCAACTGAGGTTTGTATTATGTGTTTTCGCTGCCGCTAGATGTGCATTAAGAGGTTGTGCAGCAGTGAGGGGTGTATTATGATGTTTTGCAGCAATTGAGATATTCATTATGAGGTTCTGCGGCAGCTGAGGTGTGCATTGCAAGGTTCTGTGGCAGCCGAGGTTTACATTACAATATTCTGCAGCAGCTGAAGTGTGCATTACGAGGTTCTGCAGCAGCTGAGGTGTGCGTTATAACTCTTAGAGACTACTGCAAACTTTTATCAGGCCCCTTAGCCATAATCTCACCATCTGCCAGTGATGAAACACGTCTTCACTGTACAGAAAGGTTATGGAGAGTCACAGCAGCTGCCAAGACTCTGACAAATTCCTCCCAGCACAGATCAGTTGCTCATGTGTCCCCCCATCTGACAGCTGCTGAGGCTGGCGAGGGCAGCGGAGGGCACCTTACACCAGCCATACGTGCCCCATCAGTGAGTCACTCCCTAAATGTGAGGGCATGCTTGGGATGTGAGCAGCACTGGAGGCTCCTGACCAAGCACCATGTAATGCTGCCCAGGAAGGCAACGTGAGAAATAATGACTCCCATCAGAGTAATACGACTATTCCTGTCACATGGGATTGTGCATCACTCCTCCATCTCCCCATGATGCCCAGATGAGAGATAGGAGGGGTAAACTAGCACCAAGGTGCCATAGAGGAAAGAGTGCAGCACAGCATTAGCCATGCCTTTAGGAGTGTGCCTGCTGATCATTCATTGGATTTATATATAGTGTACTGATATTCTATGCCCATGGCCTCTAGCCACAGAGCCTTCCCTGTGCCCGCAGGGCAGAGGTGTTCCAGCAGCGCTGACAAACAATTTCTTCTTGTTTGCACTGCAATCTTATTAGACAATGGGCGACCTTTGATTCTCTGCAGGTGCAGCTGGCACCTTAATTAAGGTCAAATGCAAAAATGCCTGAGAAAAATCAGATGGAAAAAATTCCTAATACAGTGATCCCAAACTCCAGTCCTCTGGAGCCGCCAGCAGTGTAGGGTTTCAGGATTTCTTTAGCATTGTACAGGTGTGGGAGTCATCACATGTGCAATACTAAGAAATCTGAAAATATCCACTACTGGTGGCTCCTGAGGACTGGAGTTGGGGGAACACTGCACTAACCCACACCCCTGAATGAAGGAGCACAGTGTAGGATACCACTAAGGTAATATAGACATTAGAGCTGCTATAACTACGAGGGTTAGATCTCATCTGGATTGGCCCCTATAGTTATTCCATATCTACTATATAAAACCCATATCCAGTCTATCTGCAAGCTTGTCCCAAAACAGCGCCACCTATAAGACATCATGTAAATTACAGTTAGCCACGTTCACACACACCATTGTTTTCTGGTGCATTTTTCTCTCTTTTTCTGCTGCAAAACTGGATCAGCTTTCCAAAACAATGCATCAGAGACAGATCATCCATTTTTGCTGTTTTTTTTTTCCTCCATTTAGAACGGTTACTATGGGAAAAGCGGATGAGAAATACGGATCACACAACAGATTCCCAGTCTGATTGTCAAAAAGCTGGGATTCCATTTGACTGATCCATTCACTGCATTTTCACTACAAAAATGGATCAGTGTGTGAATGAAGCCTTAAAACTGAAATGTGAAGAAGCCCATAAGTTTGGTTGATCAAAGAAAATAGCTCCACCCATAGGACATCTGTGATGGGGAGCCCACACTGGGCACAGGGCAGGCATTCATTATCACCTGGGTCCGCTCAGTCATAACCTTGGGGTGGACCCATCCTGTTGCCGCACTTCCTCCCATTTGCATTCCACTCTGGAAATACAGGCTGGTACCTCAGAGTATAGGAGGAAAGAAACAGCAAACAATGGGGGGCAGAGACAACATAGGGGGAAAAGGGAGCGAACAGAGGGCGAGCTCACAGGGGGAGAGAGGGCGAGCGCACAGGGGGAGAGAGGGCAAGCGCACAGGGGGAGAGAGGGCAAGCGCACAGGGGGAGAGAGGGCAAGCGCTCAGGGGGAGAGAGGGCAAGCGCTCAGGGGGAGAGAGGGCAAGCGCTCAGGGGGAGAGAGGGCAAGCGCACAGGGGGAGAGAGGGCAAGCGCTCAGGGGGAGAGAGGGCAAGCGCTCAAGGGGAGAGAGGGCAAGCGCTCGGGGAGAGAGGGCAAGCGCTCAGGGGGAGAGAGGGCAAGCACTCAGGGGGAGGGAGGGCAAGTGCTCAGGGGGAGGGAGGGCAAGCGCACAGGGGGAGAGAAGGCGAGCGCACGGGGGAGAGAGGGCGAGCGCACAGGGGGGAGAGAGGGCGAGCGCACAGGGGGAGAGAGGTCGAGCACACAGGGGGAGAGAGGGCGAGCACACAGGGGGGAGAGAGGGCGAGCACACATGGGGGAGGGAGGGCGAGCGCACAGTGGGAGAGAGGGCAAGCGCACAGGGGGAGAGAGGGCGAGCACACAGGCGGATGGTGTGCAGCAGCGCCTTCTGAGCCACGGCCTCCCCATGCAACAGCGGCTTCCCCCACCCTCCCCGGTGACACTGTGATTAGTAGTGGGAGTAATTGGACTGATATGTAATCGCACACATTCTAGCATCGCCCGATACAATAGAATCCAGCCCACGTCTCGTACCACAATATACTGTCCGTCTACAAACCAATCCCATTATAGACTAATAGATAAGAGAACGTGTTGAACTGATGATGCATATTGGGGTAATCCAGCAGATGCAGCAGAGCTGAATTTGTAATTTAGGAAAGCTTATTATGCAAGAGTTAAAGATACAAAAGTATATGGGAGCAGGGGTACAGCTGTGTCAGCATTTGCCCCCAATAATAATGTATTTTTTGTAAGATCCGATGTGTCATGAGAAAACCAGCATACATATCATGTATAGATCAGGCTGGAGGAGCACCTCTCCTGTCACCGACACATGCACCCAAACCCAGGAATCACATGCAGTTTTTGCAGCATTTGATGCACAGGTACTCATCAGCTCTGCTGCATCAATGCTCAGCACCTGAGTGATTATCTGGCATGGAAGTAACTATAGCGCTCTGACTCTGCAATGCGACCTTGTGCGGGGGAACATTTCAGGTTTGCAGCAGGAAGGTTGGCGAGTTTCCGTCACAATGGCGGCAGTTTGCTCTGAACCTTGTGGGATTTTGTTCCTTTCCTTTTTGCGCACTGATCCTTTGTAGTGTGAAGAGCCTAGACGTCACCGATCTGACGTGATGGGAATGCCGCACAATGTTCCCCCGATGAGAGCATCAGCACTATTAACTATAAAGCGAGAGCCCATAGGGGGCCATTTCTTACCGCTCTCTGTTGTGGTAATTCTACGGTTTCTCCCGTTGTATTATAATGCTCTATTTAATGGAGCAGCAGTGGTCTCTGACTTGTGGTTTTCCAGCTGTTGTGAAACTACAACTCCCAGCATGCCCTGTAACACATGTAGCCAGCATAGTCTTGTGTTGTAAAGGGTCCTCTGATCTTAAGTGTAGCCCATTAATAGGGGAGTCATAAAGGAATGAGACAGAAGAACAATAAACATCTTCAAAATGTGCAGCTGGAGAAGGAAGTTATCAATACCATGAATGGCAAGAAGAACAAACATCAATTCTGGAACAAATCAAGCCACACATGTCACTGGGATGTCTATACATCATATGAAGAGAGCAATCACTGGAGAAGGACATCATGGTGGGAAGAATACAAGGTACAAGGGAAAGGGGAAGACCAGCAACCCAATAGCTTGATACAATCAAGATAATTGTGAAGAAGGCCGTGGTGGACTTATATAGTCTTGGAGAAGACCCTGGTGGACCTTAGTCTTGGAGAAGACCCTGGTGGACCTATCTAGTCTTGGAGAAGACCCTGGTGGACCTATCTAGTCTTGGAGAAGACACTGGTGGACATTAATCTTGGAGAAGACCCTGGTGGACCTATCTAGTCTTGGAGAAGACCCTGGTGGACCTATCTAGTCTTGGAGAAGACACTGGTGGACCTATCTAGTCTGCACAAGATCCATCTTCTTTACAGAGCATTCATCCATCAAGGTGCCATGGCTCCAGATCAAGCTGAAGGCTGTTAAAATAAAATAAAAATGACCAGTCTTAACTGGGCCCTCTCTTCAGCCAAGGAGAGTGATTTCCGCTGCTGTTGTCAGCAGCTGTGAGTACAGGACTAGTTAGTTCAGCACAGGCTCTTTATCTCATAGGCCACTTTACACACACCAACTTATCTGTCCAACTTCTGACCAACTTACTGGTTGCAGTGAAATCATGGACACATTGTTACATTTGTACACAGCCACAAAATGGAACATTGTGTCCATGATTTCACTGCAACCAGCAAGTTGGTCAGAAGTTGGACAGATAAGTTGGTGTGTGTAAAGTGGCCCATACTTTATGTTACAATTACTTTCCAACAGCAACTGGAAATAATTTAGCTTATATGCAGAGGCTGGAAATCTTCTGCACCCCTTTTATCTCCCTTCTCACTGTTGAGGGTCTGCTACAGATGTATCTAGTCTAGGTAATTATGAACTAAGGCTCACATGTCCTTTTGTTTGTTCCGATTTAATATGAGGGCATGAATGAGTCCTTTTGCTGATTCAAACAGAAGCAGAGACTCCATTAATAATTATCTGTTCCATCTGGTGCCAATTTTTTCTTTTTAGAATAGAAAAACAGATCATCCGAAATCCCGGGAGTTCTTCATAGTTTTATAGAATGAAAGGAAAAAGAACAGTTCTGCGTGCTGCACTTTTACTGCTGATCTAAAAACTGTCTCCAAATGGAAACCAGACGGCCCCTATTATAATCAGCGGGACCCTCTGCTGCAAACAAGAAGGGACGTGACCAAACATCACAAATGTAACGGGAGAGGAAAAAACTGTGCCCATATCTCTCTGTTGGAGGTCAAAGTATGGGGGGTATTATGATAAGGCCTTGTGCCCATGCTGCATATTTGATGTGTTAATTTTATGCATATTTTGAGAAATCTCTGAAGGTACCGTCACACAGGGACATATCGCCGGCGATGTTGCCGGCAACCGAGGGGCGTGGCCAGGTTGCGGCGACATCGCCGGCGAATTGCCGCGTGTGACAGGGCGATAATCAGGCGATGAATCGCCTGAGTCACATCGCCAGGTTTCCCAACCATGTTGGGAAACCTGGCGATGTTGGTCAGGCGATTCTGCCTGATCGCCCTGTGTAACGCGGCGATCCGCAATGTAACGGGCGATTCCGCCTATCTACTACATTGCGGGTTATCGCTCGCTGGGTTGCCGGGCAACCCAGCGAGCGATAGCCGCGGCAACTAGCCGGCGACATCGCCGGTAAGTTGCTTAGTGTGACAGCTCCCCGGCGATGTTGTCAGGGATGCGCGCTCCCGCGATCCCCGGCAATATCGCCGGAGATATGTCCCTGTGTGACGGTACCTTAAGGGTTCAGAAGTGCTGTGCCAATGTCGTCTAGTGCAGATTTTAGGCATACTTGCATTCGATGGCCGGCAGTTAGCAGGGTGTGAGCGGCTCTGGTGGTAGACATGAGCGGCTTGGGTGGTATGCGTGGTTTGGTATCGGTGGACGTGGCTGGGTTTCTTTTTGCAAAAGGAATAAGCATTAATTTTTAAGTCAGCACAGTCGTGGAGCGACTGGCAGCATTGGTCTGGGGGTAGACCTGCAAGGTGAGGATGAGACTCCCCTTTGCATAGTTAAAGCATGGTAGTGGGCATGACCAACTTAGTTGGTGGTCGTCTGCGCACTATAATTGATCATGTAAGGGGGGCTACCCTTCCTACCTAGGGGTTTTATCCTCAGACACAACGCTCCTATTATAATCAGCTCTAAGACCGGGTGGACATAAAAATGACCGTTTATTCCACACTGATGCCAACCACGCCTTCCAACTATGCTGCTCATACCCCGCTATCTTCTTATTCTGCAGGTATGCACAGATTTTGGATACAGAAAAATCTGCAGCATGTCAATTATTGATCAGTATTTTAGAGTTTTTCAGCCCTTCTGGTCAGTGACTTCATTATAAAATATGCAAAGAGAAAAAAGTGCACCAATACAAATCAAAAATGGACCAAATATGCCTTGTGTTTATTGGGTGCGTATTACTGCCAGAAGATGCATATTTGGTGCAGAAAATTTTACAAGAGGTAAGCTTTTCTCCTTATGGAGAGTGACACACCAGATCTGACATGACGGTAAGGCTGGCTTCACACTGCAGTTTTTTCACTGATCAGTGTCCATCCAGTTTGTGTGCCAAAACCAGGAGAGGAACCAGAAGAGGAACTTGCAGAGAAAAAATAGAATTGAAAGATTGACACCTGTTCTGGGTTTTGGAGGCACTCCTGGTTTTGGCACACAAAACCTGATAAACCCTGATCAGGGGAAAACTGCAGTGTGAAACCAGCCTAAGGCCCCTTTCACACTGGCGTTTTTTAAAAAATGCGGCAGATTTACCACATCTACCGCCTGACGGCCACACTTGCGGCAAGCCCCATGTATTGTCTATAGGTCTTGCGGTCAGGTGCGGCAAGTGCGGTTACGGCAGATGCGACAGTTGGGCTGCGGAAAAAAAACGCTGCTGACTGCGTTTTTTTTCACGTCCACAAGTGCCACATCTGCCGCAACCAGCAAAACCAAACATGCCGCACCTGACTGCAAGCCCCATAGACAATGCATGGGGCTTACCGCAAGTGTGGCCGTCAGGCGATAGATGCGGCAAATCTGCCACATCTGACACATTTTTCAAAAACGCCAGTGTGAAAGGGGCCTTAGGCTGGCTTCACATCACGGTTTTTGACTGTTAGGTTCTGTCCGATGTTTTGCAGGAAGAATCGGACATAACCTGACAAATATGCCCTCCGATCCTGTTTTATGCCAAAATCATCTGTGCCGCGGTCCAGTACTGAAATATCACACAGCGGCTTGCAGCACAGCACAGCGGCTTGCAGGAGAGCTGGCCACGGTGCTGATATTTCAGTCGTGGAGCTCTCCAGGTGCTGAAATTCAGTGCTGTCAGCTTTTACCAGCTGCCGCAATTTCAGCACCCGGCGTCCGGGAACTGGCACGATTTTCTGCCAGATCCAGGAAATTAAACATGCAAATGTCTTTTCAGAAAGAAAGAAGACTTGAACTAGTTAAAATTACTGTGAAATAGTTGGTGCTAAAGTTCAAGTCTGCTTCCTCTCTGGGGGTTCTTATGGCAAATTCCATCTATCTAGTGGGTGGTAAATCCCATTTAGCTTTTTCCAGGTTATAGAACCCCTGGCAAAAATGATGGAATCCCCTGACTCGGAGGATGTTCATTCAGTTGTTTAATGTTGCAGAAAAAAAGCAGATCACAGACCTGGCACAAACTAAAGTCATTTCAAATGGCAACGTCATGTCTTTTAGAAACACTGAAAGAAATCTTGAAAAAAAATGACCAAGCAGAGGGAAAAATTATGTAATCACTCAATTCTGAGGAAAAAATTATTGAATCATAACAAACAAACAAAACAACACTCCAATACATCACTAGTATTTTGTTGCACCACCTCTGGCTTTAATAACAGCTTGCAGTCTCTGAGGCATAGACTTAATGCGTGACAAACAATACTCATCATCAATCTGGCTCCAACTTTCTCTGATTGCTGTTGCCAGATCAGCTTTGCAGGTTGGAGCCTTGTCATGGACCATCTTCTTCAACTTCCACCAAAGATTTTCAATTGGATTGAGATCTGGACTATTTGCAGGCCATGACATTGACCTTATGTGTCGTCTTTCAAGGAATGTTTTCACAGTTTTGCTCTATGGCAGGATGCATTATCATCTTGATAAATTAATTCATCATCCCCAAACATCCTTTCAATTGATGGGATAAGAAAAGTGTCCAAAATATCAATTTAAACTTGGGCATTTATTGAAGATGTAATGACAGCCATCTCCCCAGTGCCCTTACCTGATATGCAGCCCCATATCATCAATGACTGTGGAAATTTGCATGTTCTCTTCAGGGAGTCATCTTTATAAATCTCATTGGAACGGCACCAAACAAAAGTTCCAGCATCATCACCTTGCCCAATGCAGATTCGCGATTTATCACTGAATATGACTTTTATCCAGTCATCCACAGTCCACGATTGCTTTTCCTTAGCCCATTGTAACCTTGTTACCAGTGCTCTGAAACCAGGCGCCCATCATGGGGCGATGTGCACACATCGCCCCATGTAACCGGGCGTCGGCGACTTGTCAGGCGATGGTAGCCATAGGCCCCCATTGTCCTGCATCGCCGCTGGGGTTTCCAGACACCCCGGTGGCGATGCTGCCTGGCAGCTCACCGGCGCGGGGCTGGAGGTGTCGCCCCGTGTAAACGGGCGACGCTGGCGGGGCACCAAAAACGTGCGCGCACCCGCCAGTAGCCGCCGACATCCCCAGCCCCGTTGCCAGGTGTGACGGGGCCTTTACAGTTCGGTCACAGACATTGAGTCCAGTTTCCTTCCATTCGTTCCTCATTTGTTTTGTTGTGCATTTCCTGTTTTGGAGACATATTGCTTTCAGTTTCTGGTCTTGACGTTTGATGTCTTCCTTGGTCTACCAGTATGTTTCCCTTTAACAACCTTCCCATGTTGTTTGTATTTGGTCCAGCTTTTAGACATTGCTGACTGTGAATAACCAACATCTTTTGTAAAATTGTGTGTTGATTTACCCTCTTTTAAAGGCCACTTTACACACACCAACTTATCTGTCCAACTTCTGAACAACTTACTGGTTGCAGTGAAATCATGGACACATTGCTCCATTTTGTGGCTGTGTACAAATGGAACAATGTGTCCATGATTTCACTGCAACCAGTAAGGCTGGCTTCACACTGCAGTTTTTCACTGGTCAGTGTCCATCAGTGTTTGGGTGCCAAAACCAGGAGCGGAACCAGGAAAGGAACTTGCAGAGAAAAACTGTAATTGAAAGATTGACACCTGTTCTGAGTTTTGGAGACACTCCTGGTTTTGGCACACAAACACTGATGGACACTGATCAGTGAAAAACTGCAGTGTGAAGCCAGCCTAAGTTGTTCAGAAGTTGGACAGATAAGTTGATGTGTGTAAAGTAGCCATTAATGGCGGGTTTACACGTTGCGATATCGTAGTACGATTTCAATGAAAAGTCACGTGGTTCAATCGTTGGAGCCGATATCGTTCCTGCGTTGTATGGTGTGAACGTCCAATACGATGCAGGAATGATGTCAATGCGATATCGGGGATTGAATGAGCGTGCTATTCAATGCTCCGATATTGAATGGAGATTGGAGCCGGATCGTGCTGTGTGACAGCCCAATTCCGATGTGAAGTTCTACGTCACCCATTCACTCCCATGTTAAATGGTCGTTCCTGGGTTGGGGGGCGTAGACATTGCACGGACGTTGGATTCAGAAATTGCAACATCTAAACCTCCGATGCAATGCGGGATAAACGTGCACTAAATGCGCGCTCCCGCGCCATTGAAGTGCGATATCGCAACGATATTGAAACGTGTAAACCCACCATAAGAGTTTGATAATCTTCTCCTTTGTTTCAATTGACATCTCTGGTGTTGGAGCCATGATTCATGTCAGTCCACTTGGTGCAGCAGCTCTCCAAGGTGTGATCACTCCTTTTTAGATGCAGACTAATGAGCAGATCTAATTTGATGCAGATGTTAGTTTTGGGAATGAAAATTTACAGGGTGATTCCATAATTGTTTCCTCAGAATTGAGTGATTCCATAATTTTTTCTCTCTGCTTGGTCTGAAAAAGGTTACCCTTACTGACTACAACATTTTGATTTCTTTTAGTGTTTCTTAAGGTACCGTCACACAGGGAGATATCGCCGGCGATGTTGCCGGCAACTGAGGGGCGTGGCCAGGTTGCGGCGACATCGCCGGCGAGTTGCCTCGTGTGACATCTCACCGGCGATGTTGTCAGGGATGCGCGCTCCCGCGATCCCCAGCAATATCGCCGGCGATATGTCCCTGTGTGACGGTACCTTTAAAGCCATGAAGTTGCCATTTGAAATGACTTTAGTTTTGTGCCATGTCTGTGATCTGCTTGAACATCCTCCGAGCCCGGTGATTCCATCAATTGTGCCAGGGGTTGTATCTGCTCCCAGAAAAGCTGGATTACAACCTAGTTGCTCACTATCATTACCCCAGAGCTCTCATGATCCAACTTGACTAAATCAGTCCAAATAATAACAACAACAAATGAGTCAGAGAAACTGAGTCAAAAGTGATTCCTACAGGGACCTGCCAGTAATGGATGGAAATCTGAGGTCGGGAAATCACCTAGGCTTTATACAAGGTTGCAAAGAATAAGTCCAGAAACGTCACTGTGAAGTCTGCAAGCTCCAGCTCTACATGGAGAGTGACATCAGGACTGAGAGTGGGAGGGGAAGACTATAAAGCCAAGGGGAGAGACAGCCAGGAGCAAAGTGAGCAGAGCACAGGAGCAGCAGAGACCCTGGACATCCCCCAATAGCTGATCTCCCTGCACAGAGCAGTCTGTCCTGGATCTCCCTGCACAGAGCAGTCTGTCCTGGATCTCCCTGCACAGAGCAGTCTGTCCTGGATCTCCCTGCACAGAGCAGTCTGTCCTGGATCTCCCTGCACAGAGCAGTCTGTCTGTCCTATCTCTGGCAGCACAGTGCCCACTGCAGATCACAGCATCCCCTCCATCATGTCTTCAGCTGTGCTGTCAGCCAAGCAGCCAGAGTCACTGGGAATGTGCTCCTCTTACCAGCCTGCCATCCCACACTACACTGGTGCCATAGAGGAATACCCACAGCCAATTCAGCCCAAACCCCAGAGGGGCAAGGGCAAACTGAGGAGACCCAGGCAGAGCAGGTTCAAGACTCAGCCTGTTACCTTCGATGAGATCCAGGAGGTGGAAGAAGAAGGTTTATCCCCCACAGAGGAGGAGAAGGCAAGAAAGTCCTTCCTGCAATCCCTGGAGAGTCTGAGGAGAAGCTCCCACAACATGCACCTCCTCAGGGACAAGCTCAGCAGCTCCAAACTGAGGCACAGCCTGGACTCCAGCGACTCTGACTCCACACTGTGACTGAGCCATGTGCCAAAGGACTAAACTATTGCCCCAGCTGCAAGACTCTGCTCCACAGTGCCAGCTGCTGGGGACCACTAGAGGGCGCATCAGGTATGAGGCAGCCCTGCACATGACTCCATAGACTGAATTATTCCTGTATATTACATGGGGCTGCCAAGTCAGCTAGGACTGCAGGTGATGATGACTGGCACTTCAGGAGATAACCTGACATTTTGTTGTCCATTTGGATCAGCTTCTGATTACATCCAGACTTGTTGGGGGACAGTGATGATGGACCTGCTCTATAGTTTTTACCCTCTGAGCAGATTTTAACTCTATAAGAAGGGGTTAAATTTATTTTTTGATGCGAGATGATATAAATCTATAATATATGGATACTATTTATTTTTGCACTTTCACTGCTCTTTGCCTTGTTACATTTCTATTTGTATAAAGTTCTAGATTTACAATTATTACTATTTTAAATAAACACAATTGCAAAGTCTCTTCCTGTGAAGTTCAGGTTATTTAATGTCCAGGATCGCTGTGTGTTTAGTAATGTCTCCACTGGGAATATCATTTATTCTGTTTGTGTTGCCTTTTATCTATTTATGTGATCGTGAAATGATAAATTCTGTAATATTAGGCACATCGCAACATTGTATGCAATTTCACTTGCAATTTGCTGGTTGTAGTGAAATCATGGACACATTGTTCTATTTTGTGGCTGTGTACAAATGGAACAATGTGTCCATGATTTCACTGCAACCAGCAAATTGTCAGTGAAATTGCATGCAATGTTGCGACGTGTGACGGTACCTTTAGATCGGATCCAGCACAATCCATTCTGCGAACACAACTTTTGTCCATTTTTGGAATGTTGATTTCTGCAGGATCCGTTTATTTAACATTGGAGTCTATGTAGAACAGATCGGGTAACTGATCACTATTTTTCTATCGTTTGTAAAGGATCTGTTTTTTCTTACTGGATCAGTTTCATATGGAAGATAAATAGTGATCAGTTACCAGATCCGTTCTCCATAGATTCCAATGTTAAAAATACGGATCCTGCAGAAATCAATTCTTTCAAAACGGACAAAAGTTGTGTTTGCAGAACATTTTTGTCAATCGGTTACTGCTGGATCCGTGCTAACGAATGATTACTGGACATGGAAACTTAGTCTTAAATGGCCGTGTGCCGTCCATATGCAAAATGGACAGTGCCCTGACCAATGCAATCTAATGTGTCCAGTGTGAACATTGGTACGTATGGCCGATGGTCTGGGGATAATAACAATGCAGAATGCACGAAGTTCATCTATATTTCAGATCAAGTTATGAGTCAATGGGAGTGCAAAACACTGAGCACATACAGGTTACCATTCCTTGTCCTATGTGTTTTTGTTTGTTTTTTCCTTCACAGATTTAGAAACCCTATATGGCCTTTTATTAGATTCATTCTGATGGAGTGGGACAAAAAAACATCCTGAAAAATCTTTTCTATCAGAAGGTGGGAAAAAAAAATCTGTGCTATTTTGTATGAGGTGTGAACCCGGCCTACTGCTGAAAATAAAATGTGCCCGTGATTCGGTACCATGAACCTTTTATGTGCAGTAATGAAGTAGTCGTCATGCGGATGGGGCTGCCGTACCTGACAGTCTCTGGATGAGAGTGGTGTCATTTCTGTAAAAACTAACAATCCCCTGCCCAACCTCCATTCTTTATTCCAGGGCTAATAATTGCATAATGGGTATGTGCCTACATTTTGAGCAGTCCTGAACACAGCAAAACCTGAACTGGTTTCAAGGATCCTAGAGTCCTTGCCAGGAGATTTGCTGATTTCAGGTCCTGTGTTTTTTACTGTGTCTTTGATGCTGCGTTTTTCCTGCGTTTTTTTTTCTATTGACTGCACCAAAAACGCAGGAAAAATAGAACATGTCAATTCTCTCCCATCAGCACCAAAACCGCAGGGATTTGACAGTTCTTGACACTTGCAAAACCAATGTGTGTGCACAGCGTTTCTGTGAAACACGTTGGTTTTGCTGTGAATCCAAACCGCAGGAATAAATTAGCATACAATACCATAAAACCAATGTTAAACTGCATGCAGAAACCACAGCAAAAACGCACTGTGTGCACATTAGACTCCAGGGTCTATGTGATCATCATGTGATATGGCTGGATCCTCACTGACGGATGCATGGTAACACCACCTTTATTTATATATATATATATATATATATATATATATATGCACTTAAGTGTCACTGCGTTTTTTAATAGCAAACCCGTTTTTTCAGCATCCCAAAAAATGCTGCATGCAGCGTTTCTGGGCGCTGTAAAAAAAAAAAAAAGCATGCATTTTTTTTTTTAACATGGAGCGCTAAGGGAAACGCATGCGTTAATGCATATGCATTTTAAACAAAATATGCAAGTCCAAAAAATGTCCAGGACCTCAGGGGACACTATTGGCACCCTAAATAAGACAGATGCGTTTTTCAAGGGGCTTAAAGCGCAAGGCATGTGTGACCCTGGCCTTACTCTAATAACTAATTTATCAGCAATAAACTCTTTATCCTCTATCCTGACTTGTTGAGCACTGAAAGACCAAAGAACAGGACATTGCAGCCAAGTAGAGTGGAGGTGCCCCTTTAATTGTCTATGGGACTGCTGGAAATAATGGGGTGCTGTTCTCAGCTAGTTTCATAGACTATGCATGGAGCAGAGGTTAAGCATGCACATCTCCAGGCCTTGAGGGCACCAACAGTGCATGTTTTCCTTAGGCTGGCTTCACATTGCGGGTCAGATCCGAGGCTGGGTGAACCTGACAGCCTCGGATCGGATCAGCACACAGAACCGGAGGGCTAATATGCCCTCCAGTCCAGTGTGCACCCGCACTCAGCTGCCGCCACTGATGAATCAGGACCGCGGCTGGCAGGGAGCTAGCCACGGTCCTGAAACAACTGCGGCGTGCAGCCGCAGGTGTCTGGCTCCTGGATCCTCCCGCACCGGGGCAATCTGGCCCCATAGGCTCCCATGTTAGGGAGCACCATATTGCCCCACATCCGGGAGGATCCGGGCGAATCCGAGGCAATCCGGGAATAGGCAATTAGAGGAGATCTTCTCCTCTCGGACACAAAAACGTTGCAAACGTTTTTGTGTCCATGAGAGAATACTGAATTCTCCCGGATTGTCCCGGACAGATAGAAACCGGATGGCAGAGAGCTGCCATTCGGCTTCTATCCGGCCCAATAGTATACTATGGGGCCAAAATCCGGTTCGGGGCTGTCGGTTTACACAGATTGCGGGTCACATCCGATCCGAGGCTATGTGAAGCCGGCCTTAGGCTGGCTTCACACTGCAGGATTTTCACTGATCAGTGTCCATCCAGTTTGTGTCAAAACCAGGAGTGTCTCCAAAACTCAGAACAGGTGTCAATCTTTCAATTAGTTCTTCTCTGCAAATTCCTCTCCTGGTTTTGGCACAAAAACTGGATGGACACCGATCAGTGAAAATCCTGCAGTGTGAAGGCAGCCTTAGTATTGCACAAGGGTTATAATATATTTATTCATTTATATAGCACTAATAATTCCATAGCACTTTACATATATTTGCAACACTGTCCCCATTTGGGCTCCCAATCTAAACAGCCTACCAGTATGTCTTTCAAGTGTGGGAGGAAACCAGAGTGCCCAGAGAAAACCCACATAAACTCAGGGAGAACATAAAAACTCCTTGCAAATGTTGTCCTTGGTGGGAATTGAACCCAGAACCCCAGTGCTGCAAGACTGCAGTGCCAACCACTGAGCCACCGTACAGTGCCAACCACTGAGCCACCGTACAGTGCTAACCACTGAGCCACCGTACAGTGCTAACCACTGAGCCACCGTACAGTGCTAACCACTGAGCCACCGTACAGTGCTAACCACTGAGCCACCGTACAGTGCTAACCACTGAGCCACCATGCCGCCCATCACCTGTGCAGTTGATTGTATTATCACATGTGCAATACAAAGGAAATCCTGAAAACATACACAGTTGGAGGCCCTCGGTACCTTGACCCTCCACCCTGGCCTGCAAAAACGCATCATATTGCGGCAAAAACACACATTTTTGCCACACTATTCTTTTTTCTGCCTGGAGATACATATTTGGTGCAATGAAAATCAACAAACTAGCAGAATTACATTATTTTCACTATTTCTCCCCCCCTGAACCCAACAGTTTTTTAACTTTTCTACAGGACGTTGTATGGCAAAGTGCACGACATCATTCAAAACTATATGGCTGCATTCCCTAAGTTTTTGATGCATCCTTGTATTTGGCTTTGGCACTTTGTATTGATATAGTCATGCACTTGTGATGCGTTTCCACAGCAGGAATGCACTAAAAATGCACGTGCATTCTTTTTTGTCTGCATCCAGTGCAAATCTATGGGGAAAATCTGCACATAAATCTCAACTTATCCGTAAGAAAAATTGACTTGTTGTAGGTACGAAACACGCACCAATTTACGTTCAGTAAAAAAAAGAGAAGCAGAGTGGGCACAAGATATCTAAAGATCCCACCAGGTTGTACATTTATGTCGTTATTGATAAATCTTCCAGTTTCTGTAACTAGAATGTGATAATCTGTCATCTATTGGATGTGGAAACATCGTCATGTAATTATTAGACAATGACACTTGGCTGACCGGGATGGACAGACACAGATTTCTTCACATCGGAATATCTTCTGATGTAACACAAAGCCGGGTTTCATCTCACCTCTCTTTTGGGACCCTATAACCTTTATCTAAACCAGGGGTCTCAAGCTTGGTATATGGGCCTCACATAGAAAACTAATTTGAGGGACCCCATTCTTTGCAAGACAAGGTGACCTATTTATTGACTCCATTTCATATTTGCTATACACCTTTTGATCATTTTTTTTAAAGCATTTTCGAAGTGTTTTTTTTTATTTTATTAAATGGCATTTTCATTGCATGGGTTATGGAACGGTTTTATAGCTTGGGTCGTTATGGATGTGGTGGTAATAAATGTGCACTCTTTATTTGCTTTAGTTTATAGATAAAAAAGCATTTTTAGTAGCAAGATACTTTTTCATGCTTTAGTGTGACCTTTTTACAATTTTTTTTTCATCCCTACGCTTTGGTTCTATCTAGTAATACTGGGTTACTATTAGCACCATATAGTCATTTTGGACAACATCTCCTAGTATTGTGCCCCATCTTGGTCTCCTTCTTGTAGTAATGTCTCTCATCCTGATTACCTCCTTGTAGTAATATCCTCATCTTGTAGTAATGTGCCCATCTTGTAGTAATGTCCCCATCCTGGTCCCCGTCTTTTAGTAACATCCCCATCCTGGTCCCCTCCTTGTAGTAATGTGCCTCATCCTGGTCCCCTCCTTGTAGTAATGTGCCTCATCCTGGTCCCCTCCTTGTAGTAATGTGCCTCATCCTGGTCCCCTGCTTGTAGTAATGTGCCCCATTCTGGTCCCCTCCTTGAAGTAATGTGCCCCATCCGGGTACCATTTTTGCAATAATGTTCCCATCCTGGTCCTCATTTTTTAGTTATGTCCCCATCTTGTAGTAATATCCCCATCCTGGTCCCCTCCTTGAAGTAATCTGCCCATCATGATCCTCTTATGTCCCCCATCCTGGTTCCCTTATTGTAGTAATGTGCCCATCCTGGTCCCCATCTTGTAGGAATGTCCCCAACCTAAGCTCCTTCTTGTGGTAGTGTCCCCATCCTGGTCCCCATCTTTTAATAACGTCCCTATTCTGGTTCCCTCCTTGTAGCAATGTGCACCATCCTGGTCTCTATCATGCTGTAATGTCTCCATGCTGGACCCTTTCTTGTAGTAATGTCTTCATCCTGATTACCTTCTTGTAGTAATGTCTCCATCCTGGTCCCCTTCTTGTAGTAATGTGCTCTTTGCTGGCTCCTCACCTTGGAGTAATGTCCCCATCCTGATTACCTTCTTGTAGTAATGTCCCATCCTGGTCCTCTTCTTGTAGTAATGTCCCCATCCTGGTCCTCATCTTGTAGTAATGTCCCATCCTGGTCCTCATCTTGTAGTAATGTCCCATCCTGGTCCTCTTCTTGTAGTAATGTCCCCATCCTGGTCCTCATCTTGTAGTAATGTCCCATCCTGGTCCTCATCTTGTAGTAATGTCCCATCCTGGTCCTCATCTTGTAGTAATGTCCCATCCTGGTCCTCATTTTTTAGTAATGTCCCATCCTGGTCCTCATCTTGTAGTAATGTCCCATCCTGGTCCTCATTTTTTAGTAATGTCCCATCCTGGTCCTCATCTTGTAGTAATGTCCCATCCTGGTCCTCATTTTTTAGTAATGTCCCTATCCTGGTCCTCATCTTGTAGTAATGTCCCATCCTGGTCCTCATCTTGTAGTAATGTCCCATCCTGGTCCTCATCTTGTAGTAATGTCCCATCCTGGTCCTCATTTTTTAGTAATGTCCCATCCTGGTCCTCATCTTGTAGTAATGTCCCATCCTGGTCCTCATTTTTTAGTAATGTCCCTATCCTGGTCCTCATCTTGTAGTAATGTCCCATCCTGGTCCTCATTTTTTAGTAATGTCCCATCCTGGTCCTCATCTTGTAGTAATGTCCCATCCTGGTCCTCATTTTTTAGTAATGTCCCTATCCTGGTCCTCATCTTGTAGTAATGTCCCTATCCTGGTCCTCATCTTGTAGTAATGTCCCCATCCTGGTCCTCATCTTGTAGTAATGTCCCATCCTGGTCCTCATCTTGTAGTAATGTCCCCATCCTGGTCCTCATCTTGTAGTAATGTCCCATCCTGGTCCTCATTTTTTAGTAATGTCCCATCCTGGTCCTCATCTTGTAGTAATGTCCCCATCCTGGTCCTCATCTTGTAGTAATGTCCCATCCTGGTCCTCATCTTGTAGTAATGTCCCATCCTGGTCCTCATCTTGTAGTAATGTCCCATCCTGGTCCTCATCTTGTAGTAATGTCCCATCCTGGTCCTCATCTTGTAGTAATGTCCCATCCTGGTCCTCATCTTGTAGTAATGTCCCCATCCTGGTCCTCATCTTGTAGTAATGTCCCATCCTGGTCCTCATCTTGTAGTAATGTCCCATCCTGGTCCTCATCTTGTAGTAATGTCCCCATCCTGATCCTCTTGTAGTAATATCCCTATCCTGGTCCGCATCTTGTAGTAATGACCCCATCCAGGTCTCCTCCTTGTAGTGATGTCCCCATCCAGGTCTCCTGCCTGCTGTAACGTCCCATCTTGTAGTAATGTCTCCATCCGGATCCCTTTTATGTAGTATTTTCCTGTATTGTGCCGCTCTTCACATAAACATTAAAAAACTGTTCTTCTTGTTTGTCCCCCACTTCCTCGGTGAACAGTTTCCTCACAACTGGGGCTGTGTATGGCAGTGACATCATACACCACCCACACCAGTACGCTGATGTCATCTGCCGGCTTCTGATTGGCAGACAGTGACAGTGGTGTCATGGTCTCATGGTTTCTGTGCCACGATACATTTCAAATGAACACGCTCCCAGAGGTGCACATTGCGCTGATAAGAAGTGCTGGTGTTGGCAACCCCATGGACCGGGCAACAATCCTCATGAGAGCTCCAGTGCTTGTAGGCCGCATGTAGAAGCCTCGGGGGCCGCATACAGCCCGCGGGCCATGTGGGGCAAAATCATTGTAGAATGAAAAGTTCTTCAATATATATATATACGTATTGTCTTTTAAAAACATAATGTTCAGAGTTCTGCTTACATGGTTGTTGCAATGTATTGTGTTCACAGCAGCAGAACAAGTGGCTCATCTCCTCCATAGCTGCTATCTAAACTCCTACATTGTCACAAAGCAAGTGTGGCGCCCCTGCGTCCAGGAGGCCACAAAGGGAACTGCAGCCAGGCAGGTAGGACACTTGTTGCACACCAAAACCCTCACAGCCCACATACCCACGTGTAAGAGAAGGTTTACATCCAGCCCTGAGATTAGATACTCTATGGGATTGAGGGGTGGTGGATTCAGAGGAGTGGGTTGGGCACACATGTAGTCAGGTGACTTGACAGTATATAGGAAGGGGGGAGTGAAGGTGTTCAGTAGGCCCAGGGTGCCGAGCTGTAAAGATCAAGAGTAGGCCGAGGTAGGCTGAACAGCAAAGACCAAGAGCAGCAGAGAAGCTGAGATGCAAAGGCCAGAGAACAGCAGCAGGTTGAGCTGAAGCTGAGCAGACAGAAAGCCACACGTTCTGGAAGAGTGAGGGCAGAAGGAACGCAGAATCTGTACTGAGCCAGTGTGAGCCAGAGGAGAGAGAAAGCCTATCCTGAGTCAGATCCCGAGAAGTGTGAGAGACAGAGAGGGACGGTGTAACCCGGGCAGGGGCGGACCCAGACTGTAGTGGGCCCTGGTGCAAGAAATTTTTCGGGGCCCCCCCCCCCGGGACTCAATGTCACAATAAAGCTGCGGGTGTGCGGCGCAGCTCAAACCCGACAGCACCCCACGGGGGAGTGTATGTCAGAGCGATGCTGCGGGCGGTTGGCAGGCCGCGCTGTAATCTCCCAGCACCCGCCCCATGAAGGTACCTTATACTGTAGATGAGATCTTTTCTGATTGGAGTTGTTCCCATTCCTTTTCTTTCTTTGTAGCACAGGCGCCATGATGAGATTTGACATCCACAGTTCATCTCTAGAAACTTTCTTTCTTCTCCATATTCAGCAGCACTTTCTGACACAATGCCCTTAAAAATAAAAGTATCACTATACTGCCCCAGAAATATACATATCCCCCTACACAAACCCCCACTGTATAACACAAACACACACAGCAGCACTGTATAACACACACAGTGCCACTGTATAACACACACACAGGGCTGGCTCCAGATATTTGTGGGCCCTGGGCGAAATCAACTCGGTGGGCCACATACTTGCTGTAAACATATATATGTGTATATAATTGAGGCTGCGGGTTGTGTATACATAACACAAAGGCTGTCTATATATAATATAGAGGCTGTGATATATTATAGAGGCTAGGGTCTGGATATACAGTATATGTATATATGCTGCGGGCTGTGTTTCTCCTCCTGTGCCTCCCCCTTGTGTGCTGTGTCTTACCCCCTCCCCTGACAGGGACGCCCTGTGCACTTTACCTCTCCCCCTGTGTGCTTTTCCCTCCACTCTCACAGGAGGAACCTGTGGCCTGTGACTCCTCTTCCCCACTGACAGGGAGACCTGTGTCCCTTTTGCCCCACTGATAGGGGGTACTGTGTCCCCTCTGCCCTACTCACAAGGGGGTCCTGTGTCCCCTCTGCCCCACTCACAAGGGGGTCCTGTGTCCCCTCTGTCCCACTCTCAGGGGAAACCTGTTTGCCTGTGTCCCCTCTTCCCCAATGACAGGGGGACCTGTGACCCCTCTGCCCCACTGATAGGGAGGGCCTGTGTCCTGTGACCCCTCTACCCCACTGACATGGATGACCTGTGGCCTATGACCCCTCTACCCCACTCACAGGGGGGACTTGTGACCCACGTCTCCTGTGCACCACTGACAGGAAGGATCTGTGTCCGGTGTCCCCTCTGCACCACTGACTGAGGGGGACCTGTAACCCATGACCCCTCTGCCTTACTGACATGGAAGACCTGTGGCCCCTCTGCCCCACTCCCAGGGGGGACCTGTGGCCCCTCTGCCCCACTCCCAGGGGGGACCTGTGGCCCTGACCCCTCTACTCCACTCACAGGAGGGACCTGTTGCCCGTGTCTCCTGTGCATCACTGACAGGGGGGACCTATGGCCTGTGTCCCCTCTGCCCCACTTACAGGGGGCACCTGTGGCCGTGTCCCCTCTGCCCCCCCTGACAGGGGCACCTGTGGCCTGTGACCCCTCTGCCCCACTGACAGGGGGACCTATTGCCTGTGTCCCCTTTGCCCCACTGACAGGGGCACCTGGGGCCTTTGTCTCCTCTGCATAGCTGACATGGGGGACCTATGGCCTGTGTCCCCTCTGCCCCACTTACAGGGGGCACCTGTGGCTGTGTCCCCTCTGCCCCACTGACAGGGGGCACCTGTGGCTGTGTCCCCTCTGCCCCACTTACAGGGGGCACCTGTGGCTGTGTCCCCTCTGCCCCACTGACAGGGGGCACCTGTGGCTGTGTCCCCTCTGCCCCACTGACAGGGGGCACCTGGGGCCTTTGTCTCCTCTGCACAGCTGGGGCCCTCAGCTCTTGCTCTCTCCCCCCAAAACTCACTCCCTCCACTCTGTCTTTTACCTCCCTCCAGTGAGTGTTGTGTGCAGTGTCCCTCCCGTCCGACTGCTTCTAATAACAAAGCCGGCAGCATGTCAGGAGATAATGAAAGTAAACAAATCTGCTGCCGGCTAGAAGCAGCCACAGACGAGGAGGGAGGATGCAAACAGCACTGAAGGTACAACACAACACCACATACATACATACATTCACCACTCAAAACACCACACACTACTCCTCCATGGAGGACTGCACTCCAGTCCTCACCAGTCCCTCCATCCTTGGCATCCTCCGCGCTGCTGAGTCTCCAGCAGCAGTGTGTGATGACCTCACCACACACTGCTCCAGTCAGGCCACAAGCAGATCGTCACTTACAGCTCAGGGGGCGGGGCCCGGCGGCGGCGGTGATTCCTCACAGGAGAGGGGGAAAATGCTGCCCCCCCCACCGGGACTCACTGACATTGAATCCTGGAGATTCTCCTCCTGCGGCCACTACCACCCACCTGTCAGGGAGCGGAACGGACCCGCCGCTGGAGCCTTCAGGGGCCCCCTAGCTGGCCGGGGCCCTGGTGCAGCTGCACCAGCTGCACCACGGTAGTTCCGCCCCTGAACCCGGGGCCCTAGAAACACAGCTAAAGCAACCCACTGCAGGCGGAGTAGCACTCTTATGATACCGAGAGGAACAGAGGAAAGGAGTCTGGTAGAGCCTCGTGCTGGAGGACTGCTGGAGGCTGGGCTGAAGTAGAGTGTCGGCTCTAGAGGGGACCGTAGTTTACCCGGCATCCCCAAACAATACGATGGGGGGTCTGAGTTCCAGATTGAGATCCCTACCCAAAGGACAGGCAGTTCAGTGACAAACTTAACTTAGGACTCACAGGAGCCCGAGTCACCGCCATACTGTCCAGCGTTTCACACACCAACCCGTACAGACGAAGACCGTAATAGCCCGGAAAGGACACTGCAGATTGTGTGAGGGGTCACAGAGAGAGAGGCCTGGCTGCAGGGAGCAAAGGGAACCCGGAGAGGGAGAGAATGCCCGTGTACTAAGAACTGTACTTGTACTGTGTAAGAACTGTAACTGAGCTGTAAAGTAACTTGAAGAGCTGAGAGTAAACACGGAAAACCCTGTAACTGCTTCCCTTGTGTCTCTGCGTGAAAGCTATTCCCTCCATACAGGAATACAGCAAGCCTCCACCTGCAGAGCCACAGCACAGCCTGTCAGCACTAACGCTGAGGAGAGACCCCTGCAGTGTCTGCAAAGTAAGTGTGCTACACACTCCACAATAGACTTAACCCTTACTGCCCCGGGGAACACAGTTCTACCCACTGGAACTATTACACCTAATCTGCCATTACATCATCCCCGGAGGTTCTGCAGCAGCGGCGGCCCCCATCACTGGCCTCATCAAGTGGGTGGCGTCACGACTGACAACCCCTGTAAATATTCCCCTTTTATTGCCAGGGCCCGGGACACGGTCCGGACCAAGCCACCCGTGACTTCCCCAGTAAAGACCAGGTCCGGTACCGAGTACCCTCGTCCCAGTGCGCTCGACACAAGTGTTTTGCAAAACTGCATATTGTGCAAATGTTTGCTATGTTTATATGCCAGAAAAAGTAAATTGTTCAATCAATTCCTCTCTGTCTCATCTTCTGGCTCCAAGTGATCACTTAACACTATTGTAATGGGTTTGGCACAATTTCTGCTTTTCATTGACTGATGAAATGCAAATAAATGACCAAGGGTGGAAATCTATGAACCTTGTTCTGAAGGGATGACCACATTAGGAAAAAAAAGTTATTTTTTATGTTAGCTATGAAGTGAAGTTCCCAGCTTGACTTGTTGTTTGGCTCCACCTGCTGGCGATATTGTGTACTGCTGGCAGGAAAGCAATTGATTAACAAAGATTATGAACATTCTTTCGAGTCTATGAAATGAAGCTCAAGGTGAGATCTCCCACTTTTTGTATTTACTTTGCATATAATTTTATGCAGTACAGACCAAAAGTTTGGACACACCTTCTCATTCAAAGTGTTATCTTTATTTGTGAAACAACTGAAAATATGTCTTATATTCTAGGTTCTTCAAAGTAGTCACCTTTTGCTTTGATTACTGCTTTGCACACTCTTGGCATTCTCTTGAGCTTCAAGAGGTAGTCACCGAAAATGGCTTTCACTTCACAGGTGTGCCCTGTCAGGTTTAATAAGTGGGATTTCTTGCCTTATAAATGGGGTTGGGACCATCAGTTGTGTTGTGCAGAAGTCTGGTGGATGCACAGCTGATCGTCCTACTGAATAGACTGTTAGAATTTGTCTTATGGGAAGAAAAAAGCAGCTAAGTAAAGAAAAACGAGTGGCCATCATTACTTTAAGAAATGAAAGTCAGTCAGTCCGAAAAATTGGGAAAACTTTGAAAGTGTCCCCAAGTGCAGTTGCAAAAACCATCAAGTGCTACAAAGAAACTGGCTCACATGAGGACCGTCCCAGGAAAGAAAGACCAAGAGTCACCTCTGCTGCGGAGGATAAGTTCATCCGAATCACCAGCCTCAGAAATCACAGGTTAATATCAGCTCAGATTAGAGACCAGGTCAATGCCACACAGAGATCTAGCAGCAGACACATCTCTACAACAACTGTTAAGAGGAGACTTTGTGCAGCAGGCCTTCATGGTAAAATAACTGCTAGGAAACCACTGCTAAGGACAGGCAACAAGCAGAAGAGACTTGTTTGGGCTAAAGAACACAAGGAATGGACATTAGACCAGTGGAAATCTGTGCTTTGTTCTGATGAGTCCAAATTTGAGATCTTTGGTTACAACCACTATGTCTTTGTGCGACGCAGAAAAGGTGAACGGATGGACTCTACATGCCTGGTTCCCACCGTGAAGCATGGAGGAGGAGGTGTGATGGTGTGGGGGCGCTTTGCTGGTGACACTGTTGGGGATTTATTCAAAATTGAAGGCATACTGAACCAGCATGGCTACCACAGCATCTTGCGGCGGCATGCTATTCTATCCAGATAGTGTTTAGTTGCACCATCATTTATTTTTCAACAGGACAATGACCCCAAACACACCTCCAGGCTGTGTAAGGGCTATTTGACCAAGGAGAGTGATGGGGTGATACGATGGTTTGAGGTGAGCTGGACCGCAGAGTGAAGGCAAAAGGGCCAACAAATGCTAAGCATCTCTGGGAACTCCTTCAAGACTGTTGGAAGACCATTTCCGGTGACTACCTCTTGAAGCTCATCAAGAGAATGCCAAGAGTGTGCAAAGCAGTAATCACAGCAAAAGGTGGCTACTTTGAAGAACCTAGAATATAAGACATATTTTCAGTTGTTTCACACTTTTTTGTTAAGTATATAATTCTACATGTGATAATTCATAGTTTTGATTCCTTCAGTGTGAATCTACTGTGTTCATAGTCATGAAAATAAGGAAAACACTGAATCAGAAGGTGTGTCCAAACTTTTGATATGTACTGTATGTACAGCTGGTATAAACTGGGCATCTCCTGAATATAATTATATATGTACAGCCGGTATAACCTGGATATCTTCTGTATATAATTATATATGTAGAGCCGGTATAACCTGGGCATCTCCTGTATATAATTATATATGCACAGCCGGTATAACCTGGGCATCTCCTGTATATAATTATATATGTACAGCTGGTATAACCTGGATATCTTCTGTATATAATTATATATGTAGAGCCGGTATAACCTGGGCATCTCCTGTATATAATTATATATGTACAGCCGGTATAACCTGGGCATCTCCTGTATATAATTATATATGTACAGCTGGTATAACCTGGATATCTTCTGTATATAATTATATATGTAGAGCCGGTATAACCTGGGCATCTCCTGTATATAATTATATATGCACAGCCGGTATAACCTGGGCATCTCCTGTATATAATTATATATGTACAGCTGGTATAACCTGGACATCTCCTGAATATAATTATATATGTACAGCTGGTATAACCTGGACATCTCCTGTATATAATTATATATGTACAGCTGGTATAACCTGGACATCTCCTGTATATAATTATATATGTACAGCCTGTATAACCTTGGCATCTCCTGTATATAATTATATATGTACAGCCAGTATAACCTGGGCATCTCCTGTATATAATTATATATGTACAGCTGGTATAACCTGGGCATCTCCTGTATATAATTATATATGTACAGCCACTATAACCTGGGTATCTCCTGTATATAATTATATATATACAGCTGGTATAACCTGGGCATCTCCTGTATATAATTATATATGTACAGCTGGTATAACCTGGGCATCTCCTGTATATAATTATATATGGACAGCTGGTATAACCTGGGCATCTCCTGTATATAATTATATATGTACAGCTGGTATTACCTGGGCTTCTCCTGTATATAATTATATATGTACAGCTGGTATAACCTGGGCATCTCCTGTATATAATTATATATGGACAGCTGGTATAACCTGGGCATCTCCTGTATATAATTATATATGTACAGCTGGTATAACCTGGGTATCTCCTGTATATAATTATATATGTACAGCTGGTATAACCTGGATATCTCCTGTATATAATTATATATGTACAGCTGGTATTACCTG
Organism: Allobates femoralis; assembly: GCA_033576535.1. Classification (NCBI taxonomy): domain Eukaryota; kingdom Metazoa; phylum Chordata; class Amphibia; order Anura; family Aromobatidae; genus Allobates; species Allobates femoralis. The sequence goes on along the minus strand of JARQOC010000010.1, from coordinate 49,732,837 downwards.
GGCTTCTCCTGTAAATAATTATACATGTACAGCTAATGGTTATTGATGATGTGACTGAAGACAGAAGCAGTGGGATAAATTCTGAGGTGTACAGGACGAGACTTTATGCTCAGACTCAACCAAATGCAGCAAGGTTGATAGGAATATTATTCAGTGGCCGAGGCTCAACCAGATGTAATCCCATCGAGCATCATTTCACAGGATTAGAACAAAATTTAAGGCAGAAAGACCAAGATACAAGCAACAACTGGAGTCCACACAGTAAATGGAGCAAAGATTCACACAGGAGGAAACCAGGTGCATACATGGAAACCATTGTACCCTACAATTCCCTACACACATTA
>JARQOC010000010.1:49721703-49732393 GCA_033576535.1 Allobates femoralis | reverse complement strand
AGGGATTGTGATTCTACACCTTTTATCTTTTAGCAAGCGGGTATGGCTTTTGCCACAGGGAATCGCAGATTACTATCCATGGAGTCTCAGTTAGTAACTGATGGTACGCAGGAATTCACCAATTTGTGGTAGCAAGGCATCTGGAAGGAATCAATGAGACCAAACAGCACAGAGCACTGTAGGAAGCCTAGGGCGCCTTGGAATTGTTGAAGTCGGAGACATTTGGTGTCACCTCGGCTATTTAGGAATTCATGACCTGTGCATCCTTTTTATAGGCTGGTGGTCTCCGGACAATAATACAGAGCATTAATTCAGTTTCCTCACACACTGGGAATGCGATCACAGAACATTTTGGCTGAATATCTGAAGCTTCTTTTTTGGCTTCTGATCTAATTCCAGAACCTCAAGAGCTTAAGATGAATGAGGACGGGGATCACCGTCCTGTCAGAAGCCGCTAATAGCGTTTGTTCACACTTCCATAAATGGTGAATTTCGTGCACGTGGAGCTATCATTTCTACCTTAAAGCTGTGTGCTCTGTGCTTGATACAGAAAGAGGGGAGCATCGGTATTGAGCAATTCTGGTTCCACTACCTCCCCATTATTGTCCTACTGCAACCTCCGCCGCCCTATTTTACGTTGCCATACTACGCCAAGGTCATCAAACCCTCTGTATGTACTGCACTAATGCCACAGAGCACTTGACAATTCACTCATACACACAACAGGTGCACATTTCACGTTGTGGCCCTTTTCTTGGCACTGGCCCCATACTACATTGGCAATATGATCTTGCTTATTTACACACATGGGCCTCAAAGCCAGAACCCTGAGCAGTGATGCCAGGATATCACTGGCATCTCGTCATACCCTCATGTACCCTCTGGGGCAGCACGGTGGCTCAAGTGGTTAGCACTGCAGCCTTTGCAGCACTGGGGTCTTGAGGTCCTGGGTTCAATTCCCACCAAGGACACTAAGGACAACATCTGCAAGGAGTTTGTATGTTCTCCCCATGTTTGTGTGGGTTTCCTCCAGGCACTCCGGTTTCCTCCCACATTGTAAAGACGTACTGATAGGATATTTAGATTGTGAGCTCCAAGAGAGACAGCATTACTAATGTATGTAAAGTGCTATGGAATTAATAGCGCTATATAAATGAATATTTGCTCAGTAAAATGGGACTTTAGTTTGCAGTTGTAGATGATAGTATAATACTGGCGCTAATATGAACTTGTATCCATAAATGTCTCATAGATTAACCATATTCATAATCATAGGGCTGACATTTTGGATAGTGCCTGCGTTATCATCTATGGGTACCTCACCTTAAGTTATAACGTGCTGTAGTGCACAATTATCCATAGCATTCAGTAAATACAGTAAGTGCTATATATTATGGTCGCCAAAAAGCAGAGGCTAAGGGCCCTTTCACATCAGCGTTTTTTTCAAATCGCGGCAGATGCGGTGAAAAAACCGCATCTGCCGCGATTACCGCATACCGGCTGCACTTGCGGCACGGTTGTGGCGCAGTTGCGGTAAACGCCATACAAGGTATAGACGGACTTGCAGCAGGTGCGGCAAGTGCGGTTTTGGCACTTGCGGCAGGTGCGGCCGCGGAAAAAACCGCGGTCAGCCGCGTTTTTTTTCGCGGCCGCACCTGCCGCAAGTGCAAAACCGCACTTGCCGCACCTGCCGCAAGCCCACCTATACTTTCTATGGGGCTTGCCGCAACCGCGCCGCAACCGTGCCGCAAGTGCAGCCGGTATGCGGTAATCGCGGCAGATGCGGTTTTTTCACCGCATCTGCCGCGATTTGAAAAAACGCTGATGTGAAAGGGCCTTAGTGAGTTATTACCTCTCCACCACTGGGTCCTGCATCAACCTTGAAATTTTGGAAATTCAGAACTCCATTAACCCTTATGCTAAGTTCACATGTCCAGTAACCATCCGTTAGAATGAATCCATTGGCAAAAACGTTTTGCAAACTCAACTATTTTGTCTGTTTTGAAAATAATTGATTCCTGCAGGATCCGTTTTGTTAACATTGGAGTCTATGGAGAACTGGTCTGATATCTGTTGCTATTTATTTTCCATTTGAAAATGATCTAGTAAGAAAAAACAGATGCTTCACAAATGAGAGAAAAAGAAAGGATAAGTAGTGATCAGTTACGGAATTCGTACTCCATAGACTCCGATGGTATAAAAAGTGGATCCTGCAGAAATCAATTATTTCAAAATGGACAAAAGAGTTGTATTTGCAGAAGGGATTGTGCTGGATCTGATCTAATGGGCGATTACTGGACATGTGAACTCAGTCTTAGTGAGTTATTAGCTAACTGCCACTGGGACCCCCATGGACCTTGAGATTTAGGCAATTCAGAACGCTATGATCCCTTAAACAGGGATTTCTACTATTGCTCTCCTCCGAATCAGGAGATGAACAATGCTGATAATGATGGTTTTGTACTTACCTGCTAAGACGTATGTCCTATTCCAATGTATAGGTCTGGTGGACGACGCCTGGTGATGACGCATGTGTCCTGGCAGGAATGTGTATGTGGCGCCCATGTGGACTGGTCACCACTAGAAGGCGCAGCAACCGGGATCGGTAAGTTCAGTCACCCAAAACACACACCCAACACAATCCCGATCCCAAGACTACGGACTCTATGCCCAGCAATGGGATGGCGGGAGGAGATAAGTGGAGGGTAGGAAAGTTAGACAGGACACAGTCAGGGGAGGAAACAAAACCAGAAGACACCACAGGAAATTGAGTAGTAAGTCAAATCCAGGAGACAAGTCGAGTCAGGAGGAGAGAGCACCATCACTACACGAGACTGAAAGGACACGGACCCGGCGGCCTGTACCACCATGAGGCTTGTCCCGGTCCCGGGCTGCAGACCGTAGAGAGAAACAGAAGGATTCCTAGGGAAACAGATAGTGAGCAATCCATTTGTGTACCTGAATTGGCAGGAAAGCTGAAAGACTGGGGCAGAAACCAGGATGCCGGCTCTGAGATGGCGAGGACGCTCCACACTCCAACCATGCAACCATGAAACCGGCAGGATGCGGGGTCTTTATGTCCTGCGACTCAACCTCCGGCGCAGTGAGAAGGCCGCCGTACTAGGGCCAGGGGACCAAGCAGGTCGCTCACCAAAAGTCTGTTGCTGCTGTACCGTAACTTTGCATGCAGAAGAAACTGACAGAGAGGCTCATGAAAGGAACACAAAAGGGGGTGATCTGGAGGAGCTATCCCGGCTGCTAAGAGACTACCGGCGCCCAGGGGCTGGCTGGTGCCACTGGCCCCGGGTGGCAGTTCTGGTCTTCCAGCCCTGAGTTGAGGAGTGGGGGGGTGGGGGGTTGGTGGGGTGCTATCAGAATTTTTTGATGCCCTTTGTGCTATCAGAATTTTTTGATGCCCGGGGGGGGAAGGTGCTATCAGGCTGCCGCAGCTCACTTACCATGTCCGCCGCCGTCTGTGCTGCTGTATCACCGCGCCGGCCGCAGAGCGCCGCCGGCCCATTTCTGTGGGGGGGCGGCCCTAGATGTGGGCTATACGACCAGCCCAGGGGGCACTTGCCTCCTGCCACCTGGGCCAGTCCGCCCCTGCCAGCGCCGCCACTGCACTGTCTTGTAAATTGAACATCTGCATAGAAAGTGAAGTAAACCGGGTTAAGGCTCAGCACTGTGTGTCATTTCTGCGCCTGAAGAGCGGTAGACTGATTCGCCGAGCCGGCAGCAGGAGCCTGCCCGAGAGTGACCTTGATCCCTGCCAGCAGCCAGCTCGGCTCCACTGGACTCCTATTCCCCAAATCCCATCCACAGACTGTACGGTTGTTCTGGGGATTCGGTCTTCACGTGGAGAGCTGAACCATCCTTGCTGCTACCCCCATCATCCCCAGAGGTCCCGACTGCAGCAGCGGCTATTGCGGCCGCATTCCACGGGTGGCGTCACAACAAAACAAACTTTTATTTTTGCTTTTATTTTTATTTTGCTCCATTTTTCAATTACCCTTTTTAACTGATCGCCCGATGAGGGGATTCATGGACCGGGTCACGCCACCGTGACATCCCGCAGCCCAGAAAACGACGAGGGGGCCTGGTTCTGAGTACCCCAAGGTCCCCGCCCGGAGTGAGTCATGAGGAAGTGACGTTATCAGCACCGCTCAAAGTATCCCCTTTATGATCAGAGCTAGACTTATAGCACACCAAAAATGATGTCACTGGCTCTTTAAAAACAGATGAAATCCTGCCAAGTGGAGGGTCATCCTCTAAAAAATATTATGGGTTATTTGTTTCCAGATGTTACTGAGAATTTGGAAAGGCATGCGGAGCCCTTTAGGCTCACAGCAGGGGTCTGCACTGTTATGTTTGTCCTGTGCAGGGTGGGGAGTAGTTGCTCCCAGACATTGACCTGGTAGAAGATTACTGGTAATGACCCCAATAACGTACATGCGATAGGAATGACTCTGATATCTAGAAATGACGGAATTTCTAAAATTTACAAACTAATAATATTTTTACTTTTGTCTGATCCAGCTCAGAGAGGTGGATTGAAAAGTATTGTCAAATGTTAATATTAACTTTTATCCATTTTTCGTTTTGCGTTGTTAGACAGAAAAATCCAATTTAGTCTTTAGTGGAAACCATTAGCAAGCAGATCCCACTGCTATTAAAGGGATCCTGTCACCCCCAAAACACCTCTAAACCTATTAAAAGCTGTCCCTAGAGCATATTCACACTTTCCCTACACTCCTTTTACCTCCTAAATGCAGCAAGTGACATTGAAGAAAAACGTTATTATAGTACCTCATTAGTGATGATAATGAGTGACTATGCTATTCATAGTCACTCATCCAGGCTGCCCCTCTTCTTCATATCACGCCTGAATAGGCGTGATCTACATGCCAGATTCAAATTGCCGCCTCCCTGCGCGCCTCCCCTCTCTCCTATAGCGTCCGGGCTGCAGTGTGGCTGGGTGACGCGATCCGCGTCATTCCCGGCGCCGGGTGACGTATTTACACCGGCGCCGCGCTGTCAGCTTCAAAATGCGCACTGCGCATGCGCATGGGCATGCGCAGTGCGCATTTTGAAGCTGACAGCGCGGCGCCGGTGTAAATACGTCACCCGGCGCCGAGAATGACGCGGATCGCGTCACCCAGCCACACTGCAGCCCGGACGCTATAGGAGAGAGGGGAGGCGCGCAGGGAGGCGGCAATTTGAATCTGTGCTGTAGATCACGCCTATTCAGGTGTGATATGAAGAAGAGGGGCAGCCTGGATGAGTGACTATGAATAGCATAGTCACTCATTATCATCACTAATGAGGTACTATAAAAACGTTTTTCTTCAATGTCACTTGCTGCATTTAGGAGGTAAAAGGAGTGTAGGGAAAGTGTTAATATGCTCTAGGGACAGCTTTTAATAGGTTTAGAGGTGTTTTGGGGGTGACAGGATCCCTTTAAAGGGTTATTGCCATCTTTGCTTTTAGTGGCCAAAAAAAATATATAGATGCATCTCAATTAATTAGAATATCATCAAAAAGTAATTTGTTTTCAGTAATTCAATACAAAAAGTGAAACACATTTATTAGTCATTACAGAGTGATCTATGTAAACTGTTTATTTCTGTAAAAGTTGATGATTATGGCTTACAGCCAATAAAACCCCCCAAAAAAGTGCTGCTGTATTCCACGAGACATCAAAGGGTGAATATAATATTGATTTATTAGTCAACGCATTTCAGGGCTCCCTGGACCCTTCGTCAGCACAAATCAATATCATATTGCCATGTTTCAGGGTTTTCATTGGCTGTAAGCCATGATCATCAACATTTACAGAAATAAACACATGAAATAGATCATTCTGTGTGTAATTACTCTATATAATATATGCGTTTCACTCTATTGAATTACTGAAAAAAATTTACTTTTTGATAATATTCTAATTCATTGAGATGCACCTGTAACTGCTTCTAGGTCCCAGCCAAGCACTGTGTAACTCCCATAGAAACTTTCCTATTCACGTCAATAGGAGATAAGCTGCAGTACTCTCAGCGGCCACTAAATATGGAGCTGCGCTGTTTTGTCTCTGTTGTGGGAGAAGATATCTGATAATAGTGGGGTTTTCAGGATTTGAACCCATAAGCCTTGTATATGTTAGTCCTGGACAACCCCTTGAAGCATCAAGTGTTAAGGTCCTAATGATCTGTCCTGGCTATCTACACCAGGCATAATGAGGATAAGCACAAAGCAATACCAGCAGGGGCATAACTACAACAGGTGCAGGGGTTGCAATCACACCCGGGCCCTGGAGCCTAAGGGGCCACAAAAGTACTTTTGACCTATAGAAAAAGACTAATTCCATCAAAGATTTGCAATAACTGGTGGCCCCGTTGGAGCTTTTGCATAGGGACCCATGAGTTTCAAGTTACACAATTGAATATCAGGCTTTGATAGTTGCCATTAGCCTGCTTGTTGATGGTTTCCATGAAATACCACACTTTCCTACAAAACAAAGCTGAAAAACAAATGAAAACAACAGTAAGGCGGCCGTCACACCAACGATTTCTTGCCCGATATCGTTTAAGCGATCTCCTTTTTGCATGTAATCAAGCGATTTACGATGTGAAATCGCTTGATCGTGACATCGCAGATCTGAGCTCCGGAGCTCAGATCTAGCGATGAACGATGCCACGATCTGCTTCATCGTGGTGTATAACACCACGATGAACGATCTCCCAGCGGCAGAGCCTATGCTGGAGATGGTAACTATGGTACACGTCGGGTAACTAAGCGACGCGCGGCGCCTAGTTACCCGATGTGTACCATAGTTACCAGCGAGATCGCGGCTCCACATCGCTGGTGAGTCTGTCTGTGTGACATCTCACCAGCGATGTGAGCGATATTGTAAGCGATTGCGCGTGCACAGTGATCGCTTACAATATCGCTAGAGATATCTCAGCATGTGACGGCCGCCTAAAAAGGACAAAGATAATCTTAGATAAGGTAAAAGCAGCTTGATTTTCATACTATGGAACCAGTGGTGAAAAGATTGCAATTTAATTTAATTATCATTATTGCATTTTTGTCATCTTCTTGGCTATGTTCACACGTTACTTTTTTGCTGAGTGGTTTTCAGCATTTATCGTGAGTTTTATGCAAAGTAAAAGCTGCTTTTTACAGCTACAGTAAAAGCCATATGATTCCAGAAATCCCTGCACAATGTTGCTTATTTTTCCTAACTGAATAAGAAAACAATGAGAAAGTGTGTCGTGCCCCGGGGACGGGGGTACTTAGAGCCGGGCCTTTCTGTTGTCTAGGGCTGCGGGGTGTCACGGTGACGCGACCCGGCTCCGTGGTCCCAGTTGCAGCAATAAAGATGGGGGAGGAAATGAAAAGAAAACAGGTAATAGGAATTTGTGACGCCACCCATGGTTTGTGGCCAGTTTGGGCCACCGCTGCCGTCCTGGCCTCTGGGGATGATGGTGGGTAGCAGGCAGCCAGAATGGTGAGCCCTCCACGGGCAGGGCTTTTTCCCCAGGGCAGGTGTAGGGAGGGAGTTAGACACGTTTAGCAGCCAGCATGGCTCAACAGCTGCGAACGGGGTTCAATGTCACTTACAATCAGGCCGCGTCTGCCTATGCAGCGATCCAGTCAGCGGCTCTGCAGGCGAGCTCCGGCTGCTGTCGCGCAAGTCACAGTCTCGCACATGTGGCGCCCCTGTGACTAGGCGCCACAGGGAAGTATTACACTGTGTTAATAAATGTGTTTTTCCCTGTAAGCTGCCAGTTCAAGGTTCACCTTATGGAGTCTGTTTTTACACCCACCTAGGACCACACCACTTAGAATAGGGGGGGCCGATAATTTAGTAGGTCCCACACAAGGAAGGGGGCAGAGCCTAGTATAGAGTAGTAGGAGGGAAAGTTTCAGTTTAGACAGACAGTGCTGGGAAGGCAGCCAGTGAGGACTAGCCTGACAATGAAGCTGCAGAGAGGAACCCCAACCCTCAAGGGAGAAACCAGGACAGAGGGCAAAGGGCCAGGACTGGTTGGAGCCAGCTGGTCATGTTGGGGAAGCATCGGCAGTGCAGGTAGCCGTAGCAGTCAGACGTTTATCTCTGACTGCAGACCGACGAGCTGCAGGCCCATCACTAAAGGGGTAGCTGACAGCACCACAAGGTACCTCACCCCTCAGGACCACATTAGATCCAAGTTACAGGGGTAACTGCCCGAATACCAACGTCGGGGTAGTGACGGGTCTCCTCTTAAATCCGGGAAAGGACAACCGTGCCCCACCATGGGAGATCAAGGGACTGGTGGGAGAGCTCTGCGAGGGTGGTAGAGTAAAATGAATAAGTTTAACCCAAAAAGCCATAGAAAGAAGAACATCTAGAGACTCCATAATGGGAAACCTGGACTGGTGACAGACCCCCAGTAAACCATACTGTACCGTATACCATTACCATCTGCCGGTACCCAATTAAAGTGAAGTAAAGTTGAATTGGACTCTGTCATCCTTATTGTGGTGCCCGGAGCGCTCAGCACCATCAGCAGCTCAGCAGAGGGGTAAGAACTGCAACAACACGAATCCCTACCACAACTCCCTCATCCACCATCCTCATCCATTACCGCTGCCCTGAGGTAACAGCTCCACCTGTAGGGAGCTGTACCACACTCAGCTGCACCCACCATCACCTCTGCGGCCGGCTTGCAGCGCCGATACTATATTACCGGGAACTACAGGTGGCGTCACGATCCCCTGTAAATACTCCCTTCTCCCCCACCAGCACCTCCTCAAATGATCACCAGGGCACGGAACCGGAATCCCGACTTCCCGTGATTTCCCATCTGCCATCAGTCCCGGTGTCCGAGTACCCCTAGCCCTGGCCGCATCACACACATGGTTTTGAGCCTCGGTACATAGCCTGGGACCCAGACTAGCCATACGGTGGCACAGGCTGCCGGGTCTGGGTTCTTTCTCTCTGGTGTTACAGTTTCTAGGCTCTCGGGGCTTCTCGGCTTAGGAGTTCTGTTCCTCTCCCACTACCGCTCGCTAGGAACTCGAACCTGAACTCTCACTTGTCTGAGCTCTCCTAACTTGGTGTTCCTGGATTTTACTCCAGTTACTCCACCCTTTTCCGAAGTTCTTCCTCAACTTTCCACCCTCCACTTAGTCCCTTCCTCTATCCCTTGCCTGACATGAAGAAACTAGGACTAGGGATCGGAGGTTGTGTTGAGTGTTTGTGCGGAGTGACAATTTACCAGTCCCAGTTGCAGTGTCTTACTGTGGCCATCGGTCGGCAGGGGCGCCACAAGTGCAAAAACACAACCCCTGTGTTTTTACTGCATTTTTGCTTTTCTTGTGGCGAATGGAACTAACTTTATTAAATATGTTCTGTAGACAAATTACACCAAAAATGCAGCAAAAGAAGGAGCTAAAATGCGCAAAGCCTACTTGTAGGAAGCTGTTTTTACTGCCAAAAGAGCAGGTTCTAGCTGCAGAAAAAAAAACACAGCCATGTGTGAACTCTCTTGTACAGGCAGAAAACGTCTTAGGGCCTTTTCACATCAGCGGTAATCGCTGATCGCGGCAGTTGTGGTGAAAAAAACACAACTGCCGCGGTTACCGCATAACGGCCGCACTTGCGGTTCACTTGCGGCAAGCCCCATGTAATGTCTATGGGGCTTGCGGTAAGTGTGCGGCAGGTGTGGCAAGTGCGGTTTTCGGCACTTGCGGCAGATGCGGCCGCGAAAAAAACGCGGCTGATCGCAAGTGAACCGCAAGTGTGGCCGTTATGTGTTAACCGCGGCAGTTGCGTTTTTTTTCACCGCAACTGCCGCGATCAGCGATTACCGCTGATATGAAAAGGCCCTTACAGGTGAAATGTGGACTACAGATGTATCCATTGTTCTCAATTCACAATTAGGTGATACATTCAGAATATTATTATTATATTATTGTTATTACTAGCTGGGTGCCCGATGCACATGCATCGGGATTCTAGCAGAGCGAGTCTCTGACTCGCAATGGCCGCTTCGCTGCCAATGCTTCGCGCTGCTAAGGCGACTCGCCATGCCCGCTGCGCGGGCATAGCGAGTCGCCTTAGAACTGCTCGCAATGGCCGCTGCGCGGCCAATGCTTCGGGCGTATCCACATGACGACACTGACTCGCAGCGTGAGCGGACTCAAAAGGGGCAAAAAACCCATTCGTGATTATATATAGATTATAATGTCATTTATTCCATGGCGCTTTACATGTGAAAAGGGGTATACAGAAAACTAACAAGTATAGTATTCATGAACAATACAAGGCAAAGACAGGAGGAGAGAGGACACTGCCCGTGAGGGGTCACAGTCTACAAGGGATGGGTGAGGATGTAGTAGTTGAGGAGAGATGACCCTGCCTGTGAGAGCTCACAGTCTAGAAGGGATGGGTGAGGATTACAGTAGGTGAGCAGAGAGAATCCTGCTTATGTGGGCTCACAGTCTACAAGGGATGGGTGAGGATACAGTAGGTGAGGAGAGAGGACTCTGGTTACAAGGGCTTATAGTCTACAAAAGATGGGTGAGGATACAGTAGGTGAAGGGAGAAGACCCTGCCCACGAGGGCTCACAGTCTACACGCGTTAGGTGATGATACAGTAGATGAAGAGAGAGGAACCTGCTGCGAAGGCTCACAGTCTACAAGGGATGG